>JACGDI010005601.1:815615-853022 GCA_014898725.1 Jacaranda copaia
AAGCATTCAACAGCTCCATCCTCACCACCACTAGCTACTAATCCATGAACTTTGTTGGAATGGAAAAAGAAAAATCCACATAGTTACAGATTTCGGGTAGCTTAAGAGCACCACAAAAGAAAACAGGTATATAGCAATGCAAATAAGTGAAGAATATGAAACAGGTGTAGAACAAAAACTAAGTTTCACCAACCTTTGCGAGACTACATTCAAAGCTTGAGATCAAGTGTTAAGAGAGGATAAGAAACAACCCTGTCAAAAACATTATTAGCTTTGGAAAGCTAAACTGGGATTATTTTTATTTATCTCTTATCACAGAATACTAAAACAAACTAAACAACTCAGGCGAGAAGATAAAAGAATGGGTAATAGGTTCTGTGCTTGTGTGTGCACATGCAATACCAGCATGCATCTAGGTTTGAGAAAGGGGGGAGGTAATAGTCATGTTTGGCATTTCAAAAAGACGGCAGCAAAGATATTGGTTGCACAAACCTGTTCTAAATTTATCCGATATAGATCTGGAGAAGAAGCAGCACAAATTATGTCAAAAGACCAGCAATAATATGCAATATCTCTTCCCATCCTGTTTAAAAAGAAAACATTAGATCATGCCAAAACTGACACCACAACATTACCTACCAAATTTCAGGAAAATTCAATTGAAGTTTCATGCGTGTACTTTCTTGACTACTATCCTCAAGTTTGCCTAGTTGATCTCTGTTGGACATAACCTCAAGCCAACCAACCAATTTGGTGTTAGTTACTTAGAAGGAAAAAAAACATCTTGATGTTTTTCTTATCTCAGAAACAAATTTTAGAGTTTTCTGGAAACCTACTAATGCGGAGGTAGTTTAAGGACAAAAATGAAAGCATGAGAAAATGCTTACACATATTAAGAATGATTAGTTTTATAAGCTCCTCAATGTAATAGCATATTTCTTAACAAAAATATTGTAAGAGCAACAGAATACAGGAAAATGAATCACAAAATCTAAACAGCAAGACAGAAACAAATAACTGATATTCAAAATCACCCAATCTATAACAACTTAATTCATAAAAAACTAGAATACATCAGAATGAATAACTATAGGGAACCATATCCATATATAATTTTTCTACCAAAAACTTTAATGATTGGCTGTGTGTGTCATTGAGAATTCTTACAGAGATATAGTAATGGAATATGGTACAACAACTTAAGAAGAATTAATGTGAATATTTCTTTAACAATTTAGAAGAAGACTTTGACTCCTAAGACTTACATACACCACAAATAGGTGCAGGTTCAAGAGAGAGAGAGAGAGACCTTGGAATCCTCAAACTGTAGTGACTCCCATACTTTGCATGAAGACAGACAGAACGATCAGCACAAAGAAATGTGATCTTTGCATAGTCATCATCTAACACCTATTGATCAAGAAACTTCTAAATGTTGATAATGCATAAAAATAAAGAACATATGAACAAGAGTTAATACTATCTTGATTGAGTTCACTAGAAACAGTACTATAACCATAAGAACATTACAGAAGATTGAAACCACTTCAGGAAGGAAGTTTTCACGTGTATTTAGCTTAGCTTCATCAACTTCCACTTGTGGAATATAAGAAAATATTACCTGGAAATTAATCATTTCTGAAATTAAATGTCTTTCAAACTTCAGTGACAGTTCCCTCAGCTCGTAGACTTTGACTTGTGGAGGATAAATGCCTGAAAATAGAGAGAATCCTCAACTTAACACTTACCTCACAAAAATACAATTTGTTGAACACCATTTAGCATATCAAAGTTAACACTCGCCGGAAGCTACAAGATACTCGCCATCAGGAGTCACCTTAATTCTAGACGTTGCAGTTTCAAACCTCAAATCCTGTATCAAGTCCACTCTCTGCAAATAATCTGAAAATTGATCAACAAAAAACTAATTATGTACAAAATCACATATGCCGTTGCCACCATCACATAAATGACTTGTATCTTCTCAAAATTACAGCAGTATCTCAAATTATAGCTAATCAAAAACTTAGGGCTTGCTCTTTTGGTGTTTCCCAAGACATTTTCCAACTCCCAAAACAAATACAAAATGCGTACACAATTTCCCATCTTAATTTCAGAATTCAACATTTTAATATCCTAAAAACCCTCACAATTCATTTACAAAACACCCTATAATCATATTTCAAACATTACAAATATATATATATATATATATTACTTTCACCTTGCAAACACAACAAAAAAGCAATTGATTTGATATTACTGTTTATCTACCCGTAAAACATAAAAAAATAAACAATTCATTTCCATGTTTTTTCAAGTCAAAAAAGAAGTAAATTCTCCAAATTTCCTCCCAAAAACCCATTCTCCCAAAATATTTTCTGGAATTCACCCAAAACGCACAATAACAAGCCCTTAAAATCTCAGATATCTCAGAGCATTCGTGTATACACAAAAAATTTAAATCTCTAATCAGTAAAACATAAGCTCAACCAAATAATGAACATCAAGTTCAAGAATAAATCTTGATTGTTCAAGTAATATAAAAAGAATTTGCAAATTTTGTTAGAAAATTACTTGATATTTTTAAGTCAAAATTCACTCGTTTAAAGATTAAATTCTCCAAACAAATGGGAGGAAGAATTCCATGTTGAAGAAGGAACTTTTATTGAGATTAAGCGATAGTAGAAAAAGCCTATATTTCTAATTAATTTCATCACCTGGATTTTTCCGCAATGCTCTGAGCTTCTTGGGAGGCAGCCATGTAGCAAGCGAGCCGTGGTGGCCGGTGACGGTGCACATTTTCACTCCTTTTATGGAGTTTGACTTCAAGTTTCCCCCTTGATACGCCATTATCTCCAAGCTTTTTCAGGCTTCTGGATATGTATTTCCTTGTGTTAGGACCAAAAACATGCAGAAGTCGCAAATTTTCATATATAAATTTTCTAACCATTATATATAAGAGAACTGCATAGCTACAGTGTTAAGAATCTCATTTACCAGTGATGAAAATGGTGTGGCGGGTCGCCACAGCACGCAACAGTGGTGTGTAGCGAATGTTGGCGGCGGTTGGTTAGAGACGCAGACTTGGCGGAGATAGTGCCGGTATTGAGGAGGATTACGGGTAGGCGGCCGGACAGGGCTAAGAGAAGGCGTGGAGGATGAATTGGTGACACGGAAGCGGTGTGTGTAGGGCGTGACGGCTATGAGTGTGTTTTTATGGGGGCGTTTCGCGAAGCTAGAGACAAGAGCCAAACGGCTAAGGGAAGGGTTTGGCTTCACAATGGCTGAGGCTACGTTGTTTTGTATTTTCCCAAATAAACTTTTAATTCCCAAAATAAATTTTAAAATGATTACATTCTTTACGTAATATTTATTTATAAATTATATATTTTACATTATATGTTTTGAAAAAATAAATTTGGGGAGTAGAGTTAGGAAATATAAAATTTATATTGGAGAATATAATATATGTTTGTTTATAATTTGTAAATAGTAAAAAAATTATTTTTGGAAAAATTTGATATGTTTGTTTATGTTTTGGGAGTGAAAAATTCTTTTGAAACAGTCAAATCAATGTATTTTTATTATTTTGGAAAGAGATAAATTATACTGTAACAATCAATCAATATCTTTTTATTAAATTTTGGTAGCGTAAATGAATTTTAGTAGTATTTTTTATTGTGATATATAAAATATATGTAGATGTGATGGTAATGATTGTGATGTAAAAAATATGAGATTTTTTGTTATTTATCAGTTAAATTGCAAGGATAATCTAATTATTTTAAGAACTATTTTAGGAAAAAAGGAATGCATATGTTTGGTTATATTCTCCCAAAATAATTTTGTTTTGGAAAAATTTAACCAAACATAACCTTAAATTTTCTTTCAAATTATTAAAATTTTGTCCTCAAAAAATTCCTCTTAATTTACCTATAAAATCTTACGTCTTAAAAACCATACCTACCCTCTCATTTTCTTACTATATCTATCACATTACTCATTTTTTTATTACTCTCCCACTTCACTCATCTACACATATATATTTACATATATGCAAATAAAAAAATTTTACTAGTTAAAAATTCTAAAATTTATGTTTACAAATTTAATTAAATTAATTATAAAAAAATGAATTAAATTTAATTAAATATTATTGATGTTATGTATAATAAAATATTATATTTATTTATTTAATAAAATAATTTAAGATGATGTAATTTCATACAATATAACATTATTTATTTTTTTTAATTTGATGAATCATTTTTAAGTCTTATATATAAATTATTAAAAAATTATTTTATTTAAATAAATAGCTAAGTTTTATTTGCACATAAATCGTAACTAATAAATAGTTAAATAATTATATTTTAATGAATAAACAATAATTAGTTTATAATTAATATACAGTAATTAAATTTTTTTATAAGTTGATATTAATTATTACGATATAATTATGATTTCATGAATAATTAATATTTACTAATATATATTTTATTCCAAATAATACATCATTTACTAAAATTAAATTTATAAAAATATAAATTTTAAAATAAATAACTAATTAAATTAATTAAACTCATATTTCAATCATTAAATACACACACACACATTATCATTTAACTATAAATATATAGACATAATTAAAAAAAAATCACTTTCACCTTACAAACCCAACAAAAAAGCACTTCATTTGACATTTACTATAAAATTTGTTTTTTCCTAAAATATAAAGAAACAAACTACTTATTATTAAATTATTTTTCATATTTTCCCAAAACAAAAAGAAACACTTGGCACATTCTCTAAATTTTCTCATAAAAATCCTGTTCACACAAATTTCAAGTCTGCAAAAAGAATTACATGACAAGAAAAATATGAACAAATTCAATATTTAATTTAAATAAAAAATTGTTACAATCTCTAAAAATATCTCCGTAATTGAAGACTAATCCTCTGATTCTTCCTTTTGAAATTTGATTCAAGGGCTTGATGCTTATTCTTGAATCAGATGCATACTTCCCTCTTAGATTTGTGGATGAAATCACAAACTTCCTTGAAATCAAGTATTTATTTCAATATCAAGGTCATCAAAATTTGGTTACTTCTGAAAAAGATGTAGAACCCTCGTGATCGTAGCACTTCTTCGTGGCAGGAGTTCGAACATGAGAGCTTGATACTTGAATTTCTTAATGAATTTCTTAATGTGTGGTATGTCTCACAGCACCCCTTTTTATAGGCACAAATTATAGTTTGATGACTTGAAGTTTGAGTCTTTTCTTAGGTCTGAACACCACTTGAGATTAGCTCAATTAACTAATAGGCCTTATTTATTTTGGCCCATTTAACTATTCCAAAATAAATAAAAATTTTATAATTGATTTTGGATTGGCTAATTTTATAAAGCCAAAATTTATTATGGACTTTAATTTGTAACCTAATTCAATAGCCAATTTAATTGAGCTATCAAATGATAATTTATCCCAATAAAATTTTGATGTCAACAGATTGCCCACACTCCAACTATAAATGATAGATGAGTTTTGAAGTACTCATATTTGCTTTGATTTATTTATTTATTTTTTTGGCACCATATAAAATTTTCACATATTGGCCCTTCAGATAAATGTGGACGGATCGGCTTGCTTGTAATTTGATAAACAAAATGAGCATATTTCTTTTTTTTTTCATTGAGGAGCAACATGTATCAAATTTCAACACCACCAGTAGCCATTTGCTTTCTTCGCCCCCTCCTCCCCTCCCTTTTTTTCTGAGATATATGGGCCCATGTGGTCAACAATTTAGGCAAACTCAAGTGAAGAATAAATCAAATTTCAACAGCACCACCAACTTCTTTGTTTCTTGGTAACTAAAATTGAGTTCAGCCTTTTTTCTTCATTTTCAAACCAGTGGCCCGCACTTGCACTTTGAATTTGGAGTCTCAAAAGGAAAGGAAGGCATAATATCAATTTTTTCCTTTTCTGAACAGCAAATTGGACTTTGACAGCAGCATCAACCACATGATTTTCATCTTTTTCCCCACTCTTTCTTATTTTTTTTTTAAATTATTATTGTTATCATGCCTATGTCCTACATGGTTTGAGGCTTGCAAAAAGACCAAATTATATGCTAAATTGCTACTACAATAGCACCAAAACAACATACTCATCTTGCTACTGCAACACTCTCGATTTTTCTTTTTTCACTCAAATAGCTTTCTCGCTTTTTTTTAAATAAATATATCTGCATTGCTGTTATTAGAACGTGGTCCCCACCTTTGGTCTTTATGATCCAGCAGCACAAGATTAATGCCCAATTTCTTTCTAAATTTGCAGCATATTCGTTGGTTGAGAGGAAAGTCCTACCAAGCAAATTTTGGCAGTTGACAACCAATTATTTCCTACTAAGCACTATGAAGAACTTGGAAGTTCCCTTTAGAGTGTTGCCCTTTCATCAAGCAATTGAAACTATGAAAAATTTCCATCATTCACCATCACTAAATGGGTGTAAGAAAATCATCAATGCTCAATTCTTCACAATTAATGGAAAAACAAAACGTTAAATTCTTCTCTAATTATTTGGTGTCTGTCAACTAGCCTGTCACTTGTTTCTTGATTGGTAAACTGGTGAAAATTGCTTGTCATGGTTCTACAAATTCACCTTACACAAATTCGCACATCAATTGTTTGTAAATATATCCAAAAAGAGCCTGACACTCTACTACCATGCTGATTCTTCCTCTCTCTTTTTTTCATCAATTTTCTACAGGTGTCACAAGCCTTCATCTAGGATTGGCCGCTTTACTCCTTTATCACAACTGTAATTTACCTTTGCTAATTCATTCAAGTTGGTGAAAGGTAGAATATTGATGCAATTTTTTTTCCTTGTAGCAAAGCATTGCGTTTTGTTTTTTTTTTTTTTTATTTTTGTCTTCTTTATGTTTCTTTCCCATCAAATAACTTACTCTATGCCCAAAAATTTCAGAAAAGCCATGAAGGTAGATATCAAGATTCTAGTGAACTAACTCCATGCATCATGATTCGGGGTGACAAAGACTTCTCCAAAGCTAAAAGCACTACTTTATATGTGTATGAAGCAGTCGTAGATGGTCAATCCTCCAAGGCTTGATCAAATTACTTCATGCACATTGCTAAATGGTCTGAGGAGACAACCAAAGAGACAATTGACTAGCATTCTGGTGCTTTTACTCGTTCCAAGGTCTTGCTGTTGAAATCATCACTTCATGACATTAGAGCCATGCATGCAAAACTCTCACTTCCGAACCATTATCTCAGCATCAATAGAGGCTCATGGAGAATTCCATCATCCAAGTTTGGGAAGGTATCCTTTCACATTAGCTATTAGGAATGGGTAGAGGATGTGCTGGGCCATCATGCAGATACCCTTTGTCAATCCAAGATCTATGTAGCTATTCATGCCTTCCTTTTCACGTACGTTTGCAATAAGAATGCCTTCCAAGCATTCCTTAAGTTGTGGTGCCCTTCACAAACATACTGCACACCACTATTGAAGAGCTGTCAATCTCTCTATGGGATCTTCATGGATTTTAAGGATTGCTAATATGTGGAGATTTTTATGATGAAGTTGTTCCATCTACCAAGGATCTGCTTGATGCCGATGCCTGCCAACTATCTTTGCCATGAAGCTGCAAGTATCTATTCGCAGCATACCACGTGCTTCCAAAGGACTCCGATGGCGTATCTGTTTCTAACTAGATTGGGTTTTGGTATAAAGGCTTGACTAGATATGCACAACTGCTATCAAGGTCATCCAGAAAGAGACTTGCCAAGCCAAAGCTATCTCGCAATCCTTGTAGGGACATTACCATATCTCTTTTATCATGCACCAAGGAGTATAATGAGCCCTTTTTAATGCTCGAGATTGAAGAGGATATCAAGGATGAAATTTATTTGGCTGCTTTCCTTTCATGTTGGTTATGCATCTTTCCTTTACCATATCACAAAGTTGATAAGGTACGTGCTTCTATTTTCAAAGTTTCAAGTAAAATAGCTCATAGTGATTGTTTTTCTCTAGCAGCTCCTATATTGGCAAGCATTTACCATGGTTTGAGAAAGATATTTGCTTCAAAGAGTTTGAGCAAGTCCACCACTATCCTTCCTATTCACTATATGTACAGCTAGATTGGACGCTATCTTCAAACACATTTTTCTTCCAAACTTGAATCAATTGAAGCTCAAATGGTGAAATATATAGGAACGAATATGGCTAAATGCTTTGAACTTGTTGTGGTATGTGAATTATTCCACAACATTAATCCCTTGAAGCTTCAAAACTTGTGCACACAAGAGCAAACCTGAGTGACAGATGACGCGGGCATATCCAATACCTACAAAGATTTTTTCGCAGCTCTAAAGTCTAGCTAATTGACATTTCAGAGTGAGGCAATATGCATTATTGAAGCTTATAGTCCTTATCGGTTCAATCGGCAGCATAGTTTCTGTCAAAACATTCCTAGCCACCTAAAGAGGGAAATTCTTAAATGTGAGTAGGTTGAACTTGTTCGACTCTGGCAGTCTTGTACTTTGTTGGGCACATCTTCTAAGCTAATTGTACCAAGTAGTACCTCATCATCACCTTTGGTTACAAACGAATATGCTAATTGGTGAGTTAAACATTGGAAGGCTTATTCGAAACAAATACCAAAATCATTCTCAATTTCAATCCACCCACAGACATAAATCCCAAAAGATCTTAAAGGGCTCTAAGGTAAGGTCCTAAGGATGTCGAAGTTCCTCCATCAGCTTGAGATTCAGTTGTTGGCATGGAATTAGTAGAAATGTCTTCCAAGAAACTGTAAACTATTTATATGGACTCAACTTCTAATCTTGTCCCTATAGCTAGTCCAACTGAAAGAAATGAAGTGATTTCTACTTTGTCGCTCTCTAACGATGAATCCAACAACCAATACCAGTTTAAAAAGAGATCAAAGGTTCTTGACTTAAATAATATTAGTGTAGATTCAACTTTTTTTGCAATTGCTCCAAGTTCTTCATTGCCTTTAGAGGAATTAGTAGAATATGTACACAAACCCATTATCATTATCATAATTTTATTTGGTTACATTACTATTCTCCTTTACCCATCTTATGTTTTTCTTTCTTTTCCTATAAACTTGCAAGCCTTGAAAAAGAAATTCCTATTGCTTCTGAGGGTAGCATGAGCTTAATAAATAAAGTCAATCTTTTTGGCTTATACAAAGAAGATGTTAAGTCCCATCCCTTTGGTAACAATACATCAATTGTCTCTTTTTGTAAAATTGAAACCTTCTACAAGTATCTAAATGAAATTACCTATTTCTATTATAGAAAAGTTGCCTGTTGAGGGGAATATGCCTAAGAAACCTAAGAAGACATTTGAGGCTTTATCCTAATCATTTCCACGTGTTGAGATTTTTAAATTTTATCCCCGATTTATAAAAATTGAAGCTAAGTAGATACTGATTAAGTTTTATTTAGAATGAATATGCTAAAAGATCATGAAGACTCCATTTGAGCAACTTTTAGAGAAAAAGCCAACAATTGATGATCTGATTGTAGAGACGAGGACATAATGAGAGATACATCATCTTTGGAGAGTAATCTAAAGTCTTTCTTTGAGGGCGCTTCCAACTACACAAAAGTCAAGTCGGACTCCATACAGAGAGAAACACAAGAGGCTCATGAGAAATCACTTCTTCTTATATAACAAGATCTTTCTAAGGTTGAAGCAATAGAGACTGATTGAGTTGAGGAGGTAAATACTCTAAAAGCAGAACTTCTTCAAATCAACAAGCAGCAAAAAGAATTGAAGGCACAACTTATCAAGTTGAACAACAAAGAAGAGCTTACAAGCTTATCACTCCATAAAGCTAAAGAAAACTTATCCACCATTCAAAACGAAGTAGCTACCAAAAGGGAAGAATTCTCGAGGCTCAAGAGCACTTCATTTTTTACTGACAAAGAAGTTGAGGTTTTGAAGAGAATAGAGGCATTACTTGAAGAATCCCACTATGATTTAGCTACCTTTGATTAGTTTGCTAGAGCATTTAGCTTCTTAGCATTTTTTTTTTGGTCCATTGATGTAAAAGAATATTCATCTGCAATAAAAGCTCTTTTCTTTTCATTAATCTTTCACTTCACTTTTTTTATACTATATTTCCTACATTTTTCTCATCAACACCAACTAAGCCAAGATCAACCACATGTTTTAATGATTGAATAATCATGAATTAGTTCAAACTTACAAACAAATTAATTGTCTTTAAGATAAACCAAACTTGTTTAAAGATGAGACTAAACTTAGAAAATAAATTCCAAGTTGCCTACATATCCTATTAAGGGGATCAAGTCATTAGTAGTTCAAAGAAGTTTTGTTTTAAGAGTGGGGCCACATACAGTTTATACTTATGTGGGCCAAGAGTATCCATAGCTTAGCCACTCTAGACGAGGTGAAGTATTTCTATATTTTAGCCACATTAAATACTTTTGGTGGAGTAGGTTAGCAGTTTATTCACATACACTACCATTGGTGGATATTGTACATAGTTTATACGCATACAGGTAAAGAGTAACATGCAGTTTAGGCTCATGTGTCGAAGAGTAACATGCAATTTAAGCTCATGCATCAAGAAGCAACTTCTTCATGGATAATATAGCACTTCAAAAACTTGCCATTTATGGGGCTAATGCGCAGTCCATCTTTATCCACCAACTTATATGCACCATTTGTATAAGCTTCTTTCACCACATAAGGGTCATCCCACTTTGATATAAGCTTATTTTCCATACGCTTAGTGATCATAATTAGCCTCCTCACTGCTAGGACTAGGTCCCCAACTTGAAATGATTGAGGGTGAACCTTTTTGTTGAATGCTCTCATCATGTAAGCCTAGTAACACTCATGTTGCTGTTGAGCTTCAAGCCTTTTCTCATTCAATGCTTCCAATTCCTCAAGTCTGAGACAAGCATTATCCTCAGTGGTGAGTCCATCTTAAATTGCAATACAAAGTGAAGGTATTTGAAATTCAAGGGGGAGAACAGCTTCAACACTGTGTACCAAAGAATATGGAGTGGCTTCAGTAGTAGTTCGATGTGTCGTTCTATATGCCTATAGTGTTTCTGCAACTTTCTTGTGCTAATCCCTTTTTGACTTTGACACCACCTTTTTTAAGAGGTCGCATAGGGTTTTATTGAATGCTTTAGCTAAATCATTTGCTGTTGCATTGTGCATTAAGGAGTTATGCTGCTTGAAACCAAATTGTGCACATATCTTATCCATCAACTTGTTATAGAATGGCTTTCCATTGTCAGTAATGATGCAGCAAGGCACCCCATATTGAAAAATAAGGTTCTTACGGATGAACTCAACTATTGTCTCCTTTTTTACCTCTTTAAGAAGAACTACCTCTACCCATTTGGAGAAGTAATCAATAGCTGCTAATATATATACATGACCAATAGATGACTTCGGAGTAATAGGCCTTACAACATCAAGACCCTAAGCATCAAATGGCCATGAAGCAATAGCAGGATGTAGAGGCTCTAAAAGCTAATGTATGAAATTTGCATTTAGTTGTCAAGCTTCACACCTCTTCGTATATTCCAAACAATCTTTGACCATCATGGTGAATAGTAACCCATCATTCTGATCTAAAATTAGAGCTTAAGACCAGACTAGTGAGCATCGCAGACCCCAAAATGTGCTTTGATCATGGTTTTCTTTGCTTCTTCGCAGCTTAAGCAACATTGGTAATTACTTTCAAAAGATCGACAATACAAAGTATCTTTGTATATAATAAAATGAGATGACTTCCTTCGTACTTTTATCTTATGGTGATCATCATTCTGCAACTTTCCACACTTTAAGTAATCAATAAATAGACTTCTCCAATCTCGATTATCACTAATCAATACTGATGTAGCAATTGAATCTTTATGACTAGGTTCAACAGGGGATGGCACAATCCATTAATTGCATATAGGGACATTTGTCGTTTCTCCCTTAGATAGAGCAAGAGTAGTTGCCAGGTTAGCTAATGTATTAGCCATTCTATTCTCTTTTCTCGGTACGTGGTTTGAATTGACACTCTCAAATTTTGTTAATAAGTTTGAAGCCTACTGAAAAAAAGGCATGAGATCCTCTTTCTTGACCTCATATTCTTTCAAAAGCCAATTGATGATTAGCTTTAAGTCACCATAGATCTCGATTTCCATGATCTCTATTTCTAAGGCCATATGAAGTCTAATGATCAAAGCTTGGTACTCAGTAATGTTGTTAGAGCACAACCTATCTAGTATGATGGAATATGTCAACACTTGCTTTTCTGGTGACACAAAGATAATCCCTACTCCTGATATATCGGATCTAGTTGTTCCATTAAAAAATATCATCTATGCTATGAGAACTTCAACATAGAGATATCTTCATCGGGGAGGTCATCAGATAACTCCCATTCTGTAGGAATAGAATGATCAATAAGGAAATTTGCTAAAGCTTTCCCTTTAATAGCCTTTTGTGGTACATAGGTGATCTCGTATTGGTTAAATATGATAGGCCACTTCGCTAATCTCCCTGAGAGCATGTGTCTTGACGTAACAAACTTGACTGGATCAACACAAGAGATAAGTCGTATACAGTATGCCTCAAAATAGTGCTTCAATTTCTTAATGGCATAGAATAATGTTAAGCAGATCTTTTCAATAGAGGAATATTTCAATTCATTTCCAGTCAGGGATCTACTCAGATAGTAAAGCACCTTTTCTTTACCCTCTTCATTTTCTTGAGCCATAAAAGCACCAATCGACCCTTCTTATGCTGCAATATACAATATGAGTGGCCTTCCAAGTACCAGAGCTCCCAACACCAATAGATTTAAGATGTGCCTTTTTATACTTTCAAAAGCATTTTAACATCCTTTATCCCATCTAAAAGGGGCGTCTTTCTTCACAAGATGATTGAATGGTTAGCACCTTCTAACGAGGTTTGATATGAATCTTCTTATAAATGCAAGACTACTTTGCAAGCTGTACAATTCCTTTAAGTTCTTTGGCGTATGCATTTTCTGAATGGCATCTATCTTTGTGAGATCGACCTTAATAGCTTTATGATGGGCTATAAAGCCAAGAAACTTGCTTGATGTAACACCAAATGCACATTTGAGAGGACTCATCTTCAAGTCATATTTTCACAATTGATCAAACATCACCCAAAGATTTGTTAATTGATCACTTTTTTTCTTACTTTTAACAACTAAATCATCAACATAGCATTCAACTCTTTTCTGCAATATGTCATCAAAGATGTTCTGCATAGCATGCTGGTAAGTAGCACTTGCATTCTTCAACCCAAAAGGCATCACTTTATAATAATAGATCCCTTTTGGAGTATGAAAAGCCGTACACTTCTCATCTTGTGGTGACATTCTAATTTGGTTGTATCCTGAGGATCCATCCATGAAGGATAAGGCCTCATGACCAGTAGTTGCATTGACCAAGAGCTCAATGATAGGCAATGGAATATCATCTTTTAGGCACGCTTTATTTAAGTCTTGAAAGTCAACACAAATACATTTTTGGTCATTTTTTTTCTTGACAGGCATACTGTTAGATATCTATGTTAGGTACTTAACTTCTCTGATAAACCCAAGATTAATGGGCTTGTTTACTTCAGCTTCAACTCGGGGGACAAGCTCTAGGTAGAGAATCTATTGTGATTGCTTCACTAGGTGCACCCCATGCCTTATGCCGAGGTGATAAATTGCAACTTTGGGATCCAATCCCAGCATTTTTTTATATGTCCAAGTGAAGACATCTTTCTACTCACTTAAGCTTCTTATGTAATGCTCTTTCTCTTCATTACTTAAGAGCGAACTTACGAATATAGGGGGTGGCTCTTCTGTTGTGCCAGGATTCAATTCTTTAAGCTCATCCACAGTTGCTTGTCCACCATCTTCAAGTTGTGGAGGGGCTTCTTGAATATCATCTTCAGAGGTGTTTGAGTCAGAATCTTCATCAACTGTAACATAATGGCATGAGCGCGACTCATTATCTTTTTTATCATTGGACTTTATAGTGTCTATAACTTCTACACTTTGAAATATAACCCTCAATTGTATAACTCCATTTACTTTCACAGTGGGGACAAATGTCACTCTCCACCCCTGATAATTTGTATCTTGTATAAAGTCACCTATAACTAATCTGTCGAACTCTCTAAGGTACTAAGGGCTTGGCTGTTTTGTAACACTTGTGTAGTTAGAGCTTATAGTGACCTCCACTTTATCCTTATGTCTACCATCTTTATCAAATGAATGTCTCATGGCATGTCACATTACCTTTATTGGTTTATCCATATTAATGATTAGGATCCAGGATTTAGCTTCACTCGATTGAGATAAGCAGATAGTCTGACCTTTAGTGCTGAACTCCATCATGCAGCCTTATCATAGTTAGTTTTTTACTTTGATTTTTCCGCAGCATTACTTCTAAATTGGTTGAAGATCACACTTTGTGGATAACGTACCATAGGCCCTTTATGAATTAATAGATTCTGACCAAGCCTATCAAAGACAAAAGGATGATTGGTGTGAGTGCCCAATCAATTAAACACAAAGACACGATGATTACTCGACTTTCAACTTCCATCATTTCCACCTTGGTTGACTATAATATGTTGGACACTGACGCACTTATCTTTTTTCATCACACATATCCTAACTAGCGCATTTGGTGCATATCCCAAGCTGGTCCTTGGTTGATCAACATGAAACCCTTGGCTTCGTAATTTTTGTTGTGCGTTGTTGAGGCCATGGATCTTTCCTTCAGTCGACTCTGGCTTCAACTCCCCTAACTCAGATGGATTGGAGAAGTTATATCCAAACTTAGCTAAGAAATTGTAGGCTTTTAGATCAAACATCCTATGAAATTTTTGATGTTGAGTCCTGCTAGAAGAAAATTCAGTTGAGGACTTTGAGTTCAGATTGACGATAGGAGTGATCAATTTCTTCCTCATAACTTTGTAGTCATTAGATCTTATCCCCTTGATTTGTTCTCTTTTATTGTACAGTGATGGAATGTATGTTTTAGATTGCTCTTGTTATTTTTTTCATTGCGATCGAAGGGTGTACCAAACCATTGGCAAATTGGGTTTCCCCTTGGATTCAATAACTTTACTTGCCAGAATTTCAACGGTAAATGATCTCTTAAACTCTTGATCACCAGACTCTGGAGTCATTAGTTCGACATGTTTTCCCTTGACAAAATAATTGCCTGGATCTTTTAATGATAATGTTTCCTGTACTAAACTTGAGTCTAAATATAATTTGACATCTACAAAGTATGATTCTGCTTCGGTGAATAATTTCATATCTGCATCGACTTTCATCATTTCACTATTCCCTAAGGCTTATAGACTTAGAGGAGGAAACAAATGTCAAAGTCTGCCCTTGTCATGGTAGTCTCCTTCTAAATCAACACTTTGATCAATAAAACTTGGTGAGAATGTGAGAATCAAATCCACATGGAGATCATTATCTATCACTATGTCCAAGTTGAAAAGCTACTTTAAGCCTAATCATCTTTAGACCGTAGGTAATGACACATGACTTCACATTCATCCTAGCTTGAAAAATCTCCTTTGACAACATAAACTTCTAATACCTTATTTACTTTACAACTCTTGTATACTTAAACCAAGATATTGTTCATGTGTCTTTGAGATTTTTGAAGTTTGTAGATGAGACAATGGGATAGGATAATCCTTAACCTAATATGTGAAACTTTCATGTATCTCTCGATCTATTTTAATTCCATGGGATAAAGAGAACTATGATATAGGACATTTGTCCGTTTCTCATAATCTAGACAATTTTGAAGTTTAGTCAAATGCAGAAGTTTGGCCTGATTAGTTTATTAGTTTCCAAGATAACATTGAGTAGATTTAAGCTGTTATTGAGATTTCACAAATCCCCAAAGGCGAAAAAGAGAATATAAGCATGTGATTGAATTTTGATATTTTGAATACATGTTTATAGTCTTTTAAGCGTATTTTTTTCCCACTATTTTATCAATCTTTCACCCCCTAAAAGGATTCAGAAAATCATATTCCTAGTGAGAATTAAGACTCTAAAGACTTGTAACCAGACCCTTTATAACTGAGTGCTATCCATAAACAATCTAAGGATACATAACACTTGCTAATTGTATCACATGCAACTTTTGATATATTTTGTCTCACTCTTCATGTAGACCTACAACTCATGCAACATCTACTCTACTAAGTGTTAAGTTGTACCCATCAATCAAACTTTAATTCAAGAACACACCAAAATATCCCCCATGATTGAGTGCCAATATGTGGGAAGCCTCAAATCAATGGTGCATCGCATGCTAAGTATATGCTCATAGCTTTTCTCCTAAATGTTAAAGAGTTAAGTTGGCACTTTCTAACTTAGAGAGTTAAGTTAGATGATTTAGGGAGTTTAAATCAAATTAATTAATTAAATTAAAGAGATAATTTAATTAATGTGAGGAATTAGTTTTGGAGGGAAAATTCAAATAAAAGAGTTCATTTGAGTTTAATTTGGGATTAATTTGAAAGACATTTCATATGATGAAATATAGAGTCAAATTAAATCCAAATGTAAGTGAAATTCACATTTCATATACAAGTGGATCGCCAACTTGGTATACCACCTCATGGAGGGTGTGATGCGAACTACCATCACACCATCCACCTTATAAATAGAGAAAAGGTGGCCAGCCACTTAGTGATTAGCAATCAAGTTGCCAAATTTTCTTTCTCCCTCCAAAAAATGTGATTCACTCATGTGTTGAAGTTTCATACCATCTTCACCATTCTCTCCATATTTTCAGCCTTCATTTTTCTTTTTCCTCTAGTTCTCTAGCTAATTAGAGGTTAATTGGAGCTCTCCTTGGGTGTGTGAATCATACGATTAGAGGCTTCACATTTGAGGAGCTTTGCTCTGGAAGATCCATTGCAATGAAAGAATTTTGGAGGCTAATTTAGAGGCTTTGCCGCCCTTGGAATTGGCATAAATTTTAACTAGAGGTTCTCAAGTATGTTGAGTAGATCTCTGCAAAATTCAACCTATATAGAGTTGATTTGCTTAGTCAATTGTTGGTGGTTTCTTGCAATGCGCGAACTAACAGCTTTGAAGAGTTTATTGGTGCCATCCATATCAACCTTTTGATTCAGTGTTCAAGGTTAGTCTATACCATTAGATCCATTTTAAATGCATGATTGGATCCTTGGATTTGGAGTAGAAAAGTTTTATTTAGCCTATTTTTTGTTTAATAATTGGACCCTTGGACTACTCCTTACTTCATTTGTGATGAACTTATTGATGCAAATTTATATTAAAAAATATTTTGAAATTGACTATTAGCATCAAGTGCTTATCTTTTGTAATGAATGCCAATATTTTTCTGAGGAAAAAATTGTTTCTAAAACTAATGATATTGTAATAGAACATCCATTGTCATCAATACATATGTGAAAGAGAATGTTTGTTACCTAAACTCTTAGCATCCAGCTTTAGAGAACAAAATCATAATGAAGATTTTTTTGCTACAAAAAGTTACAATGACAAAAAAATTAACCTATTGTAACAAATATTTTCCTCACCAAAAGTAAAATTTCTTATCGTACGTGTTGTTCCACTATCCCAGAAATAGCTACACATAGCCCTTAATTTCATATTGAACAATTGGAATGATGTGGATATTTACAAAAGGTAAGATAAAATGCATTTTAAGCTTGTCATATAATATTTTGTACTTAATAAGACTTATAACCTTTTATAATTACACTGTTTAGAAAGCACTTAATGGAATTGAAGAGGTTCAATGTGAGAGACATTGAAAGAAACACATCAAGAAGAATTCCATTGCTGGCTTAGGAAGCATGTAAGTTACAAATTGTACCAACACTAGTATAAATCTCAATTATATAAGCATTCACCATTCTACATCTATATTTATTTATAGATCAAAAAAATCTATCACCAACACCTTGAACAAGTTTCTAAAGAATTATGGTCATTGGTAAATTTTCCTCCATCATACTTAATAAAGTCTTATTCTTATTTTGGTTGTTATGTCAATGAAGTTTAATTCCATGCAAAAGGTCAAGATGACTGCCAAACCACACAAAATAGTGGATTGATTGCAGAAGAGGAACACAATAATTCGATGGTAGAGTTTTATGGCTTCTTAACTAAAGTATTAGATCTCACATATCTTTTGTAACTAAAAAGTGGTAATATTCCAATATGAGTGGTTCAATACTGGTAGCAAAACTACAATAATAAAGGATAAGCATTTTGTCAGCATTGATATAAGATCTCACTAGTACAAACATGATCCATTCGTGTTACCAAACCAAGTGCAACAAGCTTTCCACATCCACGACACTAAGTTCAATGATAATTGGCGAATTGTGCAACGTATTCACCATAGGCATCTTTGGAATATTCTTGAACAAGAATAAACAAATGTTGTAGATAGCAATAATGTTGAATTGAGGATTCAAATTGATAAATTTCAATGTTACGATTCAAATGGGCATGCAATAGTATTAGAAAATGATGACATTGAATTGAACTATTTAGCTAGAGAAGACATTAAACTTGATGTTATAGATGAAGATGTTTTGAATGGACTTAGAAAGCGTGGATATGAATTTGAATATGATTCATGTGATGAAGAAGATGAAACATTGAATAAATGCTTTGATGAAAATGAAGACGATATTCATACTTCCTCATGAAAAGTAAGCTACAAACTACAACCATGTAATTTAACATAACATAGGTTCAAGTATTATGCTTTCAATAGAACGATTTACACAAGTAATTGTTAGCATAGTTGAATTCATTTTACTCCTGGAATTAGTGTTATTACATAGTTGAATAATAATAATAAAAGAACTTCAATTTAGTTTACAAATAATAGAGGAACTGCATTTCATTTTCAAATTTCAAAATTTGACAATCTAATTGAGTTCTATAGTTTTAGGTTATATTTTTATTATTTAAATTCTCAAACTCTAAATTTTTATTTTATTGAATTTCAAATTCAATAAAATGTCAGTTTTACATTCTTACATTTTTAGTTTTATTTGAATACTTTAGCTAGAATGCTTTTCTTGTTCTAGTTATTTTCATTGATGCTATTATTGAAATGATTAATTTATTTTGGCTTTGTTTTGTGGTCAAAATGCTGCTTAAGGGAGTTGTATTGTATTGTCCAATAACTAGAAATGCTCCATCAAAAATAAATAAAGTCAATCAAAATCCTCCACGCACAAAAATTGCTAATCTAACTACTCGACACCAATCTCCTCGTGAGACAAGAAATCAGCTATCAACTTTCGATGTGCCCACAACTAACTACTACCAGTAAACGTAGAAGGTTTGTTTCCTCAACCTTCAAAGCCTAATGACAGATGTAGATCATTCTGCATCTCTATTTATGACCTAAAGTCAGTCTTCTCCACCTATAATCTAATAAGAATCTTCTCCAATTGCCATTCAGATTAAGACTACAGCTACACACCACCAAGTAACTCCACTTGTCACTAAGAGTGTTTCAACTAATTAGCAAACATCTCTAACTATTTTAAAACCTCATCACATACCATTACCATCGATAGATCCATAATTGATTTCTCTATCATTAGCTACTCAACCATAAGAAGAGACTCAATCTTTGGGAACTCTACTCCCTGAAGAGGGTATTAATGTGATTAAAACTACAAACCCTACTCTGACCATAGGTTAGTTAATCTACATGAAACTAACTATTCTAATTTATATAATTTATAATTATTTTTACTATTTTTATGTCTATATATTAGCAAATAAAACATTGGTCCCACCAAAAAAAAAAAGAGTTGCGATACATGCAATAGAGAAAAAAAATTGCTAAAAATGTAATGCTAGTACTATTAATATCTTACGTGCATTCTTTCAATGCATTCACTTAAGCCTTCCTATTTATGAATTTATGAAGGGGCAACGGGTTGGAAACTAAATTTCCTAAGGGCTTAAAGAGGCCGATCAAGTATGCTTCCTATTTAGCTAATGGGATTGGTATTATTGTTAGGCATTGTCCTCAACTTGATTGGAAAACATCATGGAAAAAAGTTCCAACAAATGATAAATTTCCTATATGTGCTAGACTAGATGTACGTTCACTACCTATTTAATAAAATTCTAAGTTTTCCATTTTTATATGCACATGGCATTCATTATCTTAATGATTGACTTTATGTTTAATTTAATCTATTCCTAGCAATAGTATGTAGACGATATGTTTCTTGAGAGATATAAGCATTATAAGGAAAGATTGAGTGAGATATACAGGAACACAGTTCAAAGTGGTGTGGATTCAAAGAGTAAGTTGCCTTTTGATTGAATCCCAGAAGATAAATGGTTGGGATTATGTGATGTCTTCGGAGATGCTAAGTTTCAGGTATTTGATTACACAATAAATAATATTCATAATATTGGTGTATTTATTTGTTGCTTGTTGATGGAGAAGAATTACCTTTTCCTTTAAGCTGCTTAGTTTTTGTTGTTTTTCTTTTATTAGATGCTAATTTTTCATTTTTACAATCAGATGCTTGAATTCTACATGTTAATTTCATTTTGGTTATTATTTGATGTATTTTTTTATTGCAAATTTTTGTTATTTATTTTTGTTAGATGCTGGTGTATTTCATTTTTTGTAAGTAGATGGGGTAAAAGTATTCTAAATGTTAGTTTGGATTTGTTAGTTACTTGATGTAATTATTTGTTATAGATTTTTATTTTTTATTTTTTATTTTTTAATTGGATGCTAAAGTATTTTATTTTTGTAAGTAGATAGGACAAATGTTGGGATTCTAAATGTTTAATTAGTTTTGTCGGTTATTTCACGTAATTATTTGTTGCAGGTAATTGAGACCAATTTAAGACCTATTTTATTTTGAAAGTAATCTGAGTTTTAACTTGAAACTAGGCTCAAACTATTTCCAATTTCACCTTAGTTTCAAGTTGAAATTAAAGCGTAGGTCTAAGGTAAAATTGACCTTAAACTAGTTAGATTTTTAGCTCAACTTTAGGCTGAAAATGAGGGCAATTTTTAGCTAAAACTGACCTAAGTGTGATCAATTTTAGCTTGAAATTGAGATTCAATTTTCAATTTCAAACTGAAATTGACTTAAGTTTGGGCTTTAAACTAATGCACACTTTCAAATATATCAAGTTAAAATTGACACAAGTTTACTTTTCTACATCTGCACATAATTATATGTAAATGCAAGAAAGGTCAAAGATCAATGCAGGAAATATAGCACATATGCCATACTCTCATACATCCGGTTTTAAATCATTCACTATATGATTAATTCAAATGGTAACATATCATTTTAACTTTCTTTTATTTATATTTTCTCTTGTTATTATAAAAAGTTCTATACTAAAACTTTTGCTTATAATTGTAAAGAAAAATTAAAGCGTAGTGGACAATTTTGGAGTCTCTCATATGAAAAAAGGTAGTGAAGAGTAAGTGAATGTTACAACTGCGAACAAGCATGTGAGTTCATGTTCTATAATTAAATGTCCCCTATATTTAAGTATGTACTTACATATATGTTTATGCCTGTGGTAGAATGATATGAAAATAAGGGATGAAACACTAGAAGAAGCACTCAAGGAAGTTTTTGAAAAGGATATTATTAAAAGGTCATTAGGCATACAGACAAAATATGAGAAAGGTATCAACCATGGAGTTATGCCATCTAAAGGTAGCAAGAAGATGAGACTTCAAGCTATATAACTTGATGTAGTAAAGGAGAAGTTGAGCAAAGTTGAAAATGACTTACAAGGTGCAATGGGTCTTATCAAAACTCAACAAGAAATAATTCAGAACTGATATGGGATCAATTAAGACAAAGGCTTTGTTTGACCATGGAGGTTGAAGACTAGGTTCATGCTCAATTAAAGGAAGGGGTTGACAAGTGAAGTAGAAACACTAATGGTCAATAATAATAGCTTTTGCCACCCATCACACTATATTAAATGCGCTCCAACCACTAGTCTGTCCACATTAATTAACATGACGGTGTGTCACCTCCATCATTAATGCCATCACTTCTATATTAATGGCAATATGGTTCTCTTCTCCATTCAGCTAGATAGTCATGGAATTTGATTTTAGGTCAAAAAGATCTAAATTGTCCCTACTCTGGGAAACAGTGTAAAAGGCACTTTAAGGCAAAATTTATCTTTTTATCCTTAGGTGAACTCTATAAAAGCACTTCCATCTTTGTACAAAGGTGTGTAACTTCACATTCTAAAATCGTTACTCTGTCTAAATATCCTCAGGTTGATTTATAGATTTAACCATCGGAGGGTCATAACCGAGAGCTCTCTCAGTTAGCCTAAAGTTTGTTCCTTGGTTGCAGGCTCCACCCCACAACCACTCAAACTATTTTTTAGGGCAAAATCTTGTAGAAGTTGAGACCTAGAAGTATATCACATCTAAAATAACCTTATCATTTGGTGTTGTGTGTGGGAAAGGCGTTTTTAGCTGAAGATGGTCAACACCAAGTGAACCACTTTCAGGAGATAGAGTAAATATCGCTTGCCATTGCCCCCTCTACTACTACAAGAATAGCCCCATAAATAGGTAGAAGGTCTTAATTCTCAACTTAACCATCCCTCAGCTCATGCAAATGACTAGTGATCAAATCTTTGCCCAACTTTCCACTTAACTATCAGCTACTTTACAAAGGGATAACAACCAACCAGCAGTTGCAGCAAGCATCACACCTTACCCTTTAAACTAGGAAGAGAGATTCCCATGGGAAAATAGAACCAAGAATGGAGCATGCCAAAACTTGAATAGGCAAAAGTTGAGTCCCGGGCATTTTCCCTATTGTGAGCTCTACAATTATCCTCGTAAGTAGGTTGTAAACTCAACAAACTACTGCATTTAACCTAATTGGGCCCAGTAGTGTGAGCGAGTCAAGCGCCCCAGGCTTTACCATAGCTAAAACATGTCCAAGGCTAATAAGGACGACTGGAAAGAGGTATCATATCAAATCCAGTAATTTAATAGGAGACTAAAGGAGATTTTGAGAAGAAACCTAAATTGAACACTATTCAACAATGCCTCTAGTTTTCAACATAAGAGAGAGTCTTCCTTTATCTAAGAAATCATTGATAAGTGTATAGCACTGTATGTAAAAGTTCCAACCAAACTACCTCGATATGATGGATCCATAGACCCAAATGACCACCTCTTGCAATCTGAGCATATGATGTAGCTGTATAGACATGGCAACCATATATATACAAAGATGCTGGTCACAACCTTTCAAGGAATAATGTTGGAATCGATTGTTAAGCATAAGCCCATGTTTATATTCTCTTATGATCGGCTCTGTGACAAGTTCTTATACCAGTTCGCTAATAGGAGAAAAGTAAAGTTGTCTCACACTTATTTTCATATAGTAAAGAAAAATGAGGGTGAATCTTTGAGAGATTTCATCTCCAAATTTAACACTAAAGTTTTAAAAATTAACAACACTCACACTAAATTCTTAATTGATGTTTTGTTTTTAGATTTGAGATACAATGAGTGTGCTAATGCTTTGGTTAGGAAGCAACCATGCTTGATGGAGAAACTCCTCGACCCGGTGGAGAGATATATGACCTAAGAAAAAATGAACAAGATGAAATTTGGCAAAGGGGAATCCAACAAGAAAAAGGAGCAGAAAAAGGATAACAAGCATCAAAAGAAAGGTCACCGATTTCCAATAAAGTGTTTTCATAATTACACCCCCCTAAACACTCCTGGGAATGAGGTCTTACTGGCAATACAGTATGATAATCTTTTAAAAAGACTAAGAAAGCTCACCGAGACTAAGGTCATTAAAAAGTCAAAGAAATATTGCCATTTCCATTGATAAAAAGGCCATGACATGGAGAATTGCTTCAACTTCCAGGAAAATATCAAGTGTTATGTCCGGTAAGGCCATCTCAAGAAATATGTTGACTAGAAAGCTTTGCAAGCCATGGATTAATTTGACCAAACTCTTCATAGAGAACGGTCGTCGAGCTTACCACATGATGACAAGGTAAAATAAAAGATGAAAGAGGACTGTCCTTACTAAGGGGTGTAATCAATACAATAGTTGGGGAACCAACAAGAGAAGACTCTAGGTCAGCAAGGAAGCAGATATAGAGATGTTTCAAGTCCAACAGATAGGCACAAACTAAACTAATCTATTAGCTTTCTACAAGTGCCAAGCCTATTTTCTTCTCGGATTCCAACTTTATCCAAGAGGTCAAGGTGCAAGAGGTAGCTTGGGGTGTCTTTCGGTAGTTTTTGTGGAAATTACTAGCATAGAGGTCTGAAAAGTATTAGTTCATAATGAAAGCTCCACATATATCATCTTTTTGCCCACTTTAGATAGGATGCAATTGGGAAAATAAAATTTGACCTCATTAGAACACCCCTGGTCAGATTTGGAGGGGTCAAAGATTGTCCCAGTGGGATCCATTAATTTAGCGACCTTATTAACAGAAGCTCCCAAAACGTGCACCTTGATGATCAATTTTCTGGTCGTGGATAATGCTATCATCAAGAGGCCAGCATTAAATGATTTTCAAGTAATTATTTATATTGATCATATGAAGGATAAATTTCCAACGACAACTGGAAATAAATTTCCAACTTAGCAATGTTATACTATTTTAGTTGAAGCTAACTCCAAAAAAATTGGATCACAACTGAAATCCTTAGAGGACATCCCTATAATAAAACTTGAGAAAGGATATATCAGTAAAAAGAGAAAAATGAAAGATATTTGACTTGAACTTGCTGAAGAGTCCAAATCTATTAAGCTAGAGCGGGATAACCTTGACAAGACAACCAAGATAGGGATAAGTTTAGCGAACAAGATGGAATGCATTTTTATCAATTTTCTCAAAAGAAATATTAATTTTTTTATTTAGAAAGCAGCCAACTTGCAAGGTATTGACCCAGAAATCATTGTCCACTACCTTAATGTTAACCATACGTTCAAGCTAATCCGATAGAAGATAAGAACTTTCAATGCTAAAAGCACTAGGATTATTAGGGAAAAGATCAGTAAGCTTCTAAAGGCGGGTTATATAGTTGAAATATAATACCCTAACTGGTTATGTAATGTAGTTTTGGTTCCTAAAAGTGAGGGTAAATGGGGAATGTGTAATGACTTTACTGATCTTAATAAAGCATGCCCTTAAAGACCCGTATCCTTTGCCTTACATAAATTTGTTTGTTAATTTAACTATAGGATATGATCTTTTAAGCATGATGGATGCTTTCTAAAGATATTATCAAATTTTTATGGCCCTTAAGGATAGGTATAAAACTTCTTTTGTGGTTTCGAATGATGTGTACTATTTTTTGGTCACGCCATTTGGTTTAATAAATGCTAGTGCAACCTATTAATAGTTGGTCAATTGTATGTTCAAAAATGAAATAGGTCAAACCATAGAAGCATATGTGGATGACATGATTGTCAAGACAGAAAGAGGCAAACCACTTGGCTGACCTAGCTCATACATTCTCCATTCTTTGAGCTTTTGGCATAAAATTTAACTCGGGCAAATGTACTTTTAGGGTGAGAGATAGGACGTTTTTAGGGTATATGGTTAGTCAATGGGGTATTGAAGCTAATTCCTAGAAAATTCAAACCATACAAGATATCCTACCACCAAGGATGATTAAGGATGTGCAAAAGTTGGTCAAGCAAATTATTGCTCTTGGTCAGTTTTTGCTCGTCTAGTAGATAAGAGTTTGCTTTTCTTCCAAGTCTTGAGAAATGCTAAGAAGTTTCAATAGATAGAGAAATGTGACTAGACACTGGTCAAGCTCAAGTAATGCCTAGCTAAACCTCCATTGCTGGATAAACCTATGATCAAAGAAGTGTTGCATTTATATTTAGCCATTTCAACGATCACAGTTAGTTTAGTATTGGTATCAACTCAATAAGGTTTGTGTAAACTAGTTTATTATAATATTAATATCTTGCAAGGCCCTTAACATAATTATCTAAAGATTGAGAAGTTTGTACTGGCGCTCATCACAGTGGCAAGAAAGTTCCAACCCTACTTCTTATCTCACACTATCATCGTTTTAACAAATAAACCTTTGAAACAAGTACTCTCTAAACCAGACACATTAGGGAGACTAACCAAGTAGACCATCAAGTTGGAAGAGTTCTACATTAGGTTCTAACCTCATATTGCTATTAAGGCTCAAGTGCTACCTAATTTTGCAGCACAATAAATGGATTTACCACTATTTTAGAAACAGCAACCACTAGTATGGTCCTTGCACGTTGATGGTTCAGCCACTAGTTTGGGGGTGGCATAGGTATATCTTTATGCCTCTCTTAAGAGGAGGAGTACAATTTTGCAATCAAACTAAATTATCCTATTACCAATAATGAGATAGAATACGAACTAGATTGTTGTCGAGATGGTAATGGCCCTAGATATAGGGGTCAAGTGCTTGGCTGTCATTACTAATTCTCAGCTTGTTGTTGAGTAGTTTAAAGGAAAGTTTAAGGTAAGGGACATGACAATGAATACCTATCTAAATGAGATCAATGGTTAAACAGCAGTTTGAAAAATTCACACTTAGTTAGGTACCTAGTTCAAAAAATGAAAAAGCAGATGCACTCTCGAGGTTTTCTAACTCAACAAAAGTCACCAAAGATAGGTCTATCACCTTTCTAATCTCAAGCAAGCTCGCTATTAAACACTCCCAGCAAAATGAGGTCCTTATTATGGATGTACCTAGTCCTACCTTGATTGATGATATCACAGCCTACCTCATGCAGAACAGAGTGCTATTAAAAAGCACAGAGGCTTGGAGGCCAAGGATACTAGCATTGAAGTTTGCTTCAAACAAGTTTGACCAGTTATATAAGTGATCTGTTACAAGAGCCATACTCAAGTACCTTACGCCTAATTAAGCATAAAAGGTTTTGCATGAAGTCTATGCTGGCATTTGTCGAAATCACTCAGAAAGTCAGTCATTGGCTCATAAAATCATCAAAAGCAGATAATTTTTGGCGAACTTTAAGTAAGAATGCCATCAAATTTTCCCAAAAGTGCCAATTTTGCTTAGTCCACACTAATATTCCTCATCAACTAGTTGTCATATTTGTTCTAGTGCAAATCACTTGGCCATTCAACCAATAAGGAATCAAAATAGTAAGATCTTTCCCCATGGCTACCAGATGAAGAAAATCTATGATCATAGCAGTTGAATACTACACCAAATAGGTTAAGACTGAAATAATGCCTAAGATCACAAATGTTGTGTTAAAAATTTTTTTGTGGAAAAATACCATTTGCCATTTTGGCCTACCCAAAGTCCTCATATATGATAATGACACCCAATCTTAAAGTAATCAAACTAAAGAGTGGTGTGAGAATCTTGGAATCAAACAACATTTTACTTTAGTAGAAAATCCACAAGCCAATGGTTAGATTGAAATCACCAATAAGACTATACTAGACCACATCAAAACTAAGTTAGAGAGCTTTAATGCCAACTAGGCATAAACCTGCCAAGAGTTCTTTAGGCCTACAACACCATTCTGAGAATGGCCACAAGGTAGAGCCCTTACAGTTTGGTATATGGTTAAGAGGCTATTGTCCCTACAGAATTGATACAACACACAACTCGAGTTGTATACTATGGCCTAACTAAGAACCAAGCAAAGAGAGAATTCAACTTGGAAGTGATCGATGAGCTTCAGCAAGAAGCCTTTATGAAAATACAAAGATATAAGTCGATCATAGCAAAGCATTACGATAAATGGGTTCAGCTTAGATCTTTCAAAGTTGGTAATCTCGTTCTCAAGAAAGATGAAATCTCTAAAAATATTGGCAAACGCGACCTAAAATAGAAAGGCCCATACTCTATGGTCAAGGTAGCATCACACAATTCATATAGATTAGCCAACCTATTTGGAAATAAATTACCAAGACCATGGAATGTAATCAACATTAAAACATTTTACGTGCAAACTGTGTTGTATAGAAAGCACATTATCATAATAAATGATATTGTACAACCCCACAACCACATGATTAAAGTTATATAAATTAATTATTAAGCAACTATCAAGTTAACATTATAGTCACGTGATTTAAGTTGAATGAATTATCAAGGCAACCCCGTAGTTGTATGATTTTAATTGCTTAACTCAACTCTTAGGCATTGATCGAGTCGATCAAAAGTTGAATAACCTAATTACAAGATGTATGATTGGACTCCATGCCCACGTGCTTAAGAATTGCATGATTTAACTATTAAACACTTATCAAACATCGATTTAAATATAGTGAATAAAATCAAGTATGCAACACCAACCAAACATTTTGATTGATGTCAGTAGTGTTCATACACCCTTCCTAGGCCTTACATTAAAAAAAATATTTAACTTAACCCCGTGGCCTCTCTTTTTTTAGCCATGGCTTCAATTGCCACATTGTCTATTACTTTTAGCAGCTTTTTCGTCGATTCTACGTGAACACTTAAAAAAGGTCGTTCGACCTTTTACTCAAGTAACCTTTCTCTACTTGGTCCAGTAAGCTACGAAGACCCTAATATCTCAATTAAAAATACCGCGCCCCCATTCAAAAATAAGCTCCCAACATCAACCTCATTATTTTTTATTTTTGAAGTAAACTCTCTAATGAACCCGAACTCTTTACCCACTGCCACAACTAGGGGAAAAAAAAGAGAAACAGCTTCGCTGCTTTTAGCAGAAGCATTCTTATCCAATGCCTAAAGATGTTTATCTTTGTTTGTACTAAGTCTTGCCTTAAACTCATATCCTATGTATTCTAGTTGTTTCATGGCTCAATCAAAAGCTTCTTGCACATCATCCAACCTAAAAGTCATGCTCGCTTCAAAACAAAGCTCCTAACATCAACCTTATTATTTTTTATTTCTAAAGTAAACTCTCTAATGAACCCAAATTCCTTACCTACTGCCACAACATAGGGAAAAGAAGAAGAAACAGCTTTACCACTTTTAGTAGGAGCAGTCTTCTTGATCACCTGAAGACGTTCATGTTTCTTTACATTGAGTCTTACCTTATCTTTATGTCAAAACTCATGTCCTACATATCCAAGTTGTTTCATGGCTCAATCAAAATCCTTTTGCGCATCATCCATACTAAAAGTCATGCTCACTTTGATAAAGGCCGAGAAAAGCATGGATTATTAGACGGCCTACTTTTGGATCCCGGGCAGCACTTTAAAAAATTCCAAGGGGGTATATCTCATCGCACTATCATAGCTATGTGCTCAACTCAATTTGGTGGCTTCTTTGATAGAGCTCATAGCTTGATCCTTGAACTTGCTTTTGCCCTCCACAACAGCAAATAGTTCGGTGTCCTTTTCTTCAAAATGCTTTGCTAGCAGAGCAACCCTAGTTTCCAAGAAGTCGACCTTAGCCTTTAGCATATCATTTTGCTCTTTTTCCAAACTTTAGCACTTTTCCAATAGCCGTTGACACTGTATTTTGCATAACTCATACCGGCGATAAAGGTTATAACCCTATTACCCGACCTAAAAAAATATAAACCTCAAAATTAGCAATCTTTTGAAATGTATCTATATTCAAATTCAACTTTAAACATACCATGTTCATGTGGTAAGCAAAAGCTTTCAGCATATCGACCTGCTCGCAGTTAAACATTTCCACCTAGTCACATTGGAACAAACTTACTATTATAATAGCTAACAACATCAAGGAGGTCATACCTACTCCCATTATTATTACAATGTTTGCCACCCCTACCTTCTCCCTAAATCGTAGCTCAAGAAAAGATGGTAAATTGTATAGCTATTCAAGAAGAAGTGTACTATAGGTGGCTTCTTTATTCTCAACCACCTTCATCTTTTTGTAACCACTATCTTTTTAGGAGCATTTTCACTCGTGATTTTGATCACTCTCTTTTTGGTAAAGAAGAACTACTCACTCTTTCAGTGCTAGCAACAACCTCAGCTTCGCCCTTTGCTGCCTTCGAATTTACTCCACCTATTTGAGCAGCAGCCGCCCATCGAGCTACAGTAGCTTTTTTACATTGCTAGACTTCTTACTATTGGCACATAGCTATTTTCCTGACATAATTCATGATTGACCAACTTGAAAAATAACCAAAAGTATTCATCTATCAAAAACATAGCAATCAACAATAGTACCTCACATTATTTGCAAAGGTTAGTTTCTACCTAAGCGTGCACTGGCATGCATCCTCAATGTGGTAGTTGACAATCCCATCAGAACCAAATTTCTCTCTCTTATAAATGTCGAGGAATCTATCTCACTAATTTTGAGTAGATCTTAAACAAAAAGTATTATTTCTGGATTAATTCTTGATCATATCCAGCTCGACCCTACCCCTCATCCACCTTTTTAGAATGTTGAACCCAATGCTAGTGGGAGATCAAACGTAAAAATATCTTTCTTTCCATTTCTAGCCCTATGATGAAGAGAGAGTCCTAAAGACTTTTGTACGAGGTTAAATGGTAAAATAGTAGTCAAATAGTAAAAGCCAGATTCCCCAACTAAACTCAACTTGTGGGACATATGTAAATGAAATAAATGGCTAAAGTTAGCCTAAGATAACGCCTCCTTGATAACACATATTAAGACAACAAAGTTATACATAAGAGCAAAATAATGGGAAATAATTAGATTATACACGTTTGTAGACCTTTTAGCAGGTCGACTACGAGGTTGGCTAGAAGAAACTTGGGGCCAACTTCATCGCATCCTCAAAAATAGTTATACACCCGTCAGAAGGGGTATGCATTCTATCTTCAACTCTAAGTTTGATCAACTCAAATATGTCAGGAACATGGTATTTCCTCCTTATCGACCTATTATCATTTAGTGATATTTTTCACTTGACATCACTATAGTATGTCATCATGAATAACCTATCCCTCAACCTACGATCTTCCTCCATTGTAATTGTTCCTTGTTTCTCACCATGCCCTGAAGGCCCTACCTCATCCGCATCATGCCCATAAGGTCCAATCTCTATGACTAAAGGCCTAGACGATCCTATCTTATCATCTTTTCCCAAAACCCCTCGCCTAAACCTACTTCTACTTGTTCAGGGGTACCTGACCTCTCACTCGATGATCAATTAACTCTACCTTACTATTTGAAATATCTGCTAAATGTGTAGCTTCAGAATTAGAAATAGAATAAGAACTCGACATAATAAGAGTTTAAGGGCTAACAAACTTTAAAAATATAGGAAAAAAGCACTTATAAAGACTGCATGTAGATATTAAACACTTAAGATAGCTCAAAAAATCAACTCAAAATTTTCACCTCTCGACCTCAAAAGCGTAGTAATGAAAGTAAAAAATGAGTGGTAAAAAATTGTTATTTATAGATGTGCCAGAATTCCAACCAGTTAAAGCTACTAGTAACCAATGAATAAATATGTAACTATTGGTTGCCCATGCTTAAATATTCATGTAACCGTCTATAATGATTCCCACCAATACTTCTCTGGCCAACATTCAAAATAATATTTCCCATTACCCTCACAAACTACTCCAAACCTCAACCCCCTTTAGATTAAACCTTAGAGAGAGGAGACTTATGATATGGGATCAGCCTAATAGGCCCATCAAGATGAAGGCCTCATTCGACCATAAAGGTTAAAGACTAGGGGGTTGAAGACCATAACTTGTAGTCGACTTAAGGGGTCAACTAGTGAAGCAAAAACATTAATGATCAACAATAACAGCCTTTGCCACCCATCACGTTGCATTAAATAAACTCCAACCACTAGTTTATTTGCATTAATTAGTGTAACAACATGTCATCATGCCATTAATGCCATTATCTCTGCATTAATAGTAATATGGCTTCCCCTTCTGTTTAGTCTAATAGTTATGGAGTTTGAGTTCAAGTAGAAAAGACCTAAATTGTCTATTCTCTAGGAAACAGCACAAATAGTATTAAAGTGAAATTTATCTTTCTATCCCTAGGCAAACACTATGAAAGTCCTTTTTGTCCTCATACAAAGGTACATAACTTTACTCTCCAAAACTGTTACTCTATCTATATATCCTCAAGTTGATTTATTGACTTAATTGTTGGAAGGTCATAGCTGAGAACCCTCTTGGCTAGCTTAACATTTGTTCCTTGGTTGCAGGCTCCACCCCACACCTATTCAAACTATCTTTTAGGTCAAAATCTTGTAGAAGTCAAACTTAGAAGTATATCACATCTAAAATAACCTTATCAAGTACCCATAAGAAAAAATCTAAAGCTATGATGAGCAATGAAAAGGCTATGAAAAGCAATGCCAAAAGTAAGGTATAGAAATAGCAAGCATTAAAGATGGCTAAGCCAAGCTAAAGCAACTCTTGGTGGCGTTGCAAGATAAACTCACTTGAAGGTAAGTATGTCCTTGTGAAGTAATATGATTTTACTTGAATTTTGTGTATAGGGAATTTTGTGATAAATGATAATCAAAATTAAGAACAACAAATTTAGAGTTATGAACACTAAGGCCTTATAGTGTTGTTTTATTTGTTGATTGTCAATTGTCATGTGTAGAATGGTTAATTTAGTTAAATTAAGTTATAAGAACTATAATTTCTAGAATTTTACCATGCTTATTTCAACATATGAGTTTCATATCTTATACATGAACTTGTTTAGTCTTGTCGTATATGTAAATAATTGGGAGAACATTTTGTTTAGATATTATCACGGGCTTTACAGTTAAAGTCATGTTATTAGAAAAGAACATGATATGACATATTCTGTTTGAACTCATTTGGCAATATAGCTAACAAAAAAATAAAATGTATTTATGTGTTCAAAATTATCTTCTATAATATTTTCTGCAGTTTATGTTGGATAAGAGATGGTACCATACAAATAATTTATTGCAAGTTCTTCCCATGAATTGTGTGTTAGAATAGTACCCTGCAAGCTAATGGGATTGGCCTTGAACAAACTATTACCTTGTAAAGTAATCTTAATTGAATGATATTCTTAATATGGCCACCTTCATCTTATGCTTTATTATACTTCACTTGTATTTGGATGAAGCTCTTAGATCACCTTAGACTACGGGACTTGGTTTGGTGACTATAAAATAAGTCTCACATAATTGTGATCTTAAAACTTTCAAGTCATAGGATCTTATGAGATGGGGTATCTAAGATCTATATAGACTTGCACTAACGATGCATAAATTTAAGAGTTAGAGATTACTCCATTCCATGAGCAGCTGTATGAGATATGGGTGCATGTTAGTGGGTACTTGTTAGAGAACAAGACATTGAAGACCTATCAAAGAATTCACTAGATAGCCGAAGTGGCAAGTCATTAGTGTTTAATTCTCCTACTTACATTAGTGCATGTTATTAGTCCTCTGACCTGAGGATCCACGATAACCTTGGGTCCGATCCTCATGCTTTGACTCATCCTTAACCATTTAGCGGGTCTTTCATGTTGAGATTGGTATGTGCTACTTAGCATGGAGGTTTGTGGGATCCAAAAAGGAATCTGACTCCTCACTATTGTGAAGAGTGAGTACATCTCCTATATATTCTATAATAATCGATTTCAAAAAATTCTTGCGCAAGGTGGTGTGATAATTTGAAAAAAGAGTTTTTGAAAAGTGAGGTCACACAAATGGATTTGAACATTGAGAACAGAGACATAGTATCGAGGCTAATGGGGAGCCGACAAATATCTTACCTTAAGCCTTTTTCGGGAGATAAAAGATGAAAAGATCGTATTTTGATGGCACACGTAGAGCGATGATGGTTCTCTAGCATATTTATTTTGGCCAATTAGTTGGGCTCCATGGGCTTGAAGTTGGACATCGACCATGGAGATTGGGTACTCTTAATTAATGAGATTAATTAAATTGAGTCACTTAGTTTAAATGAGTTTAAACTAAAGTGAATATTTGATATTCCAAAAGTCACAAGGAGTTGTGAGCCCATGTCCGATGAATGGTAGAACCTAATGGGTCACACACAAAGGAATTTTAAACTAAAATAAATATAAGATATTCAAAAGTTACAAGGCGTTGTGAGCTCATGTCCAATGAATGGTAAAACCTATTTGGTTACACAAAAAATACAATTACATTCCTAATTGATGGAAAGAATTTTCTAAGGAGTTAGAAAAGAGATCTCTATATCCTAATGGACCGAATTTTTGTGCCAAATTTAAAGGTCAATTTGGGCTTAATCGATTTAAGAGTTAAATTGATCAACTAATTTAAGAGGTTAAATTAGACCCATAATCAAGGAGATAATTATTTGGTACTAACATGACCATCAATTGGTTAAGTTAACTCTAAAAGTTAAGTTGACAATTAAGCTTAAAGAGTTAAGTTAGTTTGACTTAAAGGGTTAAGTCAAAGCATAATTAATTAAATTAAAGGGTTTAATTTGATTAATTAGGAAGAATTCAATTTTGTATGGAAGACTCGAATGAGATTTGAGATCGCATCTTAATTAATTTGAAATGAGATTCCAAATGTAATTAAATTGCAAATAAAATTCAAATGAAATTTGGATTCCTTTGCCACTATGGTATCTTAGCCACCCCCTTCCCCATTCATGGAATGTGTGATGCCACCTTAGCATCACACAAATCCACATCTATGTATAGATATAGCATGGGATCTAGCCAAAGAGAGAATGTGGTGTGCAAAAGGTGTAGAGAATTATATTCTTAATTTTCCCTCCAAAATCAACCCATTGTGCAAGCTAACATTTCATGTGTTGAAGGCTTAGCTTTTCTTCCTCTTCCTACCAAAATTTTGGCCTCCTTTATCCCCAATTATCTAGTTCTATTACATATTATGAATTAGAGAATTTAGAAAGTTTTATTAGTGTGTGGACTATCTCAATAGAGGCAAGACATGTAGCTTGCTATATTTCTAGAGAGCTCTTTATGCGAGGTCCTACTTTGTGAATTTATCCAGGATGATCCAGATGGATAATTGATCTGAATTTATAATTAAAGACTCTAAAAGGTGTTGGATATATTCAGTAATTATTTTAGAATTTTTTGAGGCAATTTGGTAGGGCGATCGTCACTATTCATCCATTGTACCGCGAGCAGACAAAATCTAGAATCAATGAAGAGTTCATTTGTTTCATTTTGGATTTGCTTATCAAGGTGATCCTATGTATAAATTTGAATCCAAGGCATGATTAGATCCCTGTAATACTTGTAGGTACTAGTTATTTCATGTTCTGAAGTTTTAATTATAGATCCTAGAGCCTATCTTACTTTCAAATGGTATCGGAGCTTTAATCATGCTTAGATTTGGATTTTGCTTGGTTGATTGATTCATGTGATGGATTGATCTATATCCACATATTCTCGATTCAATTGATAGATTTAGGAATTTGGGTGATTTGTTTGTGGCTCCTTGATTGATGAATTATGAGCATGCTATTATGTGATTTAAGTGTTAATTCATGTATTTAGTCTATTTTAATTTATATTGATTAGTGTTGAAATGTGTTTTGACATTACTTGATTTTATATGTTGATATAGCATGTTGGCTTAAGACTGAAAGAGTTTTGGCCTATTTCGAATCCAATTTGATTGGAATTATGTTGGAGATTACATGAAGAATTTGATTCTCACTTTTTTTATTTTTGAAAGTATGTTTGAGCACTTTTATTTCCATTTTTAAAAGGTGTTTTGAATCTAGAAATTAATCTAAAATGTGCGTTATGATGTTGAGAACATGTGCTAAAATTGTTGGTGCATAAAAGGTGAGAGGAAAATAGACTTGGCACACCTTGAACGCCAAAAGCTGAAGTTGCCGACAACTCCCTGGGCACTAGCCGAGTAGCATGCATGCGCTGTGTGCATGGGCTACCTAGCCATGTAGCAAGGGTTGCCAGGCAGTCCAGTTTTGGGCGTATTTGGTAAGTTTTGAGTTGTTTTATTAACTCCGTTAATGCTCAACAAATTTTTGTGCTACACACATTAGTTGCACAAGTGTTGTGCTATGCCTCAAGATTATGTTTGACATATTTGAATGCTTTTGAAAGTTGATTAAAGTTGATCTCCTATTAATGGCATAAGTTTTATGCTTGGTTCAATTATTTGTTTATGAGATGTGCATTTAATTGATGAAATTAATTGTTAATTCTAGATTTATTTGTTGTTCATTTAAATGTTGAATGAATGATGAATGTATGGGGATGATCATAAGCCTTTTAAATTGATTTTATTTGTTTCAAAGTTGTTGAAATAGGTTATATTAAATGGGGCTTGTATGCCTCTTATTCTATCTTGTAAACGTTATAAGAGTAGAACTTCTAGGGGTGAGGATTTCTATTTCATGTAAATATTAGATGGAGCAAAAAGTCTAATGGAGGCATGGAGGCCAATTGAAGACCCATGAATGTATAAGGTACACTCGTGTAATAGTTTAGCTTAATTTAACCCACTAAAAATCAACCAAAGTCATGCACCTATAGCTCTAAGTACATCACTTAGTTAGGCTTATGGTCATCCCACCCTAGGAGCATACTAGGCTATTTACTTATTTAAGCTTTTGATATCCTATTGATGTATGAGATGCATGTTCAGGTTATAGAGAACCTAAATAAGAAGATAAAATGATAAGATCTTTGCAAGCAAAAACCTTCCCTTAGAACATCTAAGTAATTTCAATATTAAGTTAAAATGGATACAAATTAAAAGAGTTTTAACTAATCCAAGCTTTCCACCAATAGTGTTTGCCATGATGATGCTATTGATTTTGTGTGATGGCACTCGTTCATGAAGGTCACACTTAGGAGAAAAGCTATGAGCATACATTTAGCATGAGAGGCACCTTTGACTTGGTAGCCCTCACGCATTGGCACTTGGTCATGGGAAATGCCGTGAGGCCATCTTGAGATAAATTTTGATTGGTCGGTTTAACTTAACACTTAGTAGTATAGATGGTACATGGTCACATGGTTTGTTGAAAAAGTGAGGCAAAATATATCAAGTGTTACATGAGACGCAATTAGCAAAAGTTGCTTACCCTTTGATTGCTCGTGGATGGCACTCGGTCATGGGAATCCATTGACTAGTCATTGGGGTCTTAATTCTCACTAGAAAATGTGATTTCCCAAATTCTTCTTGGGGGTGAAAGATTTGATAAAATAGTGGGAGAAAAACATGCTTGAGAGATCATGAACATATTTTAATATTAAATTCAATCAAATGCTAATTCTCTTTTTTCGCCTTAAGTAGATTTTTGAAATTTTCAACAAACAA
>JACGDI010005601.1:853122-879163 GCA_014898725.1 Jacaranda copaia
TATTTCCATTGTGGTGAAAAGGGTCATTGGAAAAGAAACTACTAAGCTTACCTAGCTACTCTTAAGAAGGGTATATTTTTCTTTGAGGTGAATTTGATGACTAATTTTCCTCATGCGTATTTGATACCACATGTGGTTGTCATCAATGTAACTCCTTATAGGGGATGGAAAGAAGAAGGAGTCTACTTGAAGGAGATATGATCCTCTGCTTTAGAAATGGAGCAAGAGTTGTGGCTGAGGTCCAAGGTGTAGTAACACTAGACTTAGGAAATTATTGTATTGTTCTTGATCTAATTTACTATATACCAAATCTTGTAAAGAATATTGTTTCAATTTCTATTTTGGATAATGAAGGATTTAGTTTTTCAATATCAAATGGGAAGTTGAAAACATTGAGGAATGGTTCCTTGATTGCACAATGTATATTAGTTAATAGATTATACATGCTTGATTTTCCCACTCATCTAATGCATGCTCAAACAAATAAAAGGAATCTTGATATCCAAGAAGATGCCATTATGTGCCATGCAAGACTTGGCCATAACTCTAAGAATAGGATGAGCAAGTTGAAAGCTCTCAAAGCACTAAAAATTAGTGGTATTGAAGACCTTCCCACTTGTGAATCTTGTTTAAAGAGAAAAATGACCAAAGCTCCATTTGTAGGACAAATGGAGTAATCCACAAATTTTTTAGATTTGATCCATACAAACGTTTGTGGACTACCTAAAGTTTGTGGGAGAGGTGGTTATTCTTACTTCGTCACTTTCACTAATGACCATAGTCAATACGGACACGTGTATCTTATAAAGTACAAGTCTGAGGCCTTTGAAAAGTTCAAAGAGTATAAGAATAAAGTAGAAAAATAGAAAGAACTTAGCATTAAAGCTCTTCGATTAGCTTGAGGGGGAGAATACTTAAGTGATGAGTTTTTGGATTATCTTAAAGAGAATGAGATTCTCTCACAATAGACTCCACCCAGCATACCCTAACTTAATGGAGTAGTTGAGAGGAGAAACCATATATTGTTAGACATGGTAGTTCCATGATGAGTTTTTCTGATATACCTATATCCTTTTAGGGATATGCCTTAGAAATGGCTGTGAGGTTACTCAATGTAGTACCTTCAAAGTTAGTGCCAAAAACTCCATGTGAGATATGGCATGGCAAAGAACCCTCTTACCACTATCTAAAGGTTTGGGGATCTCCCACCTAGGTGAGACGTATAATAGGGGATACTCAAGAGAATATATGGGCTATTACTTCTATAATCCCTTAGAATAAAAGGTGTTTGTATTAAGGAATGCTCATTTTTTGGAAAAAGAATTTCTATTGGACAGAAAAGGCATTGTCATTAAGTTTGATAAAGTTTAAGACGGTCAAGAAATTGCATAAGTGGTAGAAAAAATAGAATTGGAAAAACCTAGTACACAACCTCTGAGAAGGTCGGACTCAATCAAAAAGCAACACGAAATGTTCGAACTTCTCCTTGAGACAGGTCAATCGGATGAGGATCTGAAGACCTATGAGGAAGCTATTTTGGACATAGATTCGAAACATTTGCTTGATGCCATGAGATCCAAAATGGACTCCATGTACTCAAATAAAGTATGAACTTTGGTAGATCCACCAAAAGGAATAGTTCCTATTAGTTACAAATGGATCTATAAGTGAAAGCTTGGGGTAGATGGAGAAATAGTGATTTTTAAGGCATAACTAGTGGTAAAAGGTTACACTCAAGGACCCAGTATTGATTTTGAGAAAACCTTTTCATTGGTCATTATGCCTAAGTCTATTCAGATCTTATTACCCATAGTTACATATTATCACTATGAGATGTGGCAAATGGATGTGAAAATTGCTTTCCTCAATGGTGACATTGAAGAAGAAATTTACATAGAGCAACCACAAAGTTTTACATCTAAGGGGAGTGAGTAAAAGGTTTGCAAGCTCTAAAGATCCATCTATGGACTTAAACAAGCATCCTAAAGTTGGAACATATGTTTTGACAAAATAGTTAAATCGTTTGGCTTTGTCAAAAATGTGTATGAGCCATGTGCGTACAAAAAGGCTAGTGGGAGATTAGTACTATTTATTGTGCTTTATGTTGATGACATCCTTCTCATTGGGAATGAGGTAGGAATCTTAGAGTGCACTAAAGCATGGTTATCTATACAATTCTTAATGAAGAATTTAGGAGAAGCATCATATGAATTGGGAATATGTATCTATAGAGATGGATCGAGGAGGATGTTGGGGCTTTTCCAAACCCCATACATTGACAAGATAATAAAGAGATTTAGTATGGAAGAATCCAAGAGAAGGTTTCTTCCCATGGGATATGGGATTCGTCTCTCCAAGTCTATGGCTCCCAAAATTGAGGAAAAGAAATGAAAATTGTCCCATATAACTTATGCCTCCGCAATAGAGAGCAAAATGTATACAATTCAATATACTAGACTAGATGTGGCACACTCGCTAAGTGTTATGAGTAGGTTCTAATCCAACCCTGGTAAGAGTTACTAGATGGCTGTAAAAATAATCCTTAAGTACTTGAGAAGAACAAAGTACTTGTTTTTAGTGTACGGAAATGGAGAATTGAAACTAGAAGGGTTTTTAGATTCTAGCTTCCCATATGATGTAGATAACCTTAAATACACTTTTGAAGTCATATTTTTCCTCAATAGTGGCACGGTAAGTTGAAAACATTCCAAACAAGACACCACGGCCGATTCAACCACAAAGGTAAAATATATTGTGGCTTCAAAAGCTGCAAAGAAAGGTATTTAGATGAAAAACTTCATTCAAGAGTTGAATGTAGTACTAGCATTGTTGAGCCAATTGTTGTCTTCTGTGACAACAATGAGGAGGTGGCATAAGTCATAAGAGATCTAAATAAATCCATGGAATAATTCTCACACGATCGTGATCTTAAAACTTTCAACTCATTGGATCTTATAAGATGCAGCACCTAAGATCCGAATAGACTTGCCCTAATGATGCATGAATCTAATAGTTGGAGATTGCTCTATTCTATGAGCAACTGTATGAGATACGGGTGTATGCTAGTGGGTTCTTGTTAGAGAACAAGGCACTGAATACCCACTAGAGAATCCACTAGATAGCTGAAGTGGCAAATTGGTAGTAGCTAATTCTCCTACTTCCGTTAGTGCATAGTATTAGTCCTCTGACCCAAGGATCCAGGGTAACCTTATATCCGCTCCTCATGCTTTGACTCATTCTTGACCACTTAGTGGGTCTTTTAGGTTGAGATTAGGTATGAGCTACTTGGCATGGAGGTTTGTGAGATCCAAGAAGGAATTCGACTCCTTGCTATTGTGAAAAGCGAGTACATCTCCTATATGTTCTATAATGATTGATTCTAAGAAATTCTTGCACAATGTGGTGTGATAATTTGGAAAAGGAGTTTTCCAAAGGTGAGGTTACATAAATCGATTTGAACATTGAGAATAGAGACATAGTATTGAGGCTAATAAGGAGCTAACAAATATCTTGCCCAAGGCCTCTTTTGCGAGATGAGAGACAGAAGGACCATATTTGCATGGCACACATAGAGCAATGATGGTTCTCCAAAATATTTATTTTGGTCAATTAGTTGGACTCCATAGGCTTAACATTGAGTCAACTAGTTTAAAAAGAGTTTTAAACTTGAATGAATATAAAATATTCAAAAGTCATAAGACATTGTGAGCCCATGTCCAATGAATGGTAGAACCTATTAGGTCACACACAAATTCTAATTAGCTTCCTAATTGATGGAGAAAATTTTCTAAGGAGTTAGAAAAAAGATCTCTTTATCCTAATGGACTGAATTTTGGTGCCAAATTTGAAGGTCAATTTTGGCTTGATTGATTTAAGAGTTAAATTGATCAACTAATTTAAAAGGTTAAATTAGACCAATAAATAAGGAGTTAATTAGTTGGTACCAACATGACCATCAATTGGTCAAGTTAACTTAAAAAGTTAAGTTAACAATTAAGCTTAAAGAGTTAAGTTAAAGCATAATTAATTAAATTAAAGAGTTTAATTTGATTAATTAAGAGGAATGTATTTTTGGAGGGAATTCTTAAATGAGATTTGAGATCACATCTTGATTAATTTGAAATGAGATTTCAAGTATAATTAAGATACAAATGAAATTCAAATAAAATTTGAATTCCTTTGCCACTTTGGCATCTTGCCCCTCCTCTTTCATGGAATGTGTGATGCCACCTTGGCATCACACAAATCCACATCTATATATAGACATAGCATGGGAGCTAGCCAGAGAGAGAGTGTGGTGTGCAAAAGGTGTGAAGAATTATATTCTTCATTTTTCCCTCCAAAATCAACCCCTTGTGTAAGCTAGCATTTCATGTGCTGAAGGCTTAGCTTTTTTCTTTCTCCTACCAAAATTTTGGCCTCCTTCATCCCTAATTCTCTGCTTCTATTCTAGCTTATGAATGATAGAATTTAGGAAGTTTTATTGGTATGTCGATTATCTCAATAGAGGTAAGAATGTGGCTTGCTCTGTTTTTGGAAAGCTTTTTGCGCAAGGTCCAACTTTGCAAATTTCTCCAGGACGATATTGATGTCTAAGATCTGAATTCTTTACTGAAGACTATCCAAGGTATTGGCTATCTACAGTAATGTTTTAGGAATTTTTAGAGTCTATTTGGTAGGGCGATCGTCATTATTCTTCTGTTGTGCCGTGAGTAGACAGAATCTGGAATCGGTGAAGAGTTCACTTGTTTCATTCTAAATTTGCTTATCAAGGTGATCTTCTATCTAAATCTAAATCTAGGTCATGATTAGATCTTTGTAATTCTTGTAGACACTAGTTATTTCATATTCTAAAGTTTTGATTATAAATTCTAGTGTCTATCTTGCTTTCATTGTGCTATTATTTTGTGAAGTTTTTTTGATGGTATATTAAACCCTTTTTTTTTCCTATGTACCATACTTATCCAATGTAAGAAAAAATAGATGTGTAGTGACAAGTAAAACATATGCAATATCTAAATAGATGTTCTTCAGATTCACAATGTGTCGTGGAATCATTTTTTGCATATTATTGGAACTAACCCTCTTTTTAATGGTGTTCACAAGAATTAAAGAACATCCTTTGGAGATCTCTTCAATTTCTTGAGCTATAACACTTCTTGAAAACTTAACACTATTGTTTGATGGATATACCCATTTGATTATCATGGCTTTTGTTGGAAGTTTGAATTTGTGATTGATGTTTTGAACTTATATTTATATCTACGGATAGATGATTGTGATTAGTGTAATGTATATGGATGGATGGATGAATGTGCTTACTCTTTTGTTTATTGAAGGAATGACTATAAATTATTTATATTTAGAATGTTGGTATAATTCAAATTTGAATCTCTTCTGCAATTTCATATCTAGATTGAGCTATTGAGCAAGAAAAAATAAACACTTTTCTGTAACAAAAATAGTATTGTTACAAAAATAATTTATTGGTAATGAAATTTATTTGTCACTTTTCTTAATCGTAACAAATTAATTTGATGTATCCATAACAAATAATTAGTCATTCTTAATCAAGAAATTAATGATTTGTAATCAAAATATTGCTTATTTATAACAAAATATTATAATCTTATAAGTCATAGGTAACAAAACATTTAGTTCCATATACTAAATGTAACAAAACTCTTAATATCTTTTGTAACTAAATCATTAGTTATGTCTTCTATTAGTAATGGGAGGTTTATATTCATATTAAAATATTATTTAACTAGTCGTAACCAAATATTTTGTTACATAAACAATTTGTAAAGATACAAAATTAAATAAATAGTATTATTATAATATGCATAGGTAACAAAAAATAAAATGCGACAAAACTACCATTATTTTTGTAATTAAATATTTCATTATGCTATATAAATCTATTGTAACTAACATAATTTTGTTAATAATACCAAATTCTTTATGACAACAAATTTTGTTGCCATAAGGTCATCATTTGTAACGAACCAAAAGTTTGTTACAAATACTTTTAGTGATGGGCTTTAACGTATGAAACTTCAATAATGAAAATTCCATTAGCAACATGAACAAATTTAAGCATTATTATAACAAAATTTCTATTACTACATTGTAATTTGTTGTAGTGGATTTTGATAAAGAAAGAAAAGTACTAGAGAAAAGAGAAAAAAAAAAAACAAAGAAATATAAAATTTCAAATTTGTTTAGTTTTTAAAGAAAATAATGAAGAAGGGGATGGGAAAAAGAGGCGCGAAAAAAGTGTTGGAGAATAAGAAATAATTTAAATAGGTTTTTCCCAAGTTTTTCTCACCATTTTGTAAAGAAAATTCATTTTCCTTAGATATACTATGTCCTTTCCAAAGTTTTCATTCCTTTAGTATTTTTCTTACCAATCAAACAATCAAATATATTTTTCTTAGCAATTTTTTTTTGCTTTCCTCATCAAAATTCATGAATTAAACATAGTGTAAATATTTCATCGCATTACATAAAAGCCCATTATTGAACAACCCCAACGCTATTGGTTTGGATACTTGTATTGGAGCATTAGTCATATATGTTTCCTTTAAAAGAGTTAATAAAGTAGAAATATAACATTCTAATACAAGCATTTAAGCTATTAGCACTTTCCACCACCATACTTGACAACTAAAGAATTTCTCTATAGATTGTGAAAAAGAATCTATTTGTATTTTTTATTTAGCTTCCATGACTGGATGCAATTTGAAAGCAAGATAGGCACTAGGATCTAAAACCAAAATTTCAAAACATAAAATAACTAGCTCCTACAAGCAAAATAAAGATCTAATCATGCCTTGGATTCAGATTTAGATAGAGGATTACCTTGATAAGAAAATCCGATAAGAAACTAGTGAACACTTCACTGGTTCCAGAATCTGCCTACTCGTGACACAGTGAAAGGATTGCGACAATCACCCTATGAAATCACCACCAAAATTTTTGGAAAAATTGATATAGATATTCAACACCTTAGAGAATCTCTAGTAAAAAATTCAAATTGATTGTCCTTTTGGATCGTCCTGGAGAAAATTGCAAAGCCAAACCTTGCGCAAAGAACTCTCTAGAAACAAAACATGCCACACATCTTGCCTCTATTGAAAAAATCCATGCACCAATAATAATTCCTAATTCTCTAGTTCATAAGTTGGAATAGAACCAGAGAAGTGACAATGGAGGAGGCCAAAAATTGCTAGGAGGAAAAAAGAAGCCTAACCTTCTACTCATGAAATGCTAGCTTGCAAAAAGGGTTATTTTTGGAGAGAAATGAAGAATATAATCCTTCAAACCTTTTGGCACACCTCAATCTCTCTTGGCTGACTCCCTCACTATGTCTATATATAGATGTGAATTTTTGTGATGCTAAGGTGGCATCACACATTTCATGAAGGGGGCAAGGGGTGCTTAGGTGGCAAAAGGAATCGAAAATTCATTTGAATTTCATTTGTATCTTAATTACATTTGGAATCTCATTTCAAATTAATTAAGATATCATCTCAAATCTCATTTGAGTTTTCCCTCCAAAAATGCATTCCTCCTAATTAATCAAATTAAATTCTTTAAGCAAATTTGACTAATTGATGGTCATGTTGGCACCAAATAATTAACTCCTTAATTACTGATCTAATTTAACTCTTTAAATTAGTTGATTAGTTTAACACTTAAATCAATCAAGCTAAGATTGACCTTCAAATGTTGCACCAAAATTCGATCAATTAGGATAGAGAGATCCATTTTCTAACTCCTTAAAAAGTCTGTCCATCTATTAGAAAGCTAATTGGATTTTAAGTGTGACCTAATAAGTTCTACCATTTATTGGACATGGGCTTACAACTCCTTGTGACTTTTGAATATCTTATATTCATTCTAGTTTAAAACCTTTTTTTAAACTAGTCGAGTTAATTCAATTAATCTCATTAATTGAAGAGTACCCAATCTCCAAGGTCAATGCCCAACCTCAAGCCCATGGAGCCCAACTAATTGGCCAAAATAAATACTCTAGAGAACCATTATTGCTCTAAGCGTGCCATGCAAAAATGGTCCTTCCATTTTCTATCTCCTGAAAAAAGCTTAGGGCAAAATATTTGTCGGCTCCCTATTAACCTCGATACTATATTTCTATTCTCAATGTTTGAATCCATTTGCAAGACCTCACATTTGGGAAACACCTTTTCCAAATTATCACACCACTTTGTGCAAAAATTTCTTGGAATTGATCATCATAGAACATATAGGAGATGTACTCGCCCATCATAATAGCGAGGAGTCGGATTTCATCTTGAATCTCACAAACCTCCATGCTAAGTAGCACATACCCAATCTCAAACTAAAAAACCCGCTAAGTTGTCAAGGATGAGTTAAAGCATGAGGATCGAACATAAGGTTACCATGAATCCTTATGTTGAAAGATTAATAATATGCACTAGCATAAGCAAGAGAACTAGCCACTATTAACTTACTAGTTTGGCTATCTAGTAGATTTTCCAATGGGTGTTTAGTGCCTTATTTTCTAACAAACACCTATTAACATGCACTCATATCTCATACAGTTGCTCATGGAATGGAGCTATCTCCAACGCTTAAATTTATGCATCGTTAGTGCAAGCCTGTCCGAATCTTAGATACCACATCTTATAAGATCCTATGACTTATAAGTTTTATATCATAACTGTGTGAGACTTATTCCATGGTCACCAAACCAAGTCCTGCAGTCTTAGGTGATCAATAGGCTTCATCCAAATGCAAGTGAAGTATAATAGAGCATAAGATGAAAGTGATCATATAGAGAATATCATTCGATCAAGATGTTTTACAAGGTAATAGTTTATACAAGGCCAATCTCATTGGCTTGTAGGGTACTATTTCAATAATCTCCCACTTGCCTTAAAGCCAATGCCCCATGACCTTAAGACCCATTTTCTCAAGATGTCCTTCAAAGACCTTTTGTGTGAAGGGTTTTATCAATAGATCTACTATGTCCTCTTTTGAGGTAACTCTCTCTACTTAGATGTCGCCTCTATTAATGATCCCCTAGATTAAATGATATCACCTCAATATATGTTTGGATCTTGGCTCTTTAGCTTGTACTATCGCCCCATTATTGTCACAGAAGGCAACAACTGGCTCAATAATGCCAGGTACTATATTCAACTCTTAAATGAAGTTTTGCATCTAAACACCTTTCTTTACAGCTTTTGAAGCTGCAATATATTCTGCCTTTGTGGTCGATTCGGCCATGGTGTCTTGCTTGGAACTTTTTCAACTTATCGTGCAGCCATTGAGGTAAAATATAATTCCAAAAGTGGATTTGAGGTCATCTACATCAGATTAGAAATTGGAATCCAAAATCCTTCAAGTTTCAATTCTCCATTGTCATATACTAAAAACAGGTCCTTAGTTCTTCTTAAGTACTTAAGAATCATTTTTATGGTCATACAGTGACTCTTATCGGGGTTAGATTGGAACCTACTCATAACACATTATGAGTATGCCATATTCAGTCTTGTACATTGAACTGCATACATAATGCTCTCTATCGCCAAAGTATAAGGTATTTAGGACATTCTTTGTTTCTCCTCCTCAGTTTTGGAAGCCATAGACTTGGAGAGATGAATGTCGTGTCCCATGGGAAGAAATTCTCTCTTGGGGTTCTTCCATGCTAAATCTCTTTAGTATCTTGTCAGTGTACAGGGTTTGAAAATGCCCCATCATCTTCCTCGATCTATCTCTATAGATACATATTCCCAACACGTAGGATGCTTCTCCCAAATCCTTCATAGAGAATTGTGTAGATAACTATGCTTTAGTACACTCTAACATTTCTACCTTATTCTCAATGACAAGGATGTCATCGACATAAAGTACAATAAATTGTACTAAACTCCCACTAGCCTTCTTGTACACACATAGCTCATACCCATTTTTCACAAAGCTAAACGATTTGACTATTTTATCAAAATGTATGTTTCAACTTCGAGATGCTTATTTGAGCCCATAAATGGACCTTTGGAGTTTGCAAACCTTTCACTCACTTCTTTTAGATGTAAAACCTTGTGGTTACTCCAGGTAAATTTCTTATTCAATATCACTATTGAGGAAAGTAGTTTTCACATCTATTTGCCATATCTCATAGTCATAATATACAGCTATGGCTAGTAAGATTTGAATGTACTTAGGCATAGCAACCGATGAAAAGATTTTCTTGAAATCAATATCGGGCCTTTAAGTGTAAGCTTTTGCCATTAGTCACGCCTTAAAAGTCACAACTTCTCTATCTACCCTAAGCTTTCAATTAGAGAACCACTTGCAATCAACGAAACTATTCCTTTTAGTGGATTTACCAAAGTATATACTTTATTTGAGTACATGGAGTCCATTTTGGATCTCATGGCATCAAGCCTACATACCGAACTTATGTCCAACATAGCTTCCTCATAGGTCTTTGGATCCTCATCCGATTGACCCATTTCATAAAGAAATTTGAACCTTTCAAGTTGCTTCTTGATTCGGTCTGACCTTTTTAGAGGTTGTGTACTAGGTTTATGCAATTCTGTTGCTTCCACTATTTCTGGGATTTCTTTATCATCTTGAACTTTATCAAGCTTATTAACAACGCCTTTTCTATCTAATAGAAATTATTTTTCCAAAAAATAGGCATTCCTCAAGATAAACACCTTTTATTCCAAGGGATCATAGAGGTAATAGCTCATAGACTCTCTTAGGTATCCCACAAACTTGCACAAAGTGGATCTACTATCCAATTTATCCCCCATTGTAGTCTCACATAGGTGGAGATCCCCAAACCTTTAGATAGTGGTAAGAGAGTGCTTTACCATGCCATATCTCATATGGTGTTTTTGGTACTAACTTTGAAGGTACTATATTTAGTAGCCTCATAGCCATTTTTAAGGTATATCCCCAAAAGAATATGGGTACATCAAAAAACCTCATCATGGAATGTACCATGTCTAACAAGGTTTGGTTTCTCCTCTTGGCTACTCCATTAAGTTAAGGTGAGCCAGGTGGAGTCCATTGAGAGAAAATCCCATTCTCTTTAAGATAATTCAAGAATTTGGTACTTAAGTATTCTCTCCCATAGATCCAATTGAAGGGCTTTAATACTAAGTCGTTTCTATTTTTCTATTTCATTCTTATACTCGTTGAACTTTTCAAAGGCCTTGAACTTATACTTCATAAGATACACTTGTCCGTGCTGACTATGGTTATCAATGAAAGTGATGAAGTAAGAATAGCCACCTCTCTTACTAACCCTTAGTGGTCTACGAACATCCATATAGATCAAATCTAAAAGAATTGTGGATCGCTCCATTTGTCCCACAAAGGGAGCGTTGGTCATTTTTTCCTTCAAATACGATTTACAAGTGGGAAGGTCCTTAATACCACTAACTTTTAGTGCTTTGAGAGCTTTCAACTTGCTCATCCTATTCTTAGAGATATGGCCAAGTCTTGCATGCCACAGAATGGCATCATCTTGGATATCTAGCTTTCTTTTATTTGTTTGAGCATGCATTAGAGAAGTAGGAAAATCAAGCATGTATAATCCATTAACTAATGTACCTTTTGCAATTAAGGAACCATTCCTTAATGCTTTCAACTTCCTATTTGATATTAAAAAATCAAATCCTTTATTATTCAAAAAAGGAATCAAAATATTGTTCTTAACAAGATTAGGTTTATAGTAAATCAGATCAAGAACAATACAAGAATTCCCTAAATTTAGTGTTACTATGCCTTGGACCTCGACTACAACTTTTGCTCTATTTTTGAGGCAGAGGATCATATCCCCTTCACGTAGACTCTTTATTCTTTCTATCCCCTATAAGAAATTACAGAGGTGAGAATCAAATGCGATATCAAATATCCATAAGGAAGAATTAGTCGTCAAATGCAACTTAAAGAAATACATAACCTTCTCAACACTGGCAGGTAAGCTTTGCAGTTTCTTTTCCAATGACCCTTTTACCACAATGGAAATAATTTGCATCAATTTTAACCTTCTTCTTAACTCTCTTGGAATGCTTCTCGGGTTGCTTCCCTTTCAAGGAAGAATTCTTTTTCCTCTTACCTCCTTTTCCAAGGCCCCTAGGACCCTTCAACTTGGAGAAAGAAGCCATCATAAGAGGTTTTTCTTTTCTCATCATCGCTTCTATAGTCACTAACATGTTTTCCAATTCATTGATCGTAACTATTTATTTGGACATATTAAAGTTCACAATGAATTGGTCAAATGAGGGTGGCAATGATTAGAGGATCAAATCTACGTAAAAGTCATTATCTATAATCACGTCAAGTTGTCCAAGCTTTTCAATGAGTCTAGTCATCTTTAGCTTGTGATCATGGACACGTGCCTCTTCACTCATCCTTGTCCTAAAGAGCTCCTTAGATAAAGCAAACCTTTCATATCTTGTTTAAACACCATACAACTTTGTAGGTACAGTAGATCTTAGAAACATGTTTCATGTCCTCATGAGTTTTTTAGAGTTCATTAGTCATAGATGCCAACATGAGACATTTAACTTGTAGATCATCATCCATAAATTTCGTGAATACTTCACAAACCTCATTGGTTGCATCATCACCTAAAGTGTCTGGTGGACTTTGATCAAAAACATATGTCCTCTTATTGGAGTCAAGAATTATCTTAAGGTTTCTCAACCAATCTTGGAAGTTAGGCCTGGTAAGTTTATTGATTTCCAAAATGCTTATAAGTGGATTTTTAGCAATTTGTTTGTTGAAGATTTCAAAAATATACATAAAGCTAAAAAAGAGAATTAGCATGTGATTGAGTTTGATATAAAAAACTTGTTCATGGTCTTTCAAGCATATTTTTCACCCACAATTTTATCAAATCCTTCGCCCCTAAGAAGAATTCAAGAAATCACATTTCCTAATAAGAATCAAGACCCTAATAACTTGTCAATGGACCCCGATGACCAAGTGCTATCCACGAGTAATCGAAGGGTAAGCAATTTTTGCTAATTGCGTCTCATGCAATACTTGATATATTTTACCTCACTTTTCACAAAGACCCACATGATCATGCGCTATCTATACTACTAAGTGTTAAGTCAAACCCACAAATCAAACTTTATCTCAAGACATTCTCATGATATCTCCCGTGATCGAGTGCCATTGCGTAAAGGTTCCCAAGTTAAAGGTGCATCTCATGCTAAGTGCTCATAGCTTTCCTCATAAGTGTAACCCCCATGACCCAGTGTCATCACACAAAATCGATAGTATCATCAAGGTATACACTATTGGTGAAAAGCTTGGATTATTTAAAACTCTTTTAATTTATATCCATTTTGACTTAATATTGAAATTACTCAGACATTCTAAGTAGAGGTTTTTTCTTGCAAAGATCTCATCATTTTATTTTTTTATTTAGGTTCTCTATATTCTAAACATGCATCTCATATATAAATAGGATATAGAAAACATAAATAAGTAAATACTAGCACGCTCCTAGGGTGAGATGACCATGAACCTAACTAAGTGATGCACTTAGAGCCATAGGTGCATCACTTTGGTTTATTTTTAGTGGGTTGAATTAAACTAAACTATTATAGGAGTGTATCCCATACATTCATGGGTTTTCAATTGGCCTCCATACCTCCATTGGACTCCTTGCTCCATGCAACATTTACATGAGATAGAAATCCTCACCCTTAGAAGTTCTATTCTCATAACTTTTACAAGATAGAATAAGAGGCATGCAAGCCCCCATTTAATAGAACCTATTTCAACAACTTTGAAACAAATAAAATCAATTTAAAAGGCTCATGATCATCCCTATACATTCATCATTCATTCAACAATTAAATGAACAACAAATAAATCTAGAATTGACAATTAATTCCATCAATTAAATGCTCATCTTATAAACAAATAATTGAATCAAGCATAACACTTATGCCATTAATAGGAGATCAAATTTAATCAATTTTCAAAAGTATTAAAATATGTCAAACATAATTTTGAGGCATAATACAACACTTGTGCAACTAATGTGTGTAGTGCGAAATTTGTTGAGCATTAAAGGAGTTGATAAAACAACTCAAAGCTCACCAAACACCTTTAAACCTAGGCTGCATGGTAGTCCTTGGTGCACAGCTGGGCAGCCTATGGGGATGGTTTGTAGGTCTTGGCCAACGCCTAGACTGTGCCAGCAGTCTTGGCATTTGAAGTTTAAGGCTTGCCAAGTGTCTTCTCCACTCAACTTTCACACACCAACAATTTTAGCACATATTTTCAACATCATAAAATACATTTTAGATCAATTTATAAATTCAAAACACCTTTTAAAACTGAAAATACAAGTGCTCAAACATGCTTTCAAAAATTAGAAAAAATAAGAATCAAATTTTTCAAAAATCTCCAACATACTTCCAATCATATTAGATCCAAAATAGACCAAAACTCTTTCAATCATAAATCAACATGCTATATCAACATATAACATCCATTAATGCCAAAACACTTTTCAACATTAATCACTATGAATTAAAACATACTAACTACGTGAATTAACATTTAAATCACATAATAGCATACTTTTAATTCATTAATCAAGCAGCCACATACAAATCAACCAAATTACCCAATCCATCATCTGAATCGAGAATATGGTGATGAAGATCATTCCATCATATGAATCAATCAATCAAGAAAGATCCAAATATAAGTATGATTTAGGCTTCGATATCACTTGAAAGCAAAATAGGTACTAGGATCTAAAATTTAAATTTCAAAACATAAAATAACTAGTATCTACAAGAAAAACAAGGATCTAATCATACCTTGAATTTAGATTTAGATAGAAGATTACCTTGATAAGCAAATCTAATAAGAAATAGTGAACACTTCACCAGTTCCAGAATCTGCCTACTTGCAACGCAACAAAAGGACTACGACAATCATCCTACCAAATCATCTCAAAAAATTTGGAAACATTACTAGACATAGCCAACATCTTGGAGAATCTCCAATCAAAAATTCAAATCGATTGGCCATTTGGATCATCCTAGAGAAAATTGCAAAGTCAGACCACGCAGAGAGCTCTCAAGAAACAGAGCAAGGCACACGTCTTGCCTCTATTAAAATAGTCCACACACTAATAAGACATCCTAATTATCTAGTACATAAACTAGAATAGAACCAAAGAATTGACAATAGATAAGGCCAAAAATTGGTAGGAGAAGGAAGAAAGAAGCCTAGCCTTCAACTCATGAAATTCTAGCTTGCAAAAGGGGTTATTTTTATAGGGAAATGAAGAATCTAATCTTTCACACCTTTTGGCATACCTCAATCTCTATCTAGCTGGCTCCCTCTCTAGATGTATATATAGATGTGAATTTGTGTGATGCCAAGGTGTCATCACACATTCCATGAAGGAGGCGACCAAGGGATGTTAAGTGGCAAAAGAAATCTAAATTTTTTTTAAATTTTATTTGCATCTTAATTAGATTTGAAATTTTATTTCAAATTAATTAAGATACCATCTTAAATCTCATTTGAGTTTTCCCTCCAAAAATGCATTCCTCTTAATTAATCAAATTAAACTCTTTAATTTAATTAATTATTCTTTAACTTAACTCTTTAAGTCAAACTAGCTTAACTCTTTAAACTTAATTGTTAACTTACATCTTTAAGTTAACTTGACCAATTAATAGTCATGTTGACACTAAATAATTAACTCTTTAATTATTGGTCCAATTTAACTCTTTAAATTAGTTGATTAATTTAACACTTAAATCAATCAAGCCAAAATTGACCTTCAAACTTGGCACTAAAATTCAGTCCATTAGGATAGAGAGATCCCTTTTCTTACTCCTTAAAAAATCTCTTCATTAATTAGGAAGCTAATTGAATTTTGTGTGTGACCTAATATCTTCTACCATCATTGGACATGGGCTCATAACTCCTTGTGACTTTTGAATATCTTTTATTCATTTTAGTTTAAAACTCCTTTTAAACTAGTTGACTCAATTCAATTAATCTCATTAATTGAAGAGTACCCAATCTCTATGGTCAATGTCCAACCTCAAGCCCATAGAACCCAACTAATTGGCCAAAATGAATATTCTAGAGAACCATTATCGCTCTATCCATGCCATGCAAATATGGTCCTTCCATCTCCTATCTCCTACAAGAGGCCTAGGGCAAGATATTTGTTGACTCCTCATTAGCCTCAATAATATACCTCTATTCTCAATGTTTGAATCCATTTATGTGACCTCACATTTGGAAAACTCCTTTTCCAAATTGTCACTCCACCTTGTGCAAGAATTTCTTGAAATCAATCATTATAGAACATATAGGAGATGTACTCGCTTTTCACAATAGCAAGAAGGCAGATTCTATCTTCGATCTCACAAACCTCTATGCCAAGTAGCTTATACCCAATCTTAACCTAAAAGACCCACTAAGTGGTCAAGGATAAGTTAAAGCATGAGGACCGAATGCAAGGTTACCATGGATCCTCAAGTTAGAGGACTAATAATATGCACTAGCATAAGCAGGAAAACTAGTCACTACCGGCTTGCCATTTTGGCTATCTAGTAGATTCTCCGATGGGTCTTCAACACCTTATTTTCTAACAAGCACCTACTAACATGTACCTATATCTCATACAGTTGCTCATGGAATAGAGCAATCCATAACCCTTAGATTTATGCATTATTAGTGCAAGCCTGTTTGGATCTTAGAAGCCCCGTCTCATAAGATCCTATGATTTATAAATTTTGAGATCATGATCGTATGAGACTTATTACATGGTCACCAAACCAAGTCTCGCAGTCTTAGGTGATCTAAGGGCTTTATCCAAATGCAAGTAAAGTATAATAGACCATAAGATAAAGGTAGCCATATAGAGAATATCATTCAATCAAGATTGTTTTACAAAGTAATAGTTTGTACAAGGCATTCTCATTGACTTGTAGGATACTATTCTAATATTTCCGCTATCGTGCTCGACAACTAGAGAATTTCTCTATAGATTGTGAATGAGAATCGATTTATATTTTTGATTTAGCTTTCATGACTGGATGTAATTTTGTTTCTTAAACACTATGTTCGGTTCATGGATTTTGATGAGGAAAAGGAAAGAAAATACTAAGAGAAATATTTTTTATTGTTTGATTGGTAAGAAAAATAATAAAGAAAGGAAAACTTGAGGAAAAATATAAGATATGTAACAAAAATGAGTTTTACTCATAAAATGATGAGAAAAATGAGAGTAAATTTTATTTTAACTCTATTAGCTTTAGTTGTCTATTCGTCATTGCATTTTCAACATGTATTATTTTTCTCCTTGTGAATATGTTGGTTAGTTTGTTAATAGTCCAACTCAGTTAGTTAGAATAGGGTTTCTAATTTGTTAGGTTTATTTTTTGCATTTCTTCTTAATATAAATGCTTATATGCTCTTTAATGAAATAAGCCAATTTCAATTTCCTTTCTTGCTTAGATTGCATTGCTTTCTTTGGCTTTTGGTTAATAGCTTACAATATGGTATTAGTAGAACTACAATCTCGCTACCATGGTTTAATCTTCCCTAGATTCCTCTCTTTTTGATCTTGTGATGATAATCTCTCCTTACTGTTCTTTTACGGATCATCCTTCATACACATCCGCTAACTCTGTTGATTAAACCACCATCGACGATGGCTGTAATCCATATTTCCTTCACCATGCCAACAGTCTTAGTCTGGTGTTTGTTTTGAAGCATCTAACCAGCGATAATTATGCTCCATGGAGTCATGCTACATCAATTGCATTATTACTAAAAAATAAAATTAGATTTGTCAATAGATTGATTCCAAAATAGTTTAGTGATGATCCTGCTCTCCTCATAGCTTGGATGAGAAATAATAGCATCATCATCTCCTGGATTTTGAATTTTATCTCCAAAGATATTTTAGTTAGTATCTTCTATTTTGATTATGCTTATGAAATCTAGAAGGATCTCTATGAACGATTTTTGCAAAGCACAAGTCCTAGGCTTTTTCAATTACACCATGAGCTTGTTAATCTCTCCTATGGTAACAATACTATTATAGTATATTTCACAAAATTAAAGATAATTTGGGAAGAATTGACAAACTATTGCCCATTATGTACTTGTAGTTAATGCTCTTATGGTGGTGTTAAGGACATAGAGGATCACTATAATCATGAATATGTCATGGCATTTCGCATGGGGTTTCATGAGTCATATGCTTAGATCTGAAGTTAGATTTTGCTATTCGATCCTCTTTCTCCGATTAGCAAGGATTTTACCTTAGTTTTTTAAGAGGAGTAGCAACATAGCGTTGGTGGTAATACTGCTAATGATCTGCAGAACAATCTAGCCCATGCTTTTCAATTAGACAACAATAGATCTACTCTGAAATCTCATACTATGAGAAACTCAAACCCTAACAATAGAAACTCTAAGAAAGAGCGACCATATTACACTTATTATTTTTCCTATGGCCACACAGTCGATACTTGTTATAAGCTCCATGGCTATCCCCTCAGTTTCAAATTTCAGTAGTGAAATCAAGCACCACACCCTACCAATTCCTCCACTAATGTTATCACTCAACCTTCGGATTCTTAGATTCCTAAATCAACCAGTAGTTTCCTCTAGAGTCTAAATCCTACTTAATATAATAAACTTCTTCAACTCCTGTCTTTTTATGCTATTATCTTTGCCAAATTAGTTGATCCCAAACCTCACACTCCATCTTACATTATAGGTACATATACTTAATCTACCCTTCATTTACTTAATAATGTTTGGATTGTTAATTTAGGTGCATCTAGGCATATATGCTCCAATGTTATACTCTCTACCAACTTACCCCTATAAAGCTTTCTATAGTTACATTACCTAATAACATTATTATTCCCATTTGCTATATAGGTGATATTGTTCTCAACTTTGATTTCATACTCAAAAATGTTCCCTATGTTATGGAGTTTAACATTCAACTCCTCTCTATTAATACATTACTCCATCATAGTTTCTCACTCACTTTCACATTACATAGTAACTGTTTTCTACTTTAGGGCACCTAAACATTGAGAATGATTAGCAAAGGTGATCAATCTGCCAATTTATACTTCTTTCATGCCGCGTCTCCTCCCAATGAACATGTTGGACTTCTGAATAAAGTCATAGCTTAGTTGTGGCACAACAGACTTAGCCATCCCTTCACTTAAGTGCTTACCAAACTACAACATCTTTTTTGATACAATAGCACCAATATATCCGCTCCTTATTGCATTTGCCCTCCGGTGACGCATACATATTTTCCATTTATATCTCATAATCACTTAGCTAATTCACCATCTGACCTTATTTATGCTAATATTTGGGGTCTTCATTTTACACATGCTCATATATGCCATAGATTGTTTCTCACTCTTGTCAATGATTATACTAGATTCGCTTGGACATTCCTTATGAAAAATAAATTTGAAGTGCTGAGTATTATTTCCAAATTTTATTAGTTAATTCATAATCAATTTAATATCTCTATCAAATAAATACATTCTGATAATGCCAAGGAATTTTCTTTATCTGAATTCTATACTACTTATCGCATCATCTACCAAAAGTCATGTGTGGAGACTCCTCATCGCTAGGGATTTATACATCCAATCCAACATTCCCTTATCTCTATGGAATGAAACTATCCTCATTGCCACTTACCTTACCAACCAAACACCATCTGGCATCCTTCAACATAAATCGCTATTTGAGTTAATCTACAACAAACTAGTTGATTATCACCATCTCTGTGCATTTAGCTACCTTGTTTACGTTTCTACTCATCAAGCAAATCGTACCAAATTTGACCTTAAAGCTAGATATTGTGATTGCAATTTTCTTGGCTATCCCATATCCACTGAGGGCTACAAACTCTATGATACCAACATCAAACAAATATTCTCTTTCTCAAATGTTATATTTCATGAACATATCTTTCTCTTCCATCCCAAACCCCACTTTAGTCTTATTATAGATCCTTTACGTAATCTTGTGGTCTCCCTTCCTCCTAATGATCTTTTCTTCTCTTCATCTACTCCTTTCTCCATCCCTCATGATCCTATTCCTCTGTTTAGCACCAATCCTACAATTGATTTTAGTCCCTAGTAACAACCAGTTTTACCTAGAAAATCCACTATGATAGTCAGACCTCCTAATTACCTTTGTGATTATTATGCTGTACTCAAGTCATGCTCTTTCCTTATGTGAACTAAATTTCCAATCTCTTAGTTTCTTCATACGACTCTTTCTCCCCATCCCACAGAAATCTTCTTCTTAATTTCTTTGCCATTTTCAAACCATAATCCTACCCACAAGCTATCCGTTTTCCAAAATAGCTAAGGTAATAACAGCTAAGCTTCAAGCCCTTAAATCTAATGACACATAGTCTATTGTTCCCCTCTTTCCTAATAAACATCCTATTGGTTTCATTGGATATACAAAATTAAGTTCTAAGTAAATAGTTCAATTGACAAGAATAAGGCTCTGTTGGTTTGCCAAAAGCTTTACCAAACAAGAGGGTGTTGATTATCTTGACACTTTCTCCTCAATTGCTAAGCTCACAACTATCAAACTCCTTTTAGCTCTTGCTATAATCAGCTATTAGCACCTCAACAAGCTAGATGTCAATAATGCATTCTTAAATGGAGACATCTTTGAGGAAGTCTATATAGACATCCCACTAGGTTATCCCTTATACTCTTCCAACTGCAACACTTCCTCGAGGTTTGTCTATTAACTTCACAAATCCCTTTACCATCTCAAACAAGCATCATGCCAATAGTACACAAAGTTATCTTCTACCTTTTTTCACTTTGGATTTGCTCACTCTCAAGCCGGCCATAGTCAGTTCACTAGAGGCTTTGTTGACACTTTTCTTGCCCTTCTAGTTTATGTCAATAATATTATTTTAGTTGGCCTATCCCTCCCTCTCATCAATAAGTTTAAATTCCTCCTACAACAATAGTTTAAACTATGTGATCTTAGCCTCTTAAGTATTTTCTAGGCCTTAAAATCTCCAAAACACCTCTAGCATCCTCTTTTCCTAGTGGCATTATGTTATTCAACTTGTTGAGGATACCAATCCCAATCTCCTTGCCACTAAAGCTATCCATACCTTGCTTGACCTTAACCTTTTGCTTACCTTCGCAAAAGGTGACCTTCTACCTAACCCCACCTAATACTGTCGTCTTATTAACCAACTCCTATATCTCAATATTTCCAAGCTTGACATCACTTTTGTTGTCCATGCACTTAGCCAATTCCTATCCCTACGTTGCACACCCCATCTCTATGCTAATCACCACCTCCTCAAATACATTACATTTTCCCTCAGCTAAAGCCATTTCTTTCCAGCAAACACATAACTTCAATTGCATTTCTTTTCTAATGTCGACTAAGCCTCTTGTCCCTTCTCTCTCAAGTCTACTACTAGTCTTTGCACTCTTCTTGGAAACTCCTTACTTTCATGGAAATAAAATGCCGAACCATTGTATCCTACTCTTCTACTAAAGCTTAATATTGCACCCTCGCAACTGTTGCTTTCGAACTCACTTAGCCCCAACAACTTCTTTGTGACTTCCAAGCCCCCATCAAACAACCGACTCTTCTCCTTGGTGACAACAAATCTGCCATCTACATGGCCAACAATCCTGTCTTTCATGAGTGCACAAAACACATCGAGATTGATTTTCATTTTGTACACAATTACATCATTGTAAGTTCCATCAAGTTGTTACCCATTCGAACAAACAATCAACTTGCTAACCTTTTTACAAAGGCCTTACTAGTGGCATCTCTTGCCCATCTCATGTGCAAGTTGTCTGTTGAAGATTCTCACCGTTCACCTTGAATGAGGGTATTAGCTTTAGTTGTTTATTCTTCATTGTATTTTCAGAATGTATTATTTTCCTCCTTGTAAATATGTTGGTTAGTTTCTTAACTGTCCAACTCAATTAGTTAGAGTAGGAATTCCAATTATTTAGGTTTATTTTTTTTCTTTTGTATATAAATGTTTGTACGCTCATTAATGAAGTAAGCTAGTTTTCATTTTCTTTCCGGCTCAACTTGCATTGCTCTCTCTTGCCTCTAGTTAATAGCCTACAATAAACTCTTTCTTATTCTTCAACACATTCATTACTCCTCTTTTCTGCATCCTTTACTTCATTATTTTCTTTAACAATCAAATAAATTTGAGATTTTATATTTATTTCTTTTTTTATCCTTATCTCTTATACTTTCCTTTCTTTATCAAAATCCTTAAATCAAACATAGTGTAGGTGTGAGATAACTAATACAAATAAGACAAAAATTTTAAAATGGAAAAAATATCATCTTTAACTTGAACAAATTAAAGACGGAATATAGACAAAAAAATCAATTTTGTCTTAAATTTATAAAATAAGGACCAAAAAAATAATCATTATGACCAAAAATAAAAAAATTAGAGACTAAAATTATACATGGAATATTTCTATCATTAATCCATTTAAAATTGTTAATTTTTTAATATTTATTCTGTCAGTAGAAATAATCCATCGTAATTATGTATTTTTCAAATAGATTAAAGGAAAAAATTTCTATCTCATTTTAAATTCCATATACAATGTAGACATTACATCTATAAATTTTTATTTTTATAATTTTAAAATTTAAAATTTTATTTTAAATCAATATTTTTTTCATTTTTCATTTTATAAAATTTAAAAAATATCAAAGAAGAAAACTAATATCCATTCAAAAATGAATTAAAACATAATTTTAAAAATAATTTAAAAACATAACTAATACTTTAATATATACATACAAAAGAATCAAAATTAAATTTTTCTCAATCAAAATTATTTCTCCTAAAAAGTTGCCCTAGATTTTTCATCATTTTCCTTCCAAAGTCCAGCGCCCATTGGCAATCACCAATCCCCAACCATCGACCACCGGCCATCGACCTGCCAACTGCCACACCTAGTTGACCGCCTCCACCATCCCCGAGAAACTTTTCTTCTTCTTCTTCAAAAGACCAACCGCTGCTTAGCACCGCTTCTATCCGATACCCATAATCATTTGATTTGCTCTGTACAGCCATTTCTCTTCTAGTATAAGGTAAACAAATTTTTCTTGTATCTGCTTCTGCTTCATTCAAGTTCATTACCCAGTCACTAATCCTTGTTTGATTAAACTTTGTTTATTTGCAAATGCGGGCAAATGATGCTTGCAAAATACTTTTTGATGAAATTGATATTCATGATATGATTCTAGGAATGCCATGATTTCTGCATTTGCTAAAATGTTCATGCCAATAAAGTTTTGGAGTTTTTCTGCAGTATTCAATACATGATGGAATGTTTTGGCCGATCTTGGTTTGTGTATTCCAACTGGTTTTTCATTTTTTATGTTGTTTTTCATATGTATAACATGTGCATGGAATTTTCCATTAAGTTTCTTTAAATATATATATATAGATAAAGTAAAATAGAAAATAAAACCAATTAAAATAGTAAACCTGAATGATATTATTAGCTTGTGTGAATGCTTGTGCACAGCTGGGTCAGTTGAGCAAGCAAGATGGATGCATAAATGTGTTAGTAATAGTTAGTACGCCTCTGATTGACATGCATGCAATACGTGAATTGTGGGGCTGTGATTTGGAGTTGTTGGTCACTTTGGGTCAGTCTATTGTTATTCTATTTCTCAGCTCTTTCATGTTGAATGGTTTGCTGGAGGTAGTCAGAGTTGCAGGCGGGGTCAACTTTAAAACCCAAAGAAGGTTAAGATAATTATAGGACCATCGATGGTCCTGATAAAAATCCATACATGCTTAAGTTAGTAAAGGTTGAAAGGTCAGATGACAAAAATTAAAGTGCAATAATTAAATAATAGTTATATTTTTGCCGCCATGATGCCATATGATTTTATACAAGCCAACTAAGATACGGAATTGAGATACAATCCCAGTCAATAATTATTGAATTCAAATAGATATAAAAAATCTTAAGTTGTGAGGATAAATTTTGTGAGAATGTCTTACTAAATTCTTGTCTGATTTAAGCAATCTATAGTTCTGTAATTAATTATTGATTGCAAAAAGGGTTTTAGCTCCCAAGTAGTTATATTTTGTCTTTAAATTTTTATAAATGCAAGAAATTTTATGGTGTATCTTAGTTATGTAACTATCTATGTTGTTAACCTAATAGCTATATCTTAATTTTTTTATTTCATTGTCTATGTTGTTTTTATCTCTTTGTTGTAAATGTCGGATTTGGCACTATTTGTAAACTGGAAATTCAAAGTTCCAAAAATATTCAATAAATTCTCAAAGCTTGCTTTTTCCTTGGTTGGTTATACTCACATCTTGATTAGGTTAGATTATTTGCAATTCTCAAGTTACTATCTAATAGTATATCTGACAAGCTAACTTCATATCTCCATAGATCTCACTACACGATAAAATGAATTTTTATAATTATTTCAATTCTAAATTATGAAACTCATTCATTTTAGGCTATTGAGTCTATTGTTTTCTTTCTTCATTGTTTATGTTGTTATCATTTTCTCAGCCTTTTGTTCAGCATATCGTTGGAACTTGAGTATATTTCTCCATTCATAGTTAATGAATTTAGAGGTGCTTGCTATCATGGAATGGTATTTAATACATAAGACCATATTTTGTTGTTTTGGTGCCTACACAATAACTAGAAGTAACATATAGCAAAGGCCTTTTTACCATGTTTCATGCATTTCTAATTCTTATAATACTGAGAATTCTCAATAGTCTTTAGTATTGATGAATTGAAGCCTTATGATTTCAATTGAGTGTTTACTACATTTTGAACACGGTACTCTGACCTTAAGCTTGAGAGAAACCTAATCTTCCTCTTTCCTTTGCCCTCATATTACAATATCCTCGTCTTGGATTTTTTTTCCCCGTTCTTGTTGATTAATAAAAGATTGCAAAGGATTGTCATGCAATTTCTTAAGAGATGCTCCTTGCCATGCTTGGTAGATATTAAAGAAATTCTTTGGTGCTGCTGAGGCTAAAGTGTCCTCTGTAACAAATCTATATTCTGTTGTGGTAAGTATTCATCTGAATTATAATGTAGTAGATTATATGGTAGTTTCGGATTATTTTTCCTTTGTGATAGTGTTGTCCTTCATTGAAATTGTTCATTAGGGAAGAAATGCAGATGCACTGGCTCTATATTTTGGTGAAGATCCTGCTCGTTTCCTATTTGAGCAAGGTAACATGAAAAATCTATTTTTCTTCTAGTGTGGCATTTAACATTGCAGATTGTCGAGTCAATGTCTTACCATATATCCAGTTATTGCAACCCTTATAAACTCTGTGAGGTTGTTCCAGACAGCTCATGAAGAAAACTTTAAATAGGCTAAGCCAGAAAAGAAGAAAGCTCAGAAGGAGGATGAGATGGAGAATGCAAAGGGAATAAATCTAACAAAGAAAGAAGTGAAAGATTGAGTTATGTAATATTTCACAGGAATCAGTGCCTCTTTCACAAATGGTCAGCATACGTTGGGTTAAGAGTGTTGACCTTTAGACACTGCTTAATTAAGCAGCCATGAGCCCTTCAGTTTTGCTAAACATATTCGATTTATGGGTTCTAAGGCAATCGGGTGAGAGGGTCACTACAAGAAAACTATCTTTCATCAATGAAAAAATCTGTCAATAAATTAGAAAAATCTGCCGGTAATAAATTTTACTAATGAATTTATTGACGGAAATTATTTGTTGGCAATAACCCCACCAGTAAATTTTACCAATGAATTTTAAGTCTTTCGGAAATAATTACCAATGGATTTTTTGACGAATTTTCAATTGGTAAATTTGGTCACATTACCAACAAAAATTCGTTGGTAAAAATTTATCAACTGATTTTCTATCGGTAAATTTAATCTTTTTTCCCCATTGGTAATCCATCGTTAAAATTAGTCTCTC
>JACGDI010005601.1:879204-898689 GCA_014898725.1 Jacaranda copaia
TTTTTTTTTCGCGTATAAGTTTTTAAATAAAATTTTAATAACCCAACAACAATAAAATCTACTAATTAATACTCAATACAACAAAACTAAAAATACATTAAATATCAATTCGTCATCAAATCCATCATCAAATAATATTAACTACATTTTCAACAAATCAAAACCTCAAAAATCATCACAAATCATCACAATTCTAACAAACTAATTCAACATAACCACAACTCAACTAACATAACCTCAACATGCCTTGGAGCCCCTTTATCCTCTTTCTCTTGTTGTCATCTTGCAAAAAAGTGTAACAAATAAATATTAGTAGAGATTAATTTTCTACAATATTAGAAAAGTGTAAAAAGCTAAATTTTTACTAATAATGACATAATACCAAAAGCGATCATAAACGATTTAGAGTAAAATGACATCATATAACTAAATACAATTATGTGAGTATAGATATTCAAATTAGAGAATACAAAATAAAAAAATTTACAAAACGTCCAACACTATTAAACAAACAAACTACTACAAGTAAGATTTGAAGAGAATAAATGACTAACTATGAATATAATGATTGAATTAATAACAACTTAAGTCATATTATTATAACACCATTGAAGCATCACTAAACATAATCCATATAATTATAACCCCATTTAAGCATCACAAAGCATAATTCATATATTTATAACTCAAAATATTGACTACATAACTCATAAACACAATTCATATAATTATAACTCCATTAGAGCTTCCCAAAGCATAATCCATATATTTATAACTCAAAATATTTGACTACATAATTCATAAACACAATTCATATAATTATAACTCCATTGAAGTATCACAAAGCATAATTCATATAATTATTAACTATATAATTTATAAACACTATTCATGTAATTATAACTCCATTGAAGCATCACAAAGCATAATTCATATAATTATAACTCAAAATATTGACTACATAAGTCATAAACACAATTCATATAATTATAACTTAATACTAAAAAAAATTACCATTTACAATGCCCAAAGGATGCTATTTTTCAAACCTGCACAATTAAATAAAACATCACTATAATTATAAAAAAAAAATTAGAAAAAAAAAGACAAAAATGGTGGAAAAGCATTGGGAGGCCAGCAGCTGTGGGCCTCCCAACAACAAGGAGGCCAACACCAATGGTGAGGCCAGCAAATCTGCTGGCTGGTTCTTGTTAACCTAACTATTGCTAGCTTACCAGCAATACGAAGGCCAGCAAGTCTGCTTGCTGCCTCCTCCTCCACGGGGCTAGTTGCTGTTGGCTCCCATTTAAAGAGAAAGGGGGAGGGAAGAAGAGAGACTGGTGAATAGTGATCAAAACTTGAAATTGAAATGCATATACATGTTATAGTCATTTTTTACTTTTGTCTTTTATGTTTTTTATTTTTTTCATTTTATTTAATTATACTAATTAATTTGTTAAATTTCAATTTTTAAATTCAAAATTTAATTATTCATTATTTTTTTATTTAGTATTAATTTTCATTATAAAATTTAATTTTATATAGTTATTATTTATTTATATATAACTGTACAAAATATAATTATTATTTAATTATACTTAACATATATAACTTTTAATTTTTTATTTAATCAAATAATTATTAATAAAAATGTGTCGAGGAGCATATTAATGAATTATTAACAAATTATTTTTGTTAGTAATTTTACCAATGGATTACCAATAGAGTTTTATCTCTCAAAAATTTTACTAATTGATTGTCAACAAACATTAGTTTGTTGGAAATGTTACCAACGAATTACCAATGGAATATACTTCAATTGAAAAAAGTTATTGACTGATTACTAATGGATTTCATTTTTCTTGCTAATTTGCAAATGGATTACCAATGAATATTTTGTCCATCATGGATTGCATTGGTAATTTGCTGGTAAATTCATTGGTGGAACTTTTTAAAGTTTGATTTTGATATCTGTCAGTAATACATCGATAATTCCATTGGTAATTTTTTATCAGTGAAAGTTAATTTTCTTATAGTGGGTGTTGTCAAGGCTTTTTGCAAAACCTGAAGTTCTACAGAGAAGGCAATTGAGAAGTGGCTCATGGCTCTTTTCACTGCTTTGGATGACGGAGGTAGCTGATTCATCGTAGGTCATAGGGTTGTACTTATTGGAGAAGGGTTCTTTTCAAAATGAGTTATAAGAATTATAAGTTATTTGTGTTAGTTCATCAACTAATTAAATATGATGTTGGACGATGAATTGGTGTGTATGCTATTTTATAGCATTAATTTTAGAAAAATAATATTTTATTTATAAATTTGTATGAAAATAACCATAAAATATAATGATTAGAGACAAATTATAGATAAAATTACAGACAATTTTTAGATATATCAAACACGGTTCATAAATGAATTTAGAGATGGAATTGAAGACAATTTTGAAACAAATAATAGATTGTTTAAATATCAAATTTTACTTTCAAAGACAAATTTGAGATAAATTAAAGACAAATTTACCAATAGAATTCTCACAAAAATGCTGACGGAATTTAAGACAGAATTAAAGATAGATATATTCCCAAATTGAAAATAATTAGTTGTTATTTAAGATAGAAATTGAGACGAAAAAAAAATCCATCTTAGAATTTACCAACGAATTTTTTTCATTTTGTGGATTACCCACAGTGGCATCACCAACATATTTTTAGATGAAAAATTTTGTCTCAAAATTTATTTTGAGATAAAAAATTAGAATATAGAGACAAATTTTTCCATCTCTAAAGTCCTGTGCTTTTATAGAGCTAGATAGACGAAAAAGAATATCATATGTGAATGTTGTAGCAATTTACTATTTTATGACGAACTAGCTGGTTTTTGCACTTCAATTTCTTATTCCTGTGGTGCTCCTTGTGTACTTATGATGATAATCCTGGAGTCTTTGGTATTGAGAAGTCTTTTTATATATATGATGCAAATTTAAATTTCAAGCAGCTATTGTTCTTTGATATAGTTTATGGCTCGATATGCTTGATTTTTTTCTTGTACATGATTGTATTTTAAATTGATTTAAAAAAAATATTATGTATTGTTCTACCGACCTACTTTAATACTATGCTTGGCTTAAGAATTTTAATGAGGAAAGAAAAGGAAAAGAAAAAAAAGAAATATAAAATTTTAAATTTGTTAGGTTGTTAAAGGAAATAATAAATAAAGGAATAGGAAAATAGGGGTTATGAATGTGTTGAATAATAAGACAAAGTTTAAATAGGCTTTTCCTTTATTTTCTTCACTATTTTGTGAGGAAAATTCATTTTTCTTACATACAATATATTTTTTTTCAAATTTTTAATTTTTTAAGTATTTTCCTTACCAACCAAACCAGTAAAAATATTTTCTTTAGAATCTTTCTTTCTCTTTTTCCAACCCAAATTGGCGAACCAAACGTAGTGTTAGGATGGTGCGTGGATATGAACGAGGACTTGGTGAAAGTGGAACAAGTGGTGGAAATATGTGAAAAGAAAATTTAAGATAAAGTGCCTTTGGTAGAAGCACTTTTTCACCGTAACATAATGCAGGTTATGTTGTTGAACGTGAAAAGTATTATAACGATCGATACTTCCATATTGAAAAAGAAAAGTATACGATGACTTTTATTTATTTTTGTTGTGTAGTTTAAATTTATATTTATAGTATAATCTTTCGTCTGTTTTTTTTTTTTATTACATAAATCTTATTTTAGAAATTCTATAAAAATAATATGTTAACTCTTAACCACGTTACTATTTGATTTAATATACATTGTTTTCAAGTAATGCATTAAATTAAATGGTAAAAAGAAAAAATTTAAATCTATATGCACGACATGTTGGACTTTTCTCTCAGAAGTTGGGGCAAATTGCAATTAGACTTATATAGAATATACTGGCCAATAATTTAAATTTGATTTGATTTTAAATTAAAATTATTCGTTTGATGAATGAAAGATGTGTTATTTTAATTATTGTATAAGGAAAAAAATGGTTGATAACAAAATAATAAAGAATTTGAATTATTTGGTAAATATTTTTGTAAGAGAACAAAAAAGAAATATAATAATTATCTTTCAATTTAACGGGTATTTTAGTCCATTACTAATTAATACCTTTATATATATATATATATATATTCAGTGATTTGTTCAAGGTCATTCTATTTTTAAGGAATTAATTGTATTTTAACAGAGAAAATAGTCATCCTCCAGATTTATGTTTCATTTAGGATGAAACAAACACAAAGAAAAAAAAATTAAAATTGTTGGAATTCAGAAAGGTAAAACAGTGAAGTGAGAAAATATTTTGGGTGTTTCAACTCGCTAAATCGACCTTCATTTTTTAACTATTTAAAGTCAAACATTAAAACAAAAATGGCATAATGGTGCGAGAGCGAGAATCCAAACACAAGAACATCACACATTTTACTAACAAAAAATTGGCGGGCAATGATAATTAAGAAACCATGTAAAAGTCTTTGGCGGGCTGTCAATATAATTGAATTACTCCACATTCAACTTAAAATTAAAATTATCTTAAAAAGTTTCTTTGATTTCGATTTGTGAAGTATATAGTATATATATACAAAATTAAACTCAAGTAGTTTCCCTAATGAAAATTGATGCTCAGCTTGAAGATAGAAAGCCAATTGCCTGAACTTCTTCTTCTGTTTGAATAGGTATTCATTAAGTACTTTAGCTGGGTTGAGTTGGGTGGAATAGTACAAAATTAATAAAACATTTATGCAAATATCTAAGTTTTCTCGTGAGCCCGATCATTCATGTTGAAATTCATCAAAGCTTCTTTTAAGCCCAACTTATCAATACTCAAATTAAATTAATAATAATTTCAAGTTTGAAAAAAAATTAATTCAAATTTAATTTGGACAATATATATTTGGTTGGACTGAATTCGCGTGACTTGTTTGCTCTCCCAATATTACTTTACCAGCCTCTGAAAAAATAACATGGAAAAAAATACATGAATTTGTTTTATATTTATCTACAGATGTAAATATACATATATTAATATCCGTGCAGGTATGACAAATTTTAATAATTCCTACGGCCGACATATATAAAACATGTTAGACAAACCCACAGATGTGTGTATTATATATATATATATATATATAGAGAGAGAGAGAGAGAGAGAGAGAGAGAGAGAGAGTGGAGAAAATAACACGGCAATTTGAATCCTACTTGATCGCATGCATCCAAAAGTTTGCACAATATCTATCTATGCTATGCTAGTGCTGCCAGCTAATTTCCACTACCGCACCCATATGTGTGTGTGTATATATATATATATATATGAGCGCACAGATATTGAAATTACAATGGGTCGAGTGCAATGCCTTCACATCGTTCAATAATTCAGAATGTAGGTAATGTCAATTCTAAGATTTTGATTGGTCGAATGCATTATATTTTTAGGTGTAATAAAAAATATCATTGAAATTAAATCACATAATTTCTTTTTTTGTACCTTCTAACATAAGATCACATCATATAGGATTCATATTACCCCCCTCGCTATTAATTTTCGCCCCTATAAAAACCCATCAGAAACCCTATTTATCTGATCTTGCCACAATCTCAAATATATATATATATATATATGTGTATATATATAGCAGTTTCAAAAAATTATACATCAATTTGAGAAAGATGGCTTCCAAGAAAAACACATCATCAATTGCTCTCTTTGTATTTCTAAATCTTCTGCTTTTCACTGTTTCCAGTGGTTGTGGAACCTGCCCAGGTCCTAAACCTAATCCAAAGCCAGGTCCAGGCGATGGTTATTGCCCTAGAGACGCGCTAAAACTAGGTGTTTGTGCTGAGTTGCTGGGAGGGTTGATTGGCCTCACAATTGGGACCCCACCAAAAACTCCATGCTGCAGTCTCATCCAAGGTCTGGCCGACCTCGAGGCTGCTGTTTGCCTTTGCACTGCCATCAAAGCCAATGTTTTGGGCATCAACCTTAACATCCCACTTTCTCTTACCTTGCTTCTCAATGTCTGCTCCAAGGAAGTTCCTAAAGGTTTCGTTTGTGCCTAAACTGCTAGTTCTACTTTGATTTTATGTATATATATATATATATATTAATTCCCTCTTGATTAATGCAAGATATATGTGTGTGTGGGTGTGTGTGTGTGTGTGTGTGTCTTGCCCTACCTTTCTTTTTTCAATTATACTGCATTTCTTGTGCCTGTTAACTTGTCGTTTCCTACGACATGAAAAGGGGAAATAATAGTGTTCCATGTATTAGAGCGACCAGCAACTCGGCTAGTCATGTTATAGTGCGAGTCTGTAGTTTCAAAGTTTTTCAGAATGCAGAATCAAGTGCTTTGTTCTTTCAATATGCGAAAATTTTCAATTCTTTATAATGTGGTTTGTAACGCATGGAAACTTAGCGAATCACGTCACAAACATGACGCCATGTGATCAGAAGAAAAGAATATGAATATTAATACAATCATGATTGATAAAAGCCATTATTGTCATTGATTAAATACGTATTTTATATCTAAATATTTATGTAACTTGTAAGTCTAACAGTGAAAATAAGTATAGACAAAATTACTATTGAAAATTAATTTGTGTATAATTAAATTAGTATGATGCAATTAGTGACACAATATATAGTAAAATTTAATGGTGATAAAAGATGTCATATTGAAGTTACGATATTGGTGTTACAATTAAATTGTAAATATACATATATGCCACTAATTTTTTATCAATGATAATTTAGATATAATTCATGTTACTATAATATTTCGCTTGTGAATATCATTGCAACAATAAAATTAGAATAAAGTTACTTAATTAATTTATATAATTTATTACAAGAAAACACCTCTTCACTAATATAAAATTTTTGATGAAGAGAGTTCGTCACAGTCCCAAAATAATTGTAATGGATTTTTACTGGATTACTAATGAACTTAATAAAATGAGCAAAAATATATATTACATATGATACTTGTGACAAATATGAAAAGTTTGTCATAAATTTTATAACTCAAGTACAAATTTTCAATTCATGATGGCAATTTCATCACAAAATTAGTTTTGTAACGTATTTTACTGTCGTCATAAAACTAATCAGTGACAAAGCATATACTAATGGATTTATAAAATTAGTCCATCATAAATTTAATAAAAGCAATCATTCTATGATGAATTTATTTCTAAATCTATTAATATATGCTTTGTTATTGATTAGTTTGTAATGGAAATAAAGAGCATTATAAAACTAATTTTATAATGAAATTTCTATTGCAAATCGAAGAACCATATTTAGAGTTATAAAATATGTGACGAACTCTTCATATCCATAACAAATATCATAATTGATTTGTATTTTTGCTCAATTTTTTAAATTCATTAATAATTTATAAAAAATCCATCACAATTGTCTTCAAACAATGATGGAATCCTTTATATCATAAATTTTCTGTTAGTAAAGAAGTGTTTTCTTGTAGTGATTAGTGATAATTTTTTGACTAAATGTCACTTAAAATTTCAATAATATTTATTTTATTTTCATTTGGTTTGGTCTGAGCCAATTATATAGAAAGCTCAAGCTTACTTGTCTATAATATTTTTGAGTTTGGACGAACAAAACTTAAAATAAATTAAGTTGGTCTTTAAGCTGCTGTTTTCAACGCTTTGTTTGATTCTTGAGAATTTTAGTGACGAGAACACTATAAAAAATACATTCTCTGAATTAATAAAAAATTTTCCTATTCTTTTGAAGCGATGGACCTACGAAAAAACTAAACAGTAGTTTCCATCTCATCATAATTTATTGTATTGATATAAGAATATAATGGGGCCCACAACAAGATAAAATAATAGTTCCTCAGCCAAATTACCTCTCCATTTTTTACGCAGAAAAATCAATAAGAAACATAATTTTTTATTTTCACACGTACGAAAATGTAAAAATAATATCAAAAACTTACATGATATGAAACCAGCTATAAGTATCAATGTTAACTCACATAAATCTGCGAAAAATCAAAATTTCCTGACTATAAAGCCAAAACAAGTTTCTCATTTTCTTTTCTGTTGGAAAAAGATGGCGACAATTCACAAATATAATTTCTTTTTATTGTTAATTAAAGAATTACAAATATTTCATAGAGGGCAAACAGATAAATTAACAGTTAACTAAAGGATGTGCCAAAGGAACGTTTAGGGAATACAATAATACCTTCGAAAGAAAATTGTTCTTTCACCCAAAAAAAAAAAAAAAAGATGACGAACATTCTGCATGGCTCATTGTCCAAATTAATATTGAGTGGCTAGTTTAATTGAGTTTTTTTCTATTTATACACATATATTAGGAACTCATTTAGGCTTGAATTACTGATCTTCCACATTATGTAAGAGACTTATACCATTGTGCCACATGCGATTTGATAGTTTAATTGAATTCAATAAAGAGATTTTATTGAGAGTTGGAAAAATAAAACTTTGAGTATGCTTTCAACATTTACAAAAATTAACTATTAAAAGTTAACTATGTCACAATATTATTTTAATTGAAAGGGTATTTAATAGAAAGGTATTAAGTTGGATGCTGCAAAAAGAAAATAACAATGATAATTAAAATTGAAACTAATGAAATAGTTTTTAATATCCAAAATTGGAAAAAGAGGGGAAAAAGACATTTGGTTTTTGGGATGGAGGGACTAGAAAGTAAAGACCGAAACTTCAATCAGTCAAGAATTACAACGCAAGACAAAAATTACTCTCACTAATTCATGATTTTCTCAGTTAGCCGACCATATAGAAAAGTGAAATAGTCATAGATGAGGGCAAAAATCCATTGACGATGACAACTCACTAGAATTTAATAAACCAAAAAAAAAAAATAGGTTAATAAAGAAAATATTAATATTATATGGATCAAAAAGATCGGGTTGAACTTTAATGTAGAGGCTAATTTTGCAGTAGGATTCTATTGATGGGCCATGAGAATTTGGAATAATTAATCTGTCGGGCAATATCATTGTCTACAGTATAACCCGTGACTCAAGAATTTGTTGAATGTAATGAACCTGCACATGGCTTTGGAAAAAGAAGGGAATGAAATTTCATTTCCCTTCACTTAAATTAAAATTTGAAGATTCTTTGTCCAAACTATCAGCGTAATCTTAGGCAACGCTTGGATTTGTTTTAAAGTGTTTTAGGAGAATGAATTTTGAAAATGGGATAGGAGAATGTATTGAGAATAAAATTATGTTTAATTTTATTTGAGGAGAAAGAATAAATTTTATTGTAGATAACTTTTCATATAAGTTTTTGTCTAGTTAAAAAGTGTCACGTTAAGTTTTTATATTATTATCTGTTATTTTTATATTGACATAAATATATATTTAATTTATATTAAGATAATGATTGAAAGATATATATATATATATATATATATTTACTGATGCTATGATTTGTAATGATAGTATCTTTTTAATATTTTTTTGAGAGAGAAGGTTGAATTTTTGTGAGAGATGTTTGTTTATTTTGAAAATATTTTGGAAGAATGAAATCAAACATTTTGAATATAAAAGGCTTTTATAAAAAGTATTCCAAAGTAAAATTTTGAGAAATATATAAAAAAAATAAAAATTATTTAGTTCTAGTTGGAGAGTGACATTTCTAATATACATATATTTTTTATTTAAAATTTTGTTCACGAATAGGGTCAATAAAATCTTCTTATTATAGGTTGTTATGTTATTGAGTATCAATTGAAAAAAATATATATTTTTTTAGATATTGATTGAAAGACGTAATCTTATATGTGTATATATATAGTTTCTATTGGTGTAATGACTATATATTAAAAATATAATAATTTGAACATATATACGTATAATCAATATGATTATTTTTGAAATACTTTAGGGAAAAGGAAAATATATATTGGAGAACATTTATTAAATATTTCGTTTAATTTAACTCAAACAATAAGATGCATGCTGTTGCGGTGTTCAATGTTCAATAAATATCATTCAAGGTTTGAGAGTATATATTTGTCCAAAATGCTTAGAGAGCATCAAAATTATATCATCAAACACAAGTAATTAACATCAAATTTGCAATTTTGTGTGTGTAGATATAATAAATTTTTAGATCGGTTGGCTATTTAATATTGTATAATGGAGTTAAATTAAGCAACAAATTTGAAATTTGAATTCCATTAGTGCACATATTTTAAAAAAAAAGAGTTACACATAGTAGATTTTGGAAAAAGCATGTCTCTTGTCTACCATTTTAAGAAAGGAAAAACAAAAAGAGCTCTACATTTATAAAAAGAAAAACAAATTCCTTGCACGCGAAGCATTGTATTAAATATATAATATATCGTGTATTGCAAATATTGAAATTCTTTTAATTAACCAACGTTGGTTTGCACATAATTTTCATATACATAAAATAATTTTAAAAAACGCATGTTATTTATCTATATTCTCAAATTTATCATATTAAAAGTTAACATATATTTACAAAGTAAAAATCATGAAAATATTAAGAAGATAATAGTCACACACATTAACATTTCATAGTTCATTATCAAATTTAAAAGAATAAATTCAAAAGTCATTAAAATATTGAGCTTACCTTGTGGTAAGATAAGTTTTGAATGCATAGTAGTTATTTAGACATGTAAATTTCATTTAGCGTAGGATAAAAATAAATAAGTAAATTTACTAAATTTAAAATTCGATATCATAATTTTCATTTTAATGATAGTATAATTCTAAACTTTTAAAATGAAGTAAACCGAGTTGACAATTCAATATTGGTGAACCACAGACATTCTGCTGGATTAATTATAACAGCTTTCAGTTTGTCGAAAGAAAATTGAATTGCGTTGATTTGAGCAGTAGTGGGGATAACGAACTCTTGATTTGTGTGTCATATTGCATCAACAAAGGACATGGTTGCGTGAATTGGCGTAATAATTTATATGCACTGCAACGGTGGTTATAGCATTGATTGGAGTTTTGAAAGCACTCACCATTACACCTTAGACCTTCCAATAATATTATTATTATTAAGCAAATAAAAGTGAGAATTACACCTACTCTTTTGTTATTGGTTAGGTAACCATTGATCTTTGACTTTCATTTGAAGGAATCTATTAAAAAAAATAGTTGTACATAAACGACTAATATTGACATAGAATAAGATCGTGATGTTTAAATTCATATTATGTTTTGTACAGTGAAAATTTTTTCAAATATCAGTTTGGATCAACGATCCAGCGGCAACCCTCTAATATAGGTGGACTTCATGTTTTTTATTTCAATTGCTCCCTCGCGCTCTCAGGATATTATTGGATGATGTCAACGCACGGACATCAAATATGCATCCATCTTCTCCCATGTCCATCTTAAAAGGGGCAACCACTTTCATTTGGTGACATTTTCATGTCATTTATAGCTAACAAAAACAGATAGATTCTTGACATACCAGTAAACTTATTTGAACATCATTAAGCCTACCAAGTGATAGCTTCATGGAATTGATAGCAACAGAACATGGACGATAAACTTCAGTTGGAGCATTTCAAGCAGCATCTTAGTGTTTCTACCCAATACTTAAATTTGTTGGGAAATCCACATAGATCGCCTCATCCAGTTCTCATTTGGATATGCCTATTTAAATCATCCAAGATAAACTTAGGTGAAAGTGGCAAAAATTGATTGCATTGGTGAATACAAAAAAATCTCACCTCTTGGAACGTATATGTCACTCTTGTTTGAGCTTTACACATGTGAATTAGCTCGTTCACTTTATGATTGACCTTCAGAAACCACATGTTTTCAATGGTCTAGCACCTAGAGGCTAATGAACTAACCCTTAGATTTTAGTGTAGCTAATGGACTAATTTTCTACTTTACAATAGCTATACACTTTAAATAGCAAGTGAAGTCATAAGTGTCAATCTAAACTTATAAACATCCACAAAAAGTGTTCATGAAGGTTGCCTACTCAATCTCATACGGATGATGGAAACACTCCATGTTCACTCCTACTTATGAAATTTAAAAGTCTCTTATGAGTGAGATACTCCTACTAACATTAGGGTCATTTCCACTGTCCCTAGTGATTGTCATCATTAAGCTTTAAGAAACAACATTGTTGCTAGAAAATGAGTAGCTCCTCAATGATCTTGCAACCGTGTAGTTCAAGATTCCTTCAAACTTCATACATACTATAGTAAATCCTCCTATAGGAAATCATCATTGTTAGACTTAATTATCGTTCTTTCTCCAACATAGTGTTCATCACCTTGTATGACCACACTTTGCTATCATTTTTTCAATTTAATTATGCGCATATCAATTTAAGCTTGTTTGGGCTAGCTGCCATCTCATAAATAATAAGTTGGAGAATTTATTTTGAGATAAATAATTTTCATAATATAGGTTGCAACCAAGAATTACATCTCCTCTAGTAAGATAAAATTAATTTGCAGCATTAAATCTAGCTTCTAAAAGTGTTTGATTCTTTAATTTTTGCAAACCTATTTAGTTGTGAAATATTTGGAATCATTTCTTAACTTAAACTATTATTTTCTCAAGTATTTGTCAAAACTAATTAGACATGATATTTTTGCATCCTATTAGTATATTGAACCTCATTGTTCGTGTCCCAATTGGTTTTTACCTTTTCAAAATCATTTTGATCAACTTACCACTTCTTGTTGATGAGAAAAGGGATATTCTAACAACATAAAATGCATGATAAATAGATTGCATAATTTAGTGTCTTCCATTCATAAGTTTGTATTCAATTTTAGTAGACCAATAAGTATGCCTATAAATTATTCTCTAGCTAGCATGCTCATTCTCCTTATGAACATGCCAAAATAAATAGAAAATTTGAGAAATACTATCTTAAATTAATTTGCATCAAACAAAAGGTCTCTTAAATGAAAAATGGATAAGGTATGCTAGTTAAATTGATGTCTTTCACGTGATTCAAATTGACTATATTTCATAAAGCAAGTTTTGGCTAAGTGTGTTTAGAATGCTATGCGTTTAAGGAGTGTTAGGTAGAGTATTGAGTGTTTGAGTTGCTTTGGGTTCAAACCTACAAAATAAGGTACACATTAAGCATACGTAGATAGCCCTTGGCTAAAATCATATGACACTTTAGGTAGATTAGACTCTTAAACGGTAATAGAGAGTGAAGAGAGAAATTTGAGCACTTAGAGAGAGTACTTGTGAATTTGTGTGATGCGGTATTTATAGTGCTTAAATCTTGGGTCGAAAAGACAAAACATGCCTTAGTTGAGTACACAATGTCTATTGTCGTAGGGATAAGGTATGTCTTTTGAAAAGTGTTAGTAGGCATGCATCTAACCACCTAAACTCTACCATTAGCTATTTGAATGCCACAAAAGATGGTAAACAACCAAACAAATGTATTTAATGCAGCAAAATACATTTAAGATTAGGTCTAATAAGCATTTATGATTGCTGTTAGGTCTTCAACTAGGATCTTTTGTTCTACTCAAGTCGAACAACCTAGAATAGATTACCTAGTATCCTGGATGTGAATAAAGGTTGAAGTATGCCAAGCATTTATGTTTGTACTTGAGCATGGTCAATTTGATGGCGATTGACTTGAGTTGAAGGATAGGGAACATTACTTCCTAAAAGTAAGAGAAATCCTAATGATGAACGTTGCAATGAGGTCTTGAAGGGAAAGTCTATTCAAACCTATTGTCAAGTTGATGAGTTAGAAGGCCACCTAAAGATGACAACCCAATAAGTAGTTCTCAACTTAGATTAGTTCAATTTGACTTGAGTAATGTGGTTTACTAGATAAGCTCAACAACTCCCAACCAGATGCTCGTGAGGTTAAGTCCAATAGATAGCCCTATTTTAGGTTTAAGTTCGATCGCACAAATCAATATTGAATAATAGTACTTTTTGTGCATCTCTAGTAAGTAGCTCATGCCTATTGTTAAGCTTGAAGAAATCAACTAATGCCTATTGTTGAACTTGTGATATCATTTTGCAACTCATAATATCTCCTCTTTTGCACCACATTTGACATATAGCTGCACAATATTTGATAGTAGTTTATGTATTTACTTGATCTCTAGCTATATGCTATGTTTTACTAACATCTCCTATGCAACAAGGAAAGAGTTGAAAACACTAGCGAACAATTGAATGAGAGTGTTTTGGGAGTTAAATGTCACATCATTCAATTACAAACAAAGGGAACCCTCTAAAAAATTTGTAGCACTTGATATTTGATTGCTTTTGTTACAATTGTGACACTTCATTACCACTTTATTTAATCAATGTATGGTTATAGTTTTGACCACTTATGTTTGTTTAGCTTATTCGTACTTATGGCATTACAAATAGAAGTATAGAATTTGTTTCTAAATTCCTTGATAAAATTACAAATAAAAACCAATTACAAAGATTTCTAGGAAGCCTTAATTATATTTCTGCTTATTATAAAAATGTTGCAGAAGATACTGTAATCCTATATGATTGATTAAAAAAGATTCTCAAACCTAGGTTTGAACAACATATTGAAGCTGTTAAAAGAATTAAACAAAAAGTTAATAATCTTCCTTGTCTTATGCTTGCTAATTCAAATTGAGAAAAAATTATTTAAACTGATGCATCTAATATTGGTATGGAGGTATTTTACAACAAATACATCAAAATACTAAACTAGAATATCTTATTAGATTTCATTAAGGAAAAAGAAATAATAGTCAAAAAGCTTATGCTACCATTGCAAAAGAAACTCTAGCAATAGTAAAATATGTTTTAAAATTTCAAGATGCTTTATATAACCAAAAATTTATTATAAAAATATATTGCCAATCAGAAAAATATATGTTTAATAAAGATTTTAAATGTAATATTTCTAAATAAACATTTGCAAGATGGCAAGCTCACTTAGCACCATTTGATTTAATATTCATTGTAAAAAGGGTTAAGATAATAATCTGCCTTACTTTCTTTCTTCTAAGTATCTACAGGAATGATCCCAAGAGGATGGGGTCAAAACTTCTCCTCTAATAAAGGAAGAATGGGAGGAAGAATAATTATACAACATGAATATCAAAAGCTTATAGCTACCAATATTGCATTAGGTAATATCCCAGATGATCCATTATATAAAGAATTTCTTGAATACAAGAAACAGAAAGATCAACAAGAAGATAATACCTACTATGCTAATATTATTAATAACAAAGAAAATGATGATTCTTTCCATTATGATAAAAGTTTATCTAAACATGTAATACTACTTTTGGAAAATAAATATTTACAATGGCAAAATGAACCATGGACCTTAATGCAAAGGTACCTTGATATTGTTGGAATAAGTACCCTACATGCCAATGAGATTAGCCTTGTATAAACTATTTCCTTGTAAAACAATCTTGATTAAATGATATTTTTTATATGGCCATCTTTATCTTATGCTTTATTATACTTCACTTGGATTTAAATGAAGCCCTTATATCACCTATGACTGCGAGACTTGGTTTGGTGACTATCGAATAAGTCTCACACGATCGTGATCTTAAATCTTTCAAACCATAGGATCTTATGAGATGGAGCATCTAAGATCCGGATAAACTTACACTAACGATGCATAAATTCAAGGGTTGGAGATTGCTCCGTTCCATGAGCAACTATATGAGATGCGAATACATGTTAGTGGGTGTTTGTCAGAGAACAAAGCACTGAAGACCCACTGAAGAATTTACTAGATAGCCATAGTGGCAAGTCAGTAGTGGCTAGCTCTTCTGCTTATGTTAGTGCATATTATTTGTTCTTTGATATGAGGATCCATGATAATCTTATGTCTAGTTCTCGTACTTTGACTCATCCTTAGTCATGTGGTAGGCCATTCGAGTTGAGATTGGGTATGAACTACTTGGCAAAAAGGTTTCTGAGATTTAAGAAGAAATCCAATTCTTCACTGTTGTGAAGAGTGAGTACGTCTCCTTACTGTATCCTATAATGATCGATTCCTAAAAATTCTCGCATAAGGTGGTGTGACAATTTGGAAGAAGATTTTTTCAAAGGTGAGGTCACACAATACGGATCGAATATTAAGAATAGAGACATAGTATTAAGATTATTAGAGAGCCAACAAATATCTTACCCTAGGCCTCTTTCGGCAGATATGAGGTGGAAAAATTGTATTTGCATGGCACGCACAGAGCGATGATGGTTCTCCATAATATTTATTTTGGCCAATTAGTTGGGCTTCATGGGTATAAGGTTGGATATCAATCATGGAGATTGGATACTCTTCAATTAATAAGATTAATTGAATTAAGTTGACTAGTTTAAAAGAAGTTTTAAACTAGAATGAATATAAGATATTCAAAAGTCACAAGGAGTTATGAGCCAATGTCCAATGAGTGGTAGAACCTATTAGGTCACACACAAAATTTAATGAGCTTCCTAATTAATGGAGAGAATTTTCTAAGGAGTTAGAAAATGGTGTCTCTTGGTGGATTAATTTATTGGGCCATATTTTGAGGTCAATTTTAGCTTAATTAATTTAAGTGTTAAATTAATCAGCTAATTAAAGAGTTAAATTAGATCAATAATTAAGAAGTTATTGATTTCGTGCCAACATAACCATCAATTGGTTAAGTTAACTTAAAGAGTTAAGCTAATGAATTTAACCTAAGTAGTTAAGCTAATTTGACTCAAAGAGTTAAGTCAAATGACAATTAATTTAATTAAAGAGTTTAATTTGATTAATTAGGAATAATGAATTTTGGAGAAAAAACTCAAACGAGAGTTGAGATGGCATCTTAATTAATTTGAAATGAGGTCTCAATTGTAATTAATATTCAAATAAAATTTGGAATCGAAATTTTGCCACTTAAGCACACCCCCATTGGCCGCCCCCCTCATGAAATGTGCAATGTCAACTTGGCATCACACTATTCCACATCTATATATAGATATAGATAGCTGGCTGGCCAGAAGTAATGTTAATTGGTGTGAAGAATTAGATTCTTTATTTTCCTCCAAAATATTTGCAAGCTAGCATTTCATATGTTGAAGGCTAAACTTTTTTTCTTCATCTTCCTACGCCAAAATCGGCCTCCATCATCACTAGATATCTGGTCTTATTCCAACTAAAATATTAGAGATCTAGTAAGATCTTATTGGTGTGTTGACTTTTACACTAGAGGCAAGGTGTGTGACTTGCTTAATTTTTGGAGATTTATCTACTTGAGGTCTGACTTTCCAATTTTCTCCTGGTCATTATAGATGGCTAATCAATCTAAAATTTTAACTTGAAGTTCTCCAAGGTGTTTTATATCTGCATATATTTTTTTATAATTTTTGGAGATGATTTGATAGGGCGATTATTGCAATCTTCTCGTTGCTCCAAAATTAAGTAGATTCTGTAATTAGTGAAGTATTCACTTGATAACCTTTGGATTTGCGCATCAAGGTAATCCTATATCTAAATATGAATCATAGGTATGATTAGATAATTTATTATCTTGTAGGCATTGGTTACGTTTTTGTTTTGAAGTTTTTATTTTAGATCCTAGTGCCTATCTTACCTTCAAGTGGTATTGGAGCCTTAATCATGCTTAGATTTATATTTTGTTTGGTTGATTGATTCATGTGATGGATTAATCTAGTTAACCATATTCTCAATTCAATTGATGGATTGTAGAATTTGGTTGATTTGTGTGTGTGGCTCCTTGATTGATGAATTGAAAGCATGTTTTTATGTGAGTTAAGTGTTAATTCATGTTATTAGTATGTTTTAATTCATAGTGATTAATGTTGAATGTTGATTTGGCATTAATTAATGTTATATATTGATATAGCATGCTGTAATATGGCTGAAAGAGTTTTGATCATTTTTTGATCCAATTGGATTGGAGTTTGGTTGGAGATTTTTAGAGAATTTGATTCTCACTTAGACTTGAATTTTTGAAGCATGTTTGAACACTTTAATTTTTAGTTTTAAAATGAGTTTTAGATCTGAAAATTAGTCCATAATGTGTGATTTCATGTTTAGAATTTGTTTTATAATTTTTGGTGCGCAAAAGTTGAGCTAAAAATCGGCTTAACTAGCTTTTAACCCCAAAACAAAGATTACCAGCAGCTTGTGCGCAAGCTAGCTGGGCAATGGCTGAGAGCTACTACCTAGTTGTGCAGCAAGCATGGCTAGCAGCCACCAGTTGAGGGTTGGGTAGGTTTTGAGCCAATTTTTTAGCTCTTTAAGTGGCTAAAAATAATGTTAAATTATATGTTATGGATGCACAAATGTTGTGCAAGTCCTCAAAATGATGTTTGACATTTTTATTCTTCTAAAAAATTTTCAAAATTGATATTAAATTCATGGCATAAATGTTATACTTGATTCAATTATTTGTTTATGAGATAAGTGTTTAATTATTGGAATTAATTATTAATTCTAGATTTATTTATTGTTCATTTAATTGTTGAATGAATAGGGATGATCATGAGCCTTTTACATTGATTTTATTTATTTCAAAGTTGTTGAAATGGATTGTATTAAATAGGGACTTGCATGCCTCTTGTTCTATCTTGTAAAATTTATGAGAGTAGAACCACTAGGAGTGAGGATTTCCATTTCATAAAAATGTTGCATAGAGCAAGGAGTCAAATAGAGGCATGGAGGCCAATTGAAGACCCATGAATATATGGGATACACTTATGTAATAGTTTAGTTTAACCAAAGTAATGCACCCATAGCTTAATGTACATCACTTGGTTAGGCTTACGGTCATCCCACACTAGGAGCATACTAGGCTCATTTACTTATTTATAGTTTCTATATCCTATTGATGTATGAGTTGCATGATTAGGATACAGAGAATTTGAATAAGAAGATTAAAATGATGAGATCTTTGCAAGCAAAAATCTCCACTTAGAATGTCTAACTATCTTCTAATATTAAGTTAAAATGGATACAAATTAAAAGAGTTTTAATTAATCCAAGTCTCCTACCAATAGTATGTGGCATGATGATGCTACCATTATTTGTGTGATGTCTCATGAGTCATAGATCACACTTATGGTGGAAAGTTGTGACCATATATTTAGCATGAGATGCATCTTTGATTTGAGAACCCCTATGCATTGGCACACGAGTCATGGGATGTAATGGGGCCATCACAAGTTGAAGAATGATTGGTATGTTTAACTTAACACCTAGTAGTGTAGATGTCGCATGAGTTGTGGGTCTACATAAAAAGTGAGGTAAAATACATCAAAAGTTGCATGAGATGCAATTGGCAAAAATTGCTTACCTTTAGATTATTTGTGGATGTCTCACAAGTCGTAGGTCTACTTACAAGTCCTTGGGATCTTGATTCTCACTGAGAAATTCAATTTTTCAAATTATTCTTTGGGGTGAAGAATTTGATA
>JACGDI010005601.1:898789-1052617 GCA_014898725.1 Jacaranda copaia
GATTGGACTCATCAAAAAGCTTGGACAACTTGATGTGATTATGGACAATGACCTATACGTGGATTTGATCCTCTAATTGTTGCCACCCTCATTTGATCAATTCATTGTGAACTTTAATATGTCAAAATAAATGGTTATGATCAATGAATTAGTGAACATACTAGTGACCATGGAGACGAAGATGAAAAAAAAAACCTCTTATGATAGCATTTTTCTCCAAGTCGAAAGGTTCTAAAGTCCCTTGAAAGGGAGGTAAGAGGAAGAAGAGTTCTTCCTTGAAAGGGAAGCAACTCAAGAAGAGTTTCTAGAGAGTTAAGAAGAAGGCTAAAACCAATGCAAATTGTTTCCATTGTGGTGAAAAGAGTCATTGGAAAAGAAACTGCAAAGCTTACCTGGCTACTCTTGAGAAGGGTATATATTTCTTTGAGGTGTATTTGTTGACTAATTCTTCCTCATGGATATTTGATACCGTATGTGGTTCTCACCTCTGTAATTCCTTATAGAGGATGGAAAGAAGGAGTTACGTGAAGGGGACTTGATCCTCTACCTTAGAAATGGAGCAAGAGTTGTAGCGATATCAAAGACGTAATGACACTAGACTTAGGGAATCCTTGTATTGTTCTTCATCTGATTTTCTATGTATTTAATCTCATTGAGAACATTATTTTAATTCATGTTTTGGATAATGAAGGATTTGATTTTTCAATATCAAATAGAAAATTGAAAGCATTAAGAAATGGTTCCTTAATTGCACAAGGTATATTAGTTAATGGATTATACATGCTTGATTTTCCTACTCCTCTAATGCATGATCAAACAAATAAAAGGAAGCTAGATATCCAAGATAATGCCATTTTGTGGCATGTAAGACTTGGCCATATCTCTAAGAATAGGATGAGCAAGTTGGAAGCTCTCAAAGTACTAAAAGTTAGTGACATTGAGGACCTTCCCACTTGTGAATCTTGTTTGAAAGAAAAAATGACCAAAGCTCCCTTTGTAGGACAAATGGAGCAATCCACAAGTTTTTTGGATTTAATCCATACGGATGTTTGTGGACCACTAAGGGTTAGTTAGAGAGGTGGCTATTCTTACTTTATTACCTTCATTGATGACCATAGTTGGCATGAACATGTGAATCTTATGAAATACAAGTTTGAGGCCTTTGACAAGCTCAAAGAGTATAAAGATGAAGTAGAAAAGCAAAAGGCACTTGGTATTAAAGCCTTTCAATCGGATTGAATGGGAGAATACTTAAGTACCAAATTATTGCATTATCTTAAAGAGAATGCGATTCTCTTCCAATGGACTCCACCCAACACACCCCAACTCAATGGAGTAGTTGAGAGGAGAAACTATAACTTGTTGGATTTGGTACGTTCGATGATGAGTTTTTTTTATGTACCCATATCTTTTTCGGGATACGCCTTTGAAATGGCTGCAAAGTTACTAAATGTAGTGCCATCAAAGTCGATGCTAGAAATACCATATGAGATATGACATGGCAAAGTACCCTCTTACCATTATTTAAGGGTTTGGAGATCTCCCATCTACATTTGATGGATAGTGGGAGATAAGTTGGATAGTAGATCTACCTTGTGCAAGTATATGGAGTACCTAAGAGAGTCTATGGGTTATTACTTTTATGATCCCATGGAACAAAAAGTATTTGTTTCAAGGAACACCACCTATTTGGAAAAAAATTTTCTATTAGATAAAAAAGGCATTGTCATTGAACTTAATAAAGTTCAAGATGATAAAAAAATCCCATAAGTAGTGGAAACAATGGAATTGCAAGAGCCTATTACACAACATCTGAGAAGGTCAGATCAGATGTAAAGGTTTAGATTTCTTCATGGGACGGGACAATCAAATGATGATCTAAAGACCTATGAGGAAGCTATGTCAGATATAGATCTGGGACGTTGGCTTAATGCCATGAGATCCAAAATGTACTCTATGTACTCAAACAAAGTATTGACTTTGGTAGATCTACCAAAAAGAATAGTTTTCATTGGTTGCAAGTGGATTTATAAGCGAAAGCTTGGGGTAGATGGAGAAGTAATGACTTTTAAGGCACACCTAGTGGCAAAAGTCTACACTCAAAGACCCAGCATCAATTTCGAGAAAATCTTTTCACTAGTTGCTATGATTAAGTCTATTAGGATCTTACTTGCCATGGCTGAATATTATGACTATGAAATATGGCAAATAGATGTAAAAATTGCTTTTTCTCAATGGTAACATTGAAGAAGAAATTTACATGGAGCAACCAAAAGGTTTTACATCTAAAGGGAGTGAGCAAAAGGTTTGCATACTCCAAATGTCCATTTTAAACTCAAATGAGCATCCCAAAGTTAGAACATATGTTTTGATAAAATGGTCAAATCATTTGGCTTTATCAAAAATGTGTATGAACCATGTGTGTACAAGAACGTTAGTAGGAGTTTAATACAATTTATTATGCTATATGTTGATAACATCCTTCTCATTGCGAATTAGGTAGAAATGTTAGAGTGCATTAAAGCATGGTAATCTACACAATTCTCCATGAAGGATTTGGGAGAAGCGTCCTATATATTGGGAATACGTATCTATAGAAATAGATTGAGGAGGATGCTAGGCTCTCCCAAATCCCGTACAATGACAAGATACCAAAGAGGTTTAGTATAGAAGAATCCAAGAGAGGATTTCTTTCCATGGGACATGACATTCATCTTTTCAAGTCTATGGCTCCCAAGATTGAGAAGGAGAAACAAAGGATGTCCTAGATACCCTATGCCTTGATATTAGAGAGCATAATATATATGGTTTGATGTACGAGACCAGATGTGGCACACTCGCTAAGTGTTATGAGTAAGTTCCAATCCAACCCTAGTGAAAGTCACTGGATGGTTGTAAAAATAATCCTAAAGTGCTTGAGAAGAACTAAAGAGCTATTTTTAGTATATGACAATGGATAATTGAAACTTGAAGGGTTTTTAGATTTTAGTTTCCAGTCTAATGTACATGACCTCAAATCTACGTTCGGATTTATATTTTGGCTTAATGGTGGTACGGTGAGTTGGAAAAGTTCTAAGAAAAACACCACGACCGACTTAACCATAAAGGCAGAATATATTACAGCTTTAGAAGCTGCAAAAAAATATGTTTGGATGAAAAATTTCATTTAAAAGTTGAATGTAGTGTCTAGCATTGCTGAGCCAATAGTTATTTTTTGTGACAACAACAGGGTGGTAGTGTAAGCTAAAGATTCAAGATCTCATCAACAATCCAAGCACATATTAAAGCAATATCATTTGATTTAGGAGATCATTGATAGAGGCGACATTTGAGTAGAGAGAGTTACCTTGAAAGAGAACATAGTAGATCCACAGATAAAACCCCTATCGCAAAAGGACTTTGAAGGACATCTTGAGAAAATGGATCTTAAGGCCATGGGGAATTGGCTTGAGGGCAAGTGGGAGATTATTGGAATAGTGCCCTACCAGCCAATGAGATTAGCCTTATATAAACTATTTTCTGGTAAAATAATCTTGATTGAATGATATTTGTTATATGGTCATTTTCATCTTATACCTTATTATCCTTCACTTGTGTTGTGAAAAAGTCACTAAGAGTTGTGAGCCTATGTCTAATAAATGGTAAAACCTATTAGGTTACACACAAAATCCAATGAGCTATTCCATATCTTGGCCACCCCCTTCTTGGAATATGTGATACCAACTTGGCATCACACTATTCCACATTTATATATAGATGTAGATATCTGGTTGGCCATAAGCATTGCTAATTGCTGTGAAAAATTAGATCTCTAGTCTTATTCCAACTAAAAGACTAGAGATCTAGGAAGATCTTATTGGTGTGTGAACTTTTACAATAAAGGCAAGGCGTGTGACTTGCTTAATTTTTGGAGATTCCTTTGCGTGAAGTTCAACTTTGCGATTTTCTCTTGGACGTTCCAGATGGCCAATCAATCTAAAATTTTAACTTAAAGTTCTTTAAGGTGTTTTCTATCTCTAGATATTTTTTTTATAATTTTGGAGGCTATTTGAAAGGGTGATTGTTGCAATCTTCTCTCTGTACGACAAGTAGGTTGATTCTATAATCAGTGAAGTGTTCACTTGATAACCCTTAGATTTGCTCATCAAGGTAATCCTCTATCTAAATCTGAATCATAGGCATGATTAGATCTTTGATTAGCTTGTAGGCACTAGTTATTTTGATGTTTTAAAATTTTGATTTTAGATCCTAGTGCCTATGTTGCCTTTAGATATAGCATCATATATTGCAAGATTATATAAACAAAAAATGCATTATGAGAATATACTCATAAGTGTAAGATCCTGTGAGATAAATCATTTTAATCTGATTGATAGTTGATCCACTTCTAATTTCAGAAAAATTATAATAAAAAAGATTGTATCCTCTGAAGAATGAAGAATTAATGCCCTTCGGGAAAAAGAATATTTTCATCAAGAGTTAAAAACTCCAATTAAGTTTAATTATTGGGATTATATTGAGTGTAACACCCCAAATTTTAAAAAGAGATAATAATTAGGAAGATAGAATAATATGACATTTGAAATTAGGCTTTAAATAAATAAAGTTTAAGATGGAAGGGTTAATAAAATTATGGAAACTAGGAGGACTAAAAATATAATTTAGTTGGACTTAATTGTCAAAAATTTAAAAGTTTTGGTGGTTAAAATGTAATAAAAAAATTTGGAGGTTGAAATGAGAGGTGGGTGCTTAAATGTAAGGTGGTTAAAAGGTTTGGGGAGAAAATTTAAGTGGTGAAAAAGTTCAGGGTGGCCGATCCAAATAAGGAAAAGTTTGGTCTATTTGTAGTGAAGGACACAAATTTATCAAATTCCCACCTTCATACTCTCAACCTCTAACCGTTGATTTAGCTCCAATATTGCTCAATATTTCAACCTCTTAGCCTCCTATCACTTCCTCCTTCTCCTTCCATTTCAATATTCCCAGCCTTTCTCCCCTCATTCTTTACCAATTTTCTAGTCGTTTTGTAAAGAATAGACCATAAATTTGGTGTGTGAACATTTACATTAGAGGTAATCTATTTTGGTTGCTTTTGCTCTTGGCTAAAGCAATTTCTGGCAGCTGATTTTTGCTTCTTCTAGGAGTACCTCTGGTATTCTAATCTACTTGAAATTTGAACTGAAGAATCTTCAAAGGTTGAGGAGTTCCAATAAATTTGTTTTGCAAACTATAGGATTTCATCTAGGGAAAAATCAGTGGTGATTCTGCTACGTTGGTGAAGATCTTGTTTGACAGTTGAAAAGAGTTTTCTTGCTCTTCGAATTTTTTGCTTTCATCCAAGTTTTTTCCTATTTTAAATCTAAATCCTATATATGTCTAGATCCTTGTGGTGCTGTATAGGCTAGTTTATTCAATTATTTTTGAAAATATTTGTATCCTAGTGCCACACAAACTTTCATTCAGATCTCTATTTGATTGATTCGTCTCATGAAGAAATCCAAATTTTTAGAATTACTTCTTGATTAGGTTCGACCTTCTCAAAGGTTGTGCACTAGGCTCTTTGATATTTATTTATTTCTACTACTTGTGGGATTTCTTGATCATCTTGATCATCACCAAGTTTAATTACAACATCTTTTTTTTCTTATAGAAATTCCTTTTACAAAAAGGTGACATTCCTCAAAACAAACACATTTTGTTCTGAGGGATCATAAAAGTAATAACCTATAGAATCTCTTTGGTATTTAACAAGCTTAAATAAGGTGGATCTACTATCCAACTTATGTCTTACTGTCTATCTAACATAGGCAGGAGATCCCTAAACCCTTAGATAGTGGTAAGATGGTGTGTCGCCATGCCGTATCTCATATTGTGCTTTTGTCATTGACTTTGAAGGTACTACTCTTAGTAACTTCGCTGCCATAATTAAGGCGTATCCTCAAAAGGATACAGACACATCCAAGAAGCTCATTGTGGAGCGTACCATATCTAATAAGGTACGATGTCTCCTCTTGGCTACTCCATTATGTTGGGGTATGCCAAGTGGAGTCTATTGAAAGAGAATCCCATTCTCTTTTAGATAATCCAAGAATATGGTACTTAAGTTTTTTTTCTCTCGATCCAATCAAAGAGTTTTACTACTAATTCCTTTTTACGTTTCTACTTCATTGTTATACTCTTTAAACTTTTCAATAGCCTCGAACTTGTACTTTATATGATATATTTGTCCAAGTTGACAATTACGATTGATGAAGGCGATGAAATAAGATTAGCCTTCTCCCCTACTAACTCTTAGTGGACTACAAACATTCATAAAGATCAAATCTAAATGATTTGTGGAGCACTCCATTTGTCCCACAAATGGAGCTTTGCTCATTTTTCTCTTCAAATAGGATCACAAGTAGGAAAGTCCTTATTGCCACTAACATTTAATACTTTAAGAGCTTCTATCTTGTTTATCCTATTTTTTGGAGATATACCCAAGTCTTATATACTACATCATGGCATTATCTAGCATATCTAATTTCTTACTTAGTTGAAAGTGCATTAGTGATGGTTAAGATATGTACAATCTTTTGTTAAGTGTACCATGAGCAATTAAAGAACTTATTATTTAATGCCTTTAATGTCCTATTTGATATAGATGGATCAATTCCTTTGCTATCCAAAGCGAGAATTGAAATAATATTCTCAACAACATATGGTACGTTATAACAAAAGTCCAATACAAGTATGGAGTTCTCTAAGTCTAACTTATTGCACGCCTTCAGCTTTAGACATAACTCTTGCTTCTTAGCCAAGACAGTAGATCATATCCACATCACTTGGTTATATTCTTCTTTCTATTCTTTATAATAACTTACAAAGAAAAGCATTACATGCGATATCATATATTCTTGACGAAAAATTTAACCTAAAATGCACTTCAATAAAATACATATCCTTCTTAAGGGTTGTAAGATATCCTTTGCAAATAGCTTCTAATGGCCTATTTGACCAAAATACAAATAAATAATATCGACTATTTTCTTTATAATCTTCTTTTCTCCTCCAGATGTCTTTAATGGTTATTTTCCCTTAGATAAAGAACTTTCTTCTTTTTACCTCGATTTTTAGCACCCCTTGGCCCCATAGACGTGGAGGAGGAAATAAGTCTTATCACAGTATTCTCCTTCTAGATCAACATATTGATCAATAAAACTCAGCAAGAATGTGAGGATCAAATCCTCAAGGAGATCATTGTCCATCACTACATCCAAGTAGGAAAAACCTTCTCCAAGCTTAGTCATCTTTAGACTATAGTCGATGACACATGACCTTACATTCATCCTAACTTGAAAAATCTCCTTTGACAACATGAACTTCTCATACCTCGTTCGCTTTACAACTTTTGTAAACCTTAACCAAGGAACCATTCATGTATCTTTAAGACTATTAAAGTTTGTAGATGCCATCATAAGACTAGGGGATAGAATGTTCCTAAGCCAAATTTGTGAACTTTTCACATGTATCTAGATCTATTTTAATCCTAAAGGGATTAGGAATACCTTGATATTGGACCTATATTTGCTTCTAGTATTCTAGAATAATTTTTGAGGTTGTGTGAATCATCAAAGTTTGGCCCGATTGGTTTATTGGTTTTCAAAATAACATTGAGTGGAATTTTAGCCATTATTGAGATTTCACAAATCCTTAAAGGTGAAAAAGAGAATATAAGCATGTGATTGAATTGATATTAAAAACATGTTCATAGCCTTTCAAGTATGTTTGTCTCCCACTATTTTATCAAATTCTTCACCCCCAAGAAGAATTTGGGAAATCAAATTTCCTAGTGGAATTCAAGATCCCAATGACTTGCCAAAGGACCCCCATGACCGAGTGCCATCCATAAGTAATCTAAGGGTAAGCAATTTTTGCTAATTTCATCTCATGCAACTCTTGATATATTTTGCCTCACTTTTCATATAGACCCATGTGATTGTGTGCTATCTATATTACTAAGCTTTAAGTCCAACCTACCAATCAATCTTTGATTCAAGATGGCCTCTCGATATCCCCCTAATCGAGTGCCAATGCGTAAGGTTTCTTAAATCAAAGGTGCATCTCATGCTAAGTGTACGCTCATAACTTTTCTCCTAAGTGTGACCTTTGTGATCGAGTGACATCACTTAAAATCGATAGCATCATCATGGTATACACTATTGGTGAAAGGTTTGGATTAATTAAAACTCTTTAAATTTGTATCCATTTAAACTTAATATTTGAAAACACTTAAACCTTCTAAGTTGAGGGTTTTTGCCTGCAAAGATCTCATCATTTTTATCTTCTTATTTAGATTCTCTATATCCTAATTATACATTTCATACATCGGTAGGATTTGGAAAGCATAAATAAGTAAATAGCCTAGCATGCTTCTAGGGGAGGATGGCCATGAGCCTGACCATGTAATGTATTTAGAGCCATAGGTGCATTACTCGATTGATTTTATGTGGGTTGATTAAACTACGCTATCACATGAGTGTATCTTATACATTCATAGGTCTTCAAGCCTCCTTAGATCCTCTTTGCTCCTTGCAACCTTTATAAGAGAAAGAAAACCTCACTCCTAGTAATTCTACTCTCACAACGTTTACAAGATAGAACAAGAGACATGCAAGCCCCATTTAATACAACCCATTTCAACAACTTGAAGCAAATAAAATCAATATTAAAAGGCTCATGATCATCCCCATTTATTCATTATTCATTTAACATTTAAATAAAGAATAGATAAACTAAGAATTGACATTCAATTCCAATAATTAAGTGCTAATCGTATTGACATATAATCAGTCAAGCAAAAACAAGCATAACACTTGTGCATCATATTTTTTCAACAATTGGAGAACAACTTTAACAAGTTTTAAAAGCAACCAAAAAGTGTCCAACATAATTTTGAGGCCTTGCATAACATTTGTGCAACCAATGTGTGTGTTTCAAAACAAGTTTGGTCACTTAAAGTACCAAAGAAAAACCACAAAACCCATCCCAAACCCAATGAGGGGTTGCTGGATGAGGCATGCTCACTGCTGGGCAATAGCTCTTAGCTATTGCTCTGCTGTGGGCTACCAAGAGCCAGCAACACCTCTGTTTTGGGGTTTATGGTTGAATTAAGCCATTTTTGACTTAATTTTTGTGCACCAATAATTTTAGAACAACTTCTAAACATCAAAACACACAACATAGGTGAAAATGTCAGATTAAAACACCTTTTAATACTAAAATATCAAGTTCCCAAAGATGCTTGAAAAATAAGTTTAAGCAAGAATCACATTATTCAAAAATCTCCAACTATATCCAATCTTATTGGACCTAAAAATGACCAAAACAAATTAAGGCCATTCAAAACATGCTATATCATAATATAACATTCACCAATGCTAAATCAAAATTTAACATCAGAAATTGAATCAAATTATGCCCATCATATGATTTAACAATTAAAGCACATAATAGTATGATTCAATCCATCAATCAAGAAGCCACAAGCAAGATCATCCATACAGTCCAACCCATCATATAGATTGAGTACATGGTGATTTTGATTAGTTCTTCATAATAACCAATCACCCAATCGAAGCAAAATCCAAATCCATGCATGAATATGACTCTGATACCACTTGAAGGTTTGTGTGTCACAAGGATCTAAATATTTTTAAAAAAAATTGAAAAAACTTTCCCACACAACACCACATGGACCTATACATACATAGGATTCAGATTTATAAGATGAAAATACCTAGGTGAAAGTAGAAAATTCGAAGAGTAAGAAAGCTCTCTTCAACTATCAAATAGGCTCCTCACCGATGCAGTAGAATCACCGCCAATTTTGCCCTAGATGCAGTCCCCGTTTTTAGCTGAAAGTTCTACTGGAACTCCTAAACCCTTTGAATATTCTTCAGTCCAAATTTCAAGCTAATCCGAACACAAGAGATACTCCCAAAAGAAGCAAAAACTGGCTGCCAAAAACTGCTCTAGTTAAGAGTAAAGCAACCAAAATAGATTGCCTCTAATGTAAACTTACACACATAAAATCTTGGCCTATTCTCTATAGAAAGTTTGAAAAATATGCAGAGAATAAGGGGAGGAAGGCTGGGAATATTGAGGTGAAAGGAGGAGGGAGAAGGAGAGAGTGTTGGGAGGCTAACAACTTACATTCCCACTACACAATATTGTTGGGAGAAAATTAGACAAAATGTGCACAACTCACACACATCTGGCCAGCCACTCTACCATATCCATATATAAGAGTGGTCACAAACCTCCCACAAGGAGGTGATGCCAAGTGTCCCTTGCTTAGGTGGCCACTAACCTTGCGATTAGTGAATTTAATTGAAACACAAATTTTATCTAATCAAATATCTTACAATTAAATTCTAATACTTATTAAATGAACTCTTCATTTAATAATTCTCTCAAAAATTATCTCTCCAACTTAATTAAATTAAACACTTTAATTTAATTAATAATCATTTGACTTAACTCTTAAGTCAAAGTACTTAACAATTTAAACTAGTCAAAATTAACTCAACCCTTAAATTAATTTTGACGAATTGATAGCCATGTGAAATCAATTAATTAACCTTTAATTAATTGATCTTAATTTAACTCTTAAATTAATTTGACCAATTTAACAATTAAATTGATTAAGCCAAAATGACTACAATTTTGCCTTCTCCAAACATCGTTCATGAATTTTCTAACTCTTAGAAAATTCTCCTTCTGTTAATAGACCATGTCATTGGATTTTGTGTGTGACCCATTGGTTCTACCATTTATTGGACATGGACTCGCAACTTCTTGTGACTTTTGGAATATCAAATATTTACTTTTGTTTAAGCTCCTTTAAACTAACCAACTCAATTCAATTAATCTTATTAATTAAAAAGTACCAAATCTCCATGGTTGATGTCCAACCGCAAGCCCATGGAGCCCAACTAATTGGCTGAAATGAATGCTCTTGAAGAACCATTCTAGCAGTATGCATACCATGTAAATACAATCCTTTCATCTCCTATCTTCCCAAAGAGGCTTGAGGCAAGATATTTATTGGCTCCCTAATAGCCTCGATACTATGTTTCTATTCTTAATGTTCAATTTCTTTTGTGACCTTATCTTTGAAAACGCCTTCTCAAAATTTCACATCACCTTGCACAAGAATTTCTTGAAATCAATTATTATAGAAGACATAGGAGATGCACTCGCTCTTCATAAAGATGAGGAGTTGGATTCCATCTTGAATCTCATAAATCTCTATGCCAAGTAGCTCATCCCCAATGTCCACCCAAAAGACCCACTAGGTGGTTAAGGAAGAGTCAAAGCATGAGGGCCAAACATAAGGTTACCATGGACTCTCAGGTTAGAGAACTAATAATATGCACTAACATAAGCAGGAGAATTAGCCACTATCAACTTGCCACTATGACTATCTAGTGGATTCTTCAGTAAGTCTTCAGTGACTTATTCTCTAATGAGCACTTACTAACATGCACACATATCTCATATAGTTGTTCATGGAATGGAGCAATCTCCAACCCTTAGATTTATGCATTGTTAGTGCAAATTTATCTGGATCTTAGATGCCCTATTTCATAAGATCCTATGACTTGAAGGATTTAATATCACAACCGTGTAAGACTTATTCCATGATCACTACCCAATGCATGATCAAGTCCCATAGTCTTGTATGATTTTTGGGCTTTATCTAAATGCAAGTTAAGTAAATAAATAGCATAGGATAAAGATGGCCATATAATGAATATCATTCAATCAAGATTGTACCATGAGTGAAATAGTTTATAAGGCTAATCTTATTAGCTTGTAGGGTAATATTCTAACATATTCAACTCTTACTAGCCTTTCTATAAACACAAGGCTCAGACATATTGTTGGCAAAGCCAAATGATTTAACTATTTTATCATAATATATGTTCCAACTTTAGGATGCTTACTTTAGTCCATAGATAGACCTTTAGTGTTTGTGAACATTTTGCTCACTCTTTTTTGATGTAAAACCCTATGGTTGCTTCATATGGATTTCTTTATCAATATTTCCATTTACATCTATTTGCTATATTTCATTGTCATGATAAGCAATTATGCGTGCATAATCCTAATGGACTTAGGTATAGTAATCGATGAAAAGGTTTTCTCAAATTCAATACTTGGTCTTTGAGTATAACCTCTCACTACTAGTCTAGCTTTAAAGGTCATAAGCTCTATTAGAATAATGCCCTACAGCCAATTAGATTGGCATGTAAACTATTTCACTTGTGAAACAATCTTAATTGAATGATATTCATATTTTAATGGCTAACTTCATCTTCTACTAATTCTACTTCACTAGCATTTGGTTGAAGCCCGTAGATCACACATGATTCTGAGACTCGATCATGCATTAGGTGATGATCAAGAAGCAAGTGCAATCTTAAAATATTTCAAGTTGCAGAATCTTATAAGACAGGGCATTTAAGATTCAGATAGACATGCACTAATGATGCATAAATCTAAAGAGTTGGATATTGCTCAACTTCATAGGCAATCCATGTTGGGCATAGGTGTATGCTAATGGGTGTTTGTTAGAGAATAAGTTCACTGAAGGCTCTCCCAAAGAATCCACTAGATAGCCGTAGTTGCAAGTCGATAATAGCAAGTTTTTCAACTTACACTAGTTCATATAAGTAGTCCTTAGACTTGAGGATCCATGGTAACCTTATGTTTAGATTTTCATACTTTGACTCTTCCTTGACCACTCTATGGGTCATTCGGGTTGAGCTTTGGTATGAGCTCTGTAGGCATGGGGGTTTGTGAAATCCAAGATGGAATCTATCTCCTCATCACTATAAAGGGCGAGTGCATCTCCTATGTATTTTGTAATAATTGATTCCACAAAATTCTTGTGTAAGACAGTATGACAATTTGGAAATAGAGTTTTCCAAAGATGAAGACGTATATGGAAATCAAACATTAGGAATAGAAATATAGTTATCGAGGTTATTAGAAAATTGGTAAATATGTTGGCCTAGGCCCTTTTTAGAAAATAAGAGATGGAAATACTATATTTGCTTGGCAACCATAGAGCTAGAATGGTTCACCAAGAGCATATTCATTTCAACTAATTAGTTGACCTCTATGGTCTTGTGGTTGGATATCGACCATGGAGATTGGGTACTCTTCAGTTAATAGAGATTAATTAAATTGAGTTATTAGTTTAAAGGAGCCTAAACTAATGTGAATATTTCAATATTCAAAATATCATAAGATTTGTGAGACCATATTCAATGAACAAGAGAATCTAATGGGTCACAGACAAATGCCTAAAGGAAGTTTTATTTGATGAAGGAAATTTTCTAAGAGTTAGAAAATTCTTGGTGACTAATTTTGTGGAGAAAACGGTTGGCTAATTTTTTTGTCATTTTGGCTTGATTGATTTAATTGTTAAATTGGTCAAAATAATTTAGGGAATTAGATTATATTAATTAGAATTAGGAGTTAATTTAATAGGCGTTGTATGCCAATTAATTAATCAAGTTAACTTCAAGGGTTAAGTTAACACCTTTTAGCTTAAGGAGTTAAGTTAGTTAACTTATGAAGTTAAGTCAAGACCAATTAATTAAATTAAGAAGTTAATTTGATTAATATGAATAAATAATTTTGGAGGGAAATTCAAATAAAAAAGGTTCATTTGAGGTGCATTTAGAATTTATTTGGACGACATTTCAAGAGATGAAATGCATCCTCCAAAAGCAAGTGAAATTCACATTTCACATGCAAGTGGCCTTGCTTAGTTGGCACTGTAACTCATGGGTGGAGTGATGCCAACTTGCATCACACCTCCTCATCCATAAATAGAAGTGGCCAGCCACATTGCTTACAATTCATGCTAGATTCTCTTTTTCCCTACAAAAGTGTGATCCACTCATGTGTTGGAGTTTCACACATATTTTCCTCACCTTCTCCACCTAAATTCAACCTTCATCACTTCTTTATCAGTTGGTGATCCAGCTGACTAAAGGATGATTGGAGCTTACCTTGGGTGTGTGGATCATTCCATTAGATGCTTCATGCTTGGAAAGCTAAGCCCTTGTACATCCACTACAGTCTAGATTGTTTGGAGATGATTTTGGAGCATTTTATATTTTTTATTTTTTCTGAAATTTTTACAGGATATTCATCAGGGTGTTTGGTAAGTTCTTTCAAAATTTTAGCTCAATTAGAAGTGGTTTTCCAGGGAAATCAATGCCGGATTTCTACTGTGCCATGAGGAGACAGTTTTGAAAAGTTCAACCTTGTCTTCATTTCTACCTTGGATTTTAAGTGATCAAGATATTTATCCACATACAAATACACTTGAAAAGCAATATTTGATCCTTGTATAGAGTGTATTCAAGTTTTTATTTAGCTATTTTTGCTTTATTAATTTAATTCTTGTGCTACACTCTCCTTCAACCTCTCCATCGACTCCTTGCTTTCACTTATAGATCCACTTACAATCAACGGGAACTATACCTTCCAATGGATCTACCAAAGTTTATACATTATTGGAGTACATGGAGTTCATTTTAGATTTCATGACCTCAAGCTAATGTCCTAAATCTATGTCTAACATAGCTTCCTCATGGGTCTTCAGATTTCTATTCATTTGCTCCATTTCAAGAAGACAATCGTACTTGTGGGTTGCTTCTTGATTTGGTATGACCTTCTATAGGATTGTATGCTAGGTTTGGGATGCTCTCTTACTTCTATCACTTGTGGGATAATATGATCATCTTGAACTTCATCATGTTCAATGTTAACATCTTCTTTATCCAATATGAACTATTTTTCCAAAATAAGTGGTGTGGTTTGAAACAAACACCTTGTTCCAAGAAATCATAAAAATAATAACACAAAGACTCTTTTTGGGTATCCTACAAACTTGCATAAAGTAGATTTTGCTTACAACTTGTTTTCCACTAGTCTTTTGACATATCTGGGCCAAGCTCTTAAAATAGGAGTAAGAGAGTGCTTTGCCATATCATATCGCATGTGGTGTCTTTGGCACTAACTTTAAAGGTACTACATTTAGTAGCCTTGCTATTATCTCAAGTGCATATCCCTAAAAATATATAGGCACATTAGTGAAACTCATCATGGAATGTACCATGTATAACAAGGTGCAACTTATCCCCTCGACTACTTCATTATGTTAGGGTGTGCTTGGTGGAGTCCATTGTGAGAAAATCCCATTATTCTTTAGATAATCCAAAAAATTGGTATTTAAGTATTTTTTTCCTTGACCCCATCAAAGAGCCTTAACACAAAGTCCTTATTGCTTTTTTACTTCATTACTATACTCTTTATGTTGGAATAGTACCCCACAAGCCAATTAGATTAGCTAGTAAATTATTTTGGTTATGATACAATCTTGATTGAATGATATTAATTATAAATGGCCATTTTCATCTTATGCATACTTTACTTCACTAGCATTTGGTTAAAGCCCTTAGATCACAATAGACTATAAAACTTGGTTACTTCACTGGGTGGTGACCATGAGACAAGTCGTATACAGTCATGATCTTGAATCTTCTAAGTCATAGAATCTTATGAGGTAGGGCATCTAAGATTCAAACAAACTTGCACTAACAATAAATAAATCTAAGGGTTGGATATTGCTCCATTCCATCAGCAATCTATGTGAGATGTGGGTGTATGTTAGTGGGTGCTTGTTAGAGAACAGGCTCATTGAAGGCCCACCTAGAGAATCCACTTAATAGTCATAATGGCAAATCGATAAAGGCAAGGTCTCTAGCTTACGCTAATGCATATAATTAGTCATTTGACCTAAGAATCCATGGTAACCTTGTGCTTAGGCCCTCATAGTTTGACTCTTTCTTGACCACTTACTAGGTCTTTTGGGTTGAGCTTGGGTATATGCCACTTAGACATAGAGATTTGTGAGATCGAAGATGGGATCCAACTTTTCATTGTTATAAAGAGCAAGTGCATCTTCTTTGTATTCTATAATGATTGATTCCAAAAAATCATTGAACTAGGTAGTATGACAATTTAGAATTGGAGTTTCCCAAAGATGAGGTCATAAAATAGAGTCAAACATTGGGAATCAAAACATAGCATCAAGGCTATTAGGGAGATGGAAAATATCTTGCCCTAAGCCTCTTTTAGGAGATAAGTCACAGAATGATCATATCTGCATGGTAAGTATAGAGCTAGAATGGTTCTCTAAGAGTATTCATTTTAGCCAATTAGTTGGGCTCTATGGGCTTGAGGTTGGACATTAACCTTAGAGATTGGGCACTCTTCAATTAATGAGATTAATGAAATTGTATCATTAGTTTAAAGGAGTTTAGAATAATGTAAAATTTTTGATGTTCTATAAATCACAAGAGTTGTGAGCCTATGTCCAATGAATGCTAGAACTTAATGGGCTACACACAAAAGCTAATTGGAAATCCTACATGACGAAAGGGAATTTTCTAAGAGTTAGGAAGATTCTACCTTGACCGATTTTAGACAGAGATAATTGACTATATTATTAATCATTTTGGCTTGATCAATTTAATTGTTAAATTGATCGAACTAATTTAAAGCATTAAATTAGACCAAATGACTATCAATTGGTCAATTTAAGGAGTTTAGTCAATAATAAAAAGTTTAAAAAGTTATGCTAATTGGCTTAAGAGTTAAGTTAAAGGATAATTAATTAAATTAAAATGAAGAAATTATTTTGGAGGAAAAATTCAAATGAAGATTTCATTTGGAGTGCATTACAATTTATTTGGACGACATTTCATGAGATGAAATGAAGATTTCAAATGAAATTCAAATGCAACATAAATTCACATGCAACTTGCTTGTAAGTTGGCACCAACCACAAGGATAGTGTGATTCCACCTAAGCATCATTCCTTTTCTCCACCTATATATAGATATAGAGGGTGGGTGGCTAAGGCATGTGATTACACAAGCATTTTAAATCTAATTGTTAGACTTTATTTTACCCTCTGATTTTGCATATGTTGTATCGTGTGTTGAAGCTTCACATTTTTCTTCATCTCCTATATCCAAAATCAATCTTTATCCTTGCACATCTCTTATTCTTATTTGTTTTCCAACTAACATTGGAGAGATTTAGATTATTCATTGGTGTATGGATTTTGACATTAGAGGCAAAACACTTGGATTGCTTACCTTTTGGAGATTCCTTATTTAGGCAGACATTTAGAGGCATTTCTGGAGTGGCTTTCAATTTTTTGATTTGGCTAAATATTTTATTGAAGGTTCATCGAGGTGTTTGTGATCTTGAGTCCAAATTTCAGTCAATTCTGAGGCAAAAGTTGCCTACAAGCTACCACGCCAGGAAGAGACTGCATTGAAGTGTTCAAGCAAGTCTTCATCTCTTTGGTTGGAATTTGCTATCTAGGTAATTTTTTGACCTAAATCCACTTTAGTAGCATGAGTTAGATCCTTGGGGAGGTGTAATCAAGTTTGAATTTAGTTTTTAAATGTTTTTTATTTGATCCTTGGCTTACACCTTCCTTCACTTTGAATGTTTCAAAAGCTTCGGACTTATACTTTGTAAGATACACGGTCTAAATCGAGTTTGGTCATTGATAATGGTGATGAAGTAAGAATAGCCGTTTCTAGCACTAACTCTTGGTGGTCCACAAATGTCTGTATGGATCAAAACTAAAGGACTTGCGGTTAGCTCTATTTATCTTACAAAATGAGCTTTGGTCATTTTTCCTCTTAAACAAGATTTACAAATAGGAAGATCCTCTATGCCACTAACATTTAGTACTTTGAGGGCTTCCATCTTGTTCATCCTATTTTTATAATTATGTCCAAGTTTTGCAGGCCAGAAGATGGTATTTTCTTGGTTATCTAATTTTCTTTTATTACTTTTTTTAATGTGCGTAAGTGACAATTAAGAATCCAAAATATATAATGCATTTCTAAGTGTACCCATTGCACCTAAAGAGCCACTCTTTTTCCCTTTCAATTTCCCATTTTTTATTGAAAAATCATATCCTTCATTATCTAAAATGGGAATTGAAATCATATTCTTCAAAATATTCAATACATAATAACAAGGATCTAATATAATCAAGGAGTTCCTTAAGTCTAACTTTATGATGTTTCCAACTTTGGCTACAAATCTTACTCCATTGCTAAGGCATAGGATCAAATCGTTATCACATAGACTCTTTTTTCTTTTCATCCTTTATAACAAATTACAAAGGTAAGAACTACATGCAACATCAAATGCCAATGAGAAAGAATTGGTCATTAAGTGCACTTTAATGAAGTATATACATTTCCCAAGGATTGCAAGATATTCCTTATAATTTCGCTTCCAATGGCCTGATCACCATAATAGAAACAAGTAATACCTTTCTTTTCCTCTTTCTTCTTCTTGACCCCACCACATGGTTGTAATACTTATTTTTCTCTTTGGAGAAGAACTTTTCTTCTTTTCACCTCATTTTTTCTTTCCCTAAAGGCCTTCAAACTTGGGGAAGGAAATAAGTATTAATAGTTTGTCTTTTTTCATAATTGATTTGGTTGTCACCAACATATTAACCAACTTATTGATCGTGACTTCTTATTTGGACATGTTAAAGTTTATCACAAATTTGTCAAAAGAGCTAGGCAAGGATTGCAGGATCAAATCCATAAAGAGGTCATTGCTTAGGACTACTTTCAAAGTAGCAAACGTTTCGATAAGTCTAATCATCTTAAGCCTACAATCATGGACACTTGGCCACTCAATCATCCTAGTCCGTAAGAGCTCCTTAGCGTAAATATACCTCGCATGTCTCATTTGTACACTATACAACTCTTGTAGGTGTAGATGTATCTTAGAAGCAATCTTCATCTGCTCATGAGATTTTTGAAGCTAATTGAATATTGAAGCCATCAAAAGGCAATGCATTTAGAGGTCATCCTCAACCCATTTAATGAATGTTTTATGTACCGCTTGATCAGTATCCTTACTTACGGTGTTGGGTGGACTTTGAGTTAAGACATAGGTCCGTTTCTCAAAGTTATGAATAACTTTGAGCTTCTGAACCCAATTGTGGTAATTCAACCCGTTAGTTTATTGGTTTCCAAAATAATGTTTAGTAGATTCTTAGCTATTCATTGAGATTTCATAAATCTTCAAAGGCAAAAAAGAAAATATAAGCATGTGAGTGAATTTTGATATTAAAAACATGTTCATGGAATTTCAAGAATGTTTTTCTCCCTCTATTTTATCAAATTCCTCACTTCCTTAATGAATTTGGGAAATCTCAATTTTTAACAAAAATCAAGTTCCAAAATGTTGGAATAGTGCCCTACAAGCCAATTAGAATAACTTTGAAAACTATTTCATTATAAGAGAATCTTGATTGAATGATATTCATTATATGACCATCTTCATCTTATGCTCTTTATTTTCTTCACTTGTATTTAGATGAAGCCCTTATTTCACACAAAACTACGGGCCTTGGTCACGCACTGGGTGGTGATTATGGAATAAGCCTTATACGATCATGATCTTAAATCTTCCAAGTTATAAGATCTTGTAAGATAGGGTATCAGATATCTAGATAAACTTGCACTAACAATGCATAAATTCAACAGTTGGATGATGCTTTATTCCATGATCAATCCCATATGAGATATGGATGCACATTACTGGATGCTTGTTAGAGAATAAGGTACTAAAAACTTACCCAGAAAATCCTCTAGATAGCCATAGTGGTAAGTTCTCAAGCTTACACTAGTGTATATTATTAGTCATTTGACCTGAGCATCCATGGTAACCTTATGTTTGGTCCTTATCTTTGACTTTTCCTTGATCACTTAGTGGGCCACTTTGGTTGAGATTGGGTATGAGCTACTGGACATGGAGATTTGTGAGATCCAAGATGAAATCTGACTCTTTGTCTTCGTGAAGAACAAATGCATCTCCTATGTGTTCTATAATGATCAACTTCAAGAAATCTTTGCGCAAGGTGATGTGATAATTTGGAAAGGCATTTCCAAAGATAAGGTTGAAAAAGGAATCAAACATTGAGAATAGAAGCATAGTATTGGGACTATTAGGGAGTCAACTAATGTCTTACCCTAAGCTTCTTTCATAGAGATAGGAGATGGAAGGATCGTATTTGTATGGTATGTGTAATGCTAGAATGGTTCTTCAAGAGCATTCATTTTAGCCAATTAGTTGGGCTTCATGGGCTTAAGGTTGGACATCGACCATGGTAATTAGGTACTCTTCAATTAATTAGATTAATTGAATTAAGTTACTTAGTTTAAAAAAGTTTAAACTAATATGAATATTTGATATTTCATAAGTCACAAGTAGTTGTGAGTCTATGTTCAATGAATAGTAGAACCTAATGGGTCACATACAAAAGTCAATAACATGATCGATTGAAAGAAGGATAATTTTCTAAGAGTTGGAAAATTCATGACTGAATTTAAAGGAAGCGAAAATTGTGGTCATTTTGACTTGATCAATTTAAGTGTTAAATTGGTCAAATTAATTTAAGAGTTCAATTAAAGTCAATTAATTAAGAATTAATTAATTGATGTCACATGACTATCAATTGGTCAAGTTAATTTAAGAGTTAAATTAATTTTGACTAGCTCAAAGAGTTAAGCACTTTTTCAAAGCATTATTAATTAAATTGGAGAGTTAATTTTGGAGAGAATAATTAAATGATGGGTTCATTTAATATGGAATTGGAATTTAATTGGAAGACATTTCATAAGATGAAATTAAGCTTCAATTAATAGTTTATTCGCTAATCACTAGATGTTAGTGGCCACCTTGGTATAGATATTTGGCAATCTCTCTTTGAGGATGGCGAGTGACCACACACCATCCCACTCCTTTATATAGATATAGGATGAGAGTAGGCTACCACTTGGTGTATGCAAAGTTTGATTGTTCTCCCAACAAATTAGAGAAGTGGGCATCTAATTTGTTAGCATCCCCATTATTCACTCCAACCTCTTTCATCTTCCACCTCCACTTTTTCCAAGCCTTTTGTCCTTAATTCTCTGTAAGATCTACAGTCATATTATGGAGAATAGGTTCTTTCTATGGTGTACGGACTATTTCATTGGAGGCAAATCGTTTGGGTTGCTATTGCTCTTGTTGAAGTAGTTTTTGGTTGCCTTTTCTAGCAAGTTCTAGGGGACCTCCTAGTATTTTGATTGGGCGGATTTTTGGATTGTAGAATCTTCAAGGGGTTTAGATATTCTAGTAAACATTTTAGCCAATAAGGAGTCTATCTTTGGGAAAATCGCTGGTGAATTTGCTGCGCCAATGAGAAGCTTCTTTAATGGTTGAAGAGAGTTTTTCTTGCTTCTTGAATTTTGTATTTTCACCTAGGTATTTCTCCTCTCTAAATCTAAATCCTATACAGGTTTTGATCCTTGGGGATGTGTGTGGGCTAGTTACATTCATGATTTTTTAAAAAGATTGGGATCCTAGCTCCACAAATACCTTACAAAAGGCATCATTTGTGGACCTGTGACTTGTGAGCATCCACAAACAATCCTACGGTAAGCAACTATTGTTAATTGCACTTGTATGCAAACCTTAATTTATTTTGCCTCACTTTCGATGTAAACCCCCGACTCATGCGACATCTACACTACTAGGTGTTAAGTCATACCAACAAATCAATCTTTAATTATAAATTTCACAATGACGTTCCATGACTCTTGAGATAGTGTCAATGTGATTTTTAAATTCAAGTTCATCATATGCCGAGAATCGAGCATAGCTTTCCTCTAATAAAGTGTCCCATGACTTGTGAGCCAACACTAAATTAGGGAAACATCTCATGTCACTTCCCATTGGTAAAAGGCATGGATAAATTAGAATTCCTTTTAATTCATATCCAAATTGACTTTATATTTTGAAAAACTTAGACTCCTCTAAGTTGAGGGTTTTTCTTGCTTTGAAAGATCTCATCAATTTTAGTGTCTCTTATTTAAGTTTTCTATATTTTAACCATGCATCTCATACATCAATAGGATAAAGAAAAGCATAAATAAGTAAATGCACCTAACATACCATAGGCCTTAACCAAGTAGTGCACTTAGAGCCATAGGTGAACTACTTAGTTGATTTTAAGTAGGTTGATTAAATCTTATCTATTACATAAAAGTATCCCATACATTCATCTTCCTTTCAACAATTAAATGAACAATAAACAAGAATTGACATTCAATTCTACCAATTAAATACTTGTCTCATAAACAATTAATCAATTGGAAAAAATAAGCATAATTATTTATGCATCTCATTTTTATACCTTATTGAAGATTAACTTGAACTTGACTTTAAAAGCAAGCAAATTTATCCAACATTATTTTGAACACTTACACAACTATTATGCATCAAAATGGTATGAAATGTGCTTAGAAGGAAGACCGAATTGCACCAAAAAAAAGCCAAGAAACACCCCTATAACTGCTACCCGGTGTGCACCCAACTACACAGTTGTCGCTCCCATAAGGCTGGCAGCCCTGCTGGTTTGTGCGCAAGTGTGCATTTTGAGCTCATGTTGTGCTATTTTGCACTCCAAACCTCATGGACACTTCTATGACTCAATTCCACACACATTTTGATAAATTTTCAGATTATAAACACTTTAAAAACAGGAAATTAAAGTGCTCAAACATGCTTCAAAAATCAAATTTAAGTGAGAATCAACATTCTTCAAAAATCTCCAATTAACTCCAATCCAATTGGATCCAAAAATAGCCAAAACACTATAAAGCTATAGTTAACATGCTATATCAACATATAACGTCATCGAATGCTAAATCAACATTTAACATCTTAATACTTGAATCGAAATCATGCCAACATATGGGATAACTGTTAAACACATATTGACATATTCCAATTCAACACACATAGAGCCATGTACAAAATCATTCAAACACTTAAGCATGAAAATAGCTCCGATACCACTTGAAAGATAGAGATGGATTGGGATCCAAAATATAAAACCCAAATAGGAAACATGAAAACAAATAATCTCATCCCAAGGATCATAATCATGCTCTAAATAAGGATTGAAGGGCAGAAATTTTACCTTTGCAATTAGAAACAAATGATTTGAAAAGATCACTCCAAAGACTCCTCTCTTGGAAGATCAACTAGCTCTAATTGTTGGATCTCAAAACTTCCCTTCCAATGCTCCAAAAATTGGCAAAAATAGCAGGTAGCAACACCACCAAATGACTGAAATCCTGGCCAAAATTCACGGGAATCAGAAACCAAATGATCACCAAATGATGCTCCCAAAAAACTGGTGCAATGGATGATTCACCAAGGAATTTTAATTCCTCTAAGTGTGGGAACTCTAATGATCTAGTCCACACACCTTAGACAAGAACTAAGTAAACCTTACTTGTGCTAGAACAAGAGTGGAAGAAGATGAGGGGCGGTGATTTTGGAGGAGAGAGGGAGGAGAGAATTTTGTGCGATTATTCAACACATGAATTTTATCACACTTAAAGGGAAAATGTGAGGATTGCTAACTTCAACAAGTGGCCAACCATATGGCCTTTTAATAAAGGGGATGAAAGCTCTTAGATGCTTCCATTAGCCCTTCCATGCTAGTTGGCCGCCTTACCAACTTGCACATGCATTTGCATTTAATTAACATTTGCATTTCATCTAATGAAATGAAAAGCTAATTAGCTTAAATTCAAATGAACTTTTCCATTTGATTTCCCTCCAAAATTCAAATTTTTAATTTAATTACATTAACTCTTTAATTTAAATAAATTTAGCTTAACTCCTTAAATTAATTAACTTAATCTTTAAGTCAATTAATGTTAACTCCTTAAGTTAACTTAATTAGTTAATAGTCATTGAAGTAGGTGTAATGCTAAGGATTCAATTTAAAATATTTAAAAACTTAAACCTAACTTATATTACACCAATCCAAGGATCTAAATCATGCTTATATAATAGATTAAGGTCAGATTGTAACCTCTTAAGCAAAATCCAACCAAAACTTCAAGTAGTACTTCCTTTCCCGAAAGCAGACTGCTCCTGGCACAGCAAGGTGTGACCAACTTTTGATTGGGCAAATCACCTCAGATTAAAGCCAAATTTGGACCAAAATTTTTCCAACTCAATGGTTAATGTCCAGTTAAAATTTCAGCACCAAAATTCTTTGGAAAGGCCTCGAAGGGAACCCAGAAAATCTCTGCTGGAACGGAGGATCACCAAAGCAAGCAATCCGAAATTCGTTTTGCCTCTAATGCCAAAGTCCACACACCAATGGACAATATTTTTCTCCTCAATTTAGCAGAAAAAATAAAGGAGAAATAGATCTGGTAGGAGGCCAAAAATGGTGAGGGAGGTGAAGAAGAGAGGGAAGCCTCAATGCATTAGAGAATTACTTTTGGAGGGAATTTTGGATCTAACTTTTAGATGAGAAAAATGTGTGATGTATCTTAGTGCTGGCCACCCCTCTCTCCATATCTATATATAGAGTGGAGATGGTGTGATGCCAAGATGGCATCACACCCTCCTCAAGGTGCGGGTGCCACCTAAGCATGCCAACTTGCAAGTATCTTGCAAGTTGCATTTTAATTTGTGTTGAATTTGAATATAATTTGGAATCTACATTTCATCTCATGAAATGTCTACCTAATTGAATTCTAATTTAGCACCAAATGAACATTTCATTTGAATTCTCCCTACAAAATTAATTCTTATTTAACTAAATTAAACACTTTAATTTAATTAAACCTTGATTTAACCTTTAAGTCAACTAACTTAACTTTTTAAGCTAAATTTTGTTATCTTAACACCTTAAGTTAGCTTGACCAATTGATAGTCATGAGGCACCAAATTAAATTAACACTTAATTTAATTGATCTTAATTTAACTACTTAAATTATTTGAATCAATTTAACAATTAAATTGATTAAGTCGAGATGACCAAAAATTGTGTCAACTAATTCTCTCAATTTTTAGCTACCATGGAATCCTTCTAACACTTAGAAAATTCCTCTCAATATTTAGGATTGCCGATTAGATTTTGCGTGTGACCCATTAGATTCTATCGCTAATTGGACATGGGCTCATAACCTTTGTGACTTTAGAATATCATATATTCATGTTAGTTTAAACTCCTTTAAACTAACCGACTCAATTCAATTAATTTATATTAATTGAAGCACACCCAATCTCCATGGTTGATATCCAACCTCAAGCCCATGGAGCCCAACAATTGGCAGAATGATGCTTTTGGTAAACTATTCTAACTCTATGCATACCATTCAAATATGGTCCTTTCATCTTCTACCTCCATGAAAAAGGCCTTGGTCAAGATATTTGTTGGATTCGTAATAGCCTCAATACTATGCATCTCTTCTTAATGCTTGATTCAAGTTTGTGACCTCATCTTTGGAAAACCCCTTTTCCAAATTGTCACATTACCTTGGCCAAGGACTCCTTTGAATCGATCATCATAGAACACATATGAGATGCACTCATCTTTTACAACGATGAGGAGTCGAAGCCCTTCTTGGATCTTATAAACCTTTATGTCTAAGTAGCTTATGCCCAATCACCATCAAAATATTGGCTAGGTGGCTAAAGTGGAGTCAAGGTAGGAGACCTAAACATAAGGTTAAAATAGATCCTTAGGTTAAAGGACTAATTATATACACCAGCGTAAGCTAGAGAGCTAGCCACTACCGACTTGCTACTGCAGCTATCTAGTGGATTCTTCGGGCTGGTCTCTAGTGCCTTATTCTCTAACGTGCACCCATTAACATGTGTCCATATCACAATGGTTTGCTCATGGAATGGAGCAACAACCAACCATTAGATTATGCATCGTTAGTGTAAGTTTATTCGAATCTTAGATACATTATCTCATAAGATTCTATGACTTGAAATTTTTAATATCATGATCGTGTAAGACTTATTACATGATCACCACCTAGTGTGTGACCAAGTTCCATAGTCTAGTGTGATCTAAGGGCTTCAACATATGCTAGTGAAGTAATACAAACATATGATGAAGATAGTTATTTATAAAGAATATCATTTAATGAAGATTGTATTACAAGTGAAATAATTTTTCATGCCAATCATATTAGCTTATAGGGCACTATTCCAACAATCTTCCACTTTCCCTAATGTTAATTCCCCATAGTCTTAAGACCCATCTTCATAAAATGTTCTTCAAAGACCTTTTACAATAGGGGTTAAGACTGTAGTTCTACTATATTCTTATTTAAGGCAAGTTTATACATTTAGTTGTCACCTCTATCAATTGATATCTCATATCAAATGATATCGCATTTACTATGTTTGGATCACTGATGAGATTTTAGCCTAAGTCCTAAGCTATTTTCCAAAGACAACAATGGGCTTAAGCATGCTAGGCACCACATCTAACTTTTGGATGAGATTCTATCCAAACACATTCTTTTGCAATTTCCAAAACAACAAATTATTTCACCTTAGTGGTGGAATCAGCGGTAGTGTCTAGTTTAGAATGCTTTTAACTCACTGCACTGTCATTAAGGCAAAATATAAATCTAGAAATAGATTTCAAGTCATCTACTTCGGACTGGAAGATTGAATTCAAAAACTCATTAGGTTTCAATAATCTATTGATGTATACTAGAAACAATTCTTTAGTCCTTTTTAAGTACTTAAGGATTATGTTCATGACCATCTAATGACTTTCACCGAGGTTAGATTGGAACTTGCTCGTAACACTTAGAGCATATGCTACATTTTTTTTGTACATTGAACTGCATACATTATGCTCCCTGTGATGGATGCATAAGGTATCTAGGACATCTTTTATCTCTCTGCTTGAGTCTTAAGGACCATAAACTTAATGAGACAAATGCCATTTCCCATGGGAAAAAAATCCTTTCTTAGATTCTTCCAAACTAAACCGCTTTAATATTGTTTTAGTACACTAGGTTTGTGATTACCCTAGTATCTTATTTGATGTATCTCTATAGATACATATTCCCAATACGTATGATGCTTCTCCCAAATCCTTTATAGATAATTGAGTAGACAACCATGGTTTAGTACACTCTAACATGTCTATCACATTCCCAATTAGAAGAATGTCATTGACATAAAGCATAATATACCATATACTACTCCCATTAGGCCTTTGTACACACAAGGTTTATAAACATTTTTGACAAATCCAAACTATTTGACTTTCTGATCAAAATGTATGTTCCAAGTTTGAGATGCTTGTTTGAGTCCATAAATGGATCTTTGGAGTTTTCAAAGTTTTTGCTTACTCCCCTTGGTGTAAAACCTTGTTATTGCTCTATATAGATTTCTTCTTCAATGTTAACATTGAGGAAAGGGGTTTTCACATCCATTTACCATATCTCATAGTGATAATATGTGGCTATGACAAGTAAAATCCGAATGGACTTAGGTATTGCAACCAGTGAAAAGATTTCCTTAAAATTAATACCAAGTATTTGAGTATAACCTTTTAACACTAGTTGCACCTTAAAGCTTGTAACCTCACCATTGACTCCTAGTGTTTGCTTATAGATCCACTTGCAAGCAATAAAAATGATTCCCTTCAATAGATCTACCAAAGTTCACACTTTGTTGGAGTGCATGGAGTCTATTTTGGATCATATGGCTTCAAACTAATGTCCTAAGTCTATATCTAACATAGCTTCCTCGTAGGTCTTCAAATCTATATCCAATAGGCCCATCTCATGAAGGAATCTAAACCTTTTGTGCTACTTCTTAATTCAGTCCAACCTTCTTGAAGGTTATGTGTGAGGCTCTTTGATGCTAATTTGTTGCTACCGCTTGTGAGATTTGTTGATCATTTTGAACTTCATCAAGTTCAACAACAATGCCTTTTCTATCTAATAGAAATTCCCTTTGCAAAAAAATGATGTTCCTCAAAACAAACACCTTTTATTCTGAGGGATCATAAAAATAATAACCCATAGACTCTATTAGGCATCCCACAAACTTGCATAAGGTGAATCAACTATCTAACTTGTCTCTTACTAACCTCTTCACGTATGCAAGAGACCCCTAAACCTTTTAATAATCGTAAAAGGGTGCTTTGCCACACCACATATCATGTGGAATCTTTGGCATGGCCTTTGAGGGTACTACATTTAGTAACCTTGCAACCATTTTTAAGGCATATCCCCAAAAGAATATAGGCACATTGGAAAATCTTATTATAGAGCATATCATGTCCAACAAGGTACAGTTTCTCTTCTTGGCTACTTTATGGTGTTGGGTATACCGAATGGATTCTATTTTGAGAGAAAACTATTGTCTTTTAGATAGTCCAAGAATTTTAGTATTATACTCATCGATCTAATTGAAGAGTTTTAATATTAAGTCATTTTTTGCTTTTCTACTTAACACCTATACTCTTTGAATTTTTCAAAAGCTTTAGATTTGTACTTCATAAGAAATACATGTCTGAACTGAGTGTGATCATCGGTGAAGGTAGTGAAGTAAGAATAGCCTTTTTCGTGGACTAACTCTTAGTGAACAGTAAGAAAGCAAGATAGGTACTAGGATCTAAAATTAAAATTTCAAAACATAAAATAACTAGTACCTAGAAGCAAAAAAATGATCTAATCATGTCTTGGATTCAAATTAGATAGAGGATTATCTTGATAAGCAAATTCAAGAAGAAACTAATGAATACTCCATTGGTTCCAGAATCTACTTGCTCGCGGCACAGAGAAAGGATTGCAACGATCGCCCTACCAAATTGCCTCCAAAAGTTTAGAAAAATTACTATATATATACAACATATTGGAGAATCTCCAAAAACATTTCAGATCAATTGACCATCTGGATCATCCTGGAAAAAATTGTAAAGTTGGACATCATGCAAAGAGCTCTCCAGAAATAGAGCAAGGCATACGTCTAGCCTTTACTAAATTAGTCCACACACCAATAAGACTTCCTAGATCTCTAGTATTTTTGTTAGAATAAGACCAGATATCTGATGATGATGGAGGTTGAATTTAGGGTAGAAAGATGAAGAAAGAAGCTTAGCCTTCAACACATGAAATGCTAGTTTGCAAATATTTTAGAGGAAAATGAAGAATCTAATTCTTCACACCATTTGTCATATGCACAACTTCCTCTCTCTATATCTATATATAGAGGCTGAAAATGTGTGATGCCAATTTGGCATCAAAAAATGAATGAGGAGGGGTGGCTAAGTAGGGTTGCTTAGGTGGTAAAATTTAAATCTAAATCTCATTTGAATTTCATTTACATCTTGATTACATTTAAAATCTCATTTCAAATTAATTAAGATGCCATCTCAAATCTTATTTGAGTCTTTCCTCCAAAATTCATTCTTCCTTAATTATTCAAATTAAACTCTTTAATTTAATTATGTTTCTTTTGACTTAACTCTTTAAGTCAAACTAGTTTAACTCCTTAAGCTAAATTCGTTAATTTAACTCTTTAAGTTAACTTGATCAATTGATGGTCATATTAGCACCAAATATTTAACTCTTTAATTATTGGTCTAATTTAACTCTTAAATTGGTTGATCAATTTAACATTTAAATCAATCAAGCTAAAAGTGACCCTTAAAGTTGGCCGTAAAAATTTGTCCACTAGGAGACACCATTTTCTAACACCTTGGAAAATTCTCTAAATTAATTAGAAAGCTAATTGAATTTTGTGTGTGATCTAATAGGTTAAACTATTCATTAGACATGGGCTTACAATGCTTTGAGACTATTGAATATCTTATATTCATTCCAGTTTAAAACTACTTTTAAATTGGTCGATTCGATTTAATTAATCTTATTATTTGAAGAGTACCCAATCTCCATGCTCAATGTCCAACCTCAAGCCCATAGAGCCTAATTAATTGGCTGAAATGAATATTATGGAGAACTATTATTGCTCTACGTGTGCCATGCAAATATAGTCCTTCCGTTTCCTATCTCCTAAAAGAGGCCTAGGGCAAGATATTTGTTAGCTCCCCATTAGCCTTGATATTATGTCTCTATTCTCAATGATCAATCCCTATTGTGTGACCTCACCTTTGAAAAACTCCTTTTCTAAATTGTCACACCACCTTGCACAAGAATTTTTTGGATTTGATCATCATAGAACATATAGGAGATGTACTCGCCCTTCACAATAGCAATGAGTCAAATTCTATCTTGGATCTCACAAACCTCTATGCCAAATAGCTCATACCCAATCTCAATTAGTTGGGCTCCATTAGCTTAAGATTGAACATCGACCATGGACATTAGATACTCTTCAATTAATGAGATTAATTGAATTGAGTCAACAACTAGTTTAAAAAGAGTTTTAAACTAAAATAAATATAAAATATTCAAAAGTCACAAGGATTTGTGAGCCCCTATCCAATTAATGGTAGAACTTATTGTGTCACACATAAAATTCAATGAGCTTCCTAATTAATGGAGAGAACTTTCTAAGGAGTTAGAAAATCATGTTTCCTAGTAGACTAATTTTTGGGGCAAACTTTGAGGGTCAATTTTTGCTTGATTGATTTAAGTGTTAAATTTCATCATCACTAGATCTCTGGTCTTATTCTTACTAAAATACTAGAGACCTAGGAAGATCTCATTGGTGTGTAGACTTTTACGATAGAGGTGACGCGTGTGACTTGCTTAATTTTTGGAGATTCATCTGCGTGAGGTCCAACTTTATGATTTTCTCCAGGACATTCCAAGTGCTCAATCAATCTAAACTTTTAACCGAAAGTTCTTCAAGGTGCTAGATATGTCCATATGTTTTTTCAAAATTTTTGGGGGCAATTTGATTTGGTAATTGTCACAATTTTCTCAATGCACTACTGATAGATAGATTCTAGAATTAGTGAAGTGTTCACTTGATGCTCCTTGGATTTGCTTATCAAGGTAATCCTCTATCTAAATCTGAATCATAGGCATGATTAGATCCTTTATTAGCTTGTAGGCACTAGTGACCTTAATGTTTTGTAGCTTTGATATTAGATCTTAGTGCCTTAATAGCCTTCATTATGCACATTCAACAAAGTAAATCATCCCTTGTTGGACATGGCACATTTTATGATGAGCTTCAGTGATGTACCCATTGCTTTTCAAGGATTTATTTTAATAACAATGATGAACATACTAATTATAGTACCTTCAAAGTCAATACTAGAGACACCAAATGATATGTGGTATGGCAAAGCACCTTTTTACTTTTTTTTTAAGAGTTTAGGGTTCTCCCACATATGTTAAGAGATTAGTGGGAGATAAATTGGATGCGAGATCTATTTTGTGCAAGTCTGTAGGATACCCAAAATATTCTTTGGGTTATTTGTTCTATGAGCCTTGTGTGTATAAAAAAGCTTGTCGGAGTTTGATATAATTTATTATATTTTATGTTAATGACATTCTTTTCATTGGGAATGAGAAAGAAGGGTTAGAGCGTACTAAAACATGGTTATTTTCGCAATTCTCCATGAAAGATTTGAGAGAAATGCCCTTCATATTAAGAATATGGATCTATAGAGATAGATAAAAGAGGATATTTGGGCTTTCCCAAACCACATACATTGATAAGATACTAAAGAGGTTTAGTATAGAAGAATTCAAGAAGAAATTCCTCCCAATGGGGCATGGACTTCATCGGTCCAAGTTTATGGCCTCTAAAATTAAAAACAAGAGAGAAAAAATGTCCCACATATCTTAGGCATCCTTATAAGGAGCATAATGTATGTTATTCAATGTACTACACTAGAAATACTACATACTCTAAATGTTATGAGCAACTATCATTCCAACTCTAGTGAAAGTTACTAGATGGCCATAAAAGCTATCCTAAAATACTTGACAAGAACTAAAGATCTATTTTTAGCTTATGACAATGGAGAATTGAAACTTGAAGGATTTATGGGTCTTAGCTTTCAATCTGATGAAGATGACCATAAATTTACCTCAAAATTTATATTTTAGCTCAATGGAAACATGGCGAGTTGGAAGAGTTTCAAACTCCAGTTGGAATACATTACAGCTATGAAAACTACAAAAGAAGATGTTTTGATGAAAAACTTTATCTAGGAGTTTTGTGATAACAATAGAGTCATTATGTAAGCAAAAGAGCCAAGATCTCATCAATGATCTATGCATATTTTGAGGTATTATCATTTGATCCATGATATCATTGATAGAGGCAACATTCAAGTGGAGAGAGTAGTCTCAAAAGAGAATACAACAGATCCACTAATTAAATCCCTAACACGTATAGTCTTTGAAGGATATCTTGAGAAGATGGGCATCAAAGCCATGGGGAATTGGCTTAAGGGAAAATAGGAGATTGTTGGAATAGTACCTTGCAAGCTAATTAGATTAGTGTGTAAAACTACTCTTTTGTGATATAATTTTTATTAAATGATAATCTTATTAAATGGCCATCTTCATCTTATGTTTTATATACTTCACTTGCATTTAGCTGAAGCCCTTAAATCATATTAGACTATGGGACTTGATCACGCATATGATCATGATCATAAAACAAGTCTTAGTAGTCATGATATTAAAGTACTCCAAGTTATAGAATCTTATGAGACGTGACATCTAGGATTTAGATTGACTTGCACTAATGATGCATATACTAAGAGCTTGGATATTGCTCTATTTCATAAGCAATCTATGAAAGACATAGATTCATGCTAATGTATGCCTATTAGAGGAAAAGTTTACCAAAGGCCTATAAGAGAATTGACTAGATAACCATAGTGGCATATCGGTAGTGGCAAGTTCCCAAGCTTACGATAGTAAATATAATTAACCCTTGGACTTGAGCATCGATAGTAAATATAATTAGCCCTTGGACTTGAGCATCTATAGTAAACTTATGTTTAGGTCCTTATGCATTGATATTTCCCTAACCACATAACTGGTCATATCGAGTCGAGATTAGGCATAAGCTACTTAAGTAAGGAGGTTTGAGAGATACAAGATAGAATCACTTTCCTTGTTGTTTATAAAGAATGAGTGCATTTCCATTATATTCTATAACAATCAATTCTAAGAAATCCTTGCACAAGGTAGTATGATAATTTACAAAAGGAGTTTTTCAAAATTGAGGTATAAAAAGAAATTAAACATCATATATCAAGAAATATTATTGAGGCTATTATAGAATCGACAAATATCTTGCACAAGGCTTCTTTCAGGAGATAGGAGATGAAAAGACCATATTTGCATGGTTGGCATAAGTTATAATGGTTCATCATGATATAATTCATTCATTCAATTAGTTGGGGCCTACGGGCTTGTTGCTAGACATCGACCATAGAGATTTGGTGCACCCCAATTAATAGAAATTAATTGAAAGAGTTTTTTACTTTAAAAGATTTTAAACTAATATGAATATTTTAATATTTAAAATATTATAGTAAGTTGTGAGCTTATGTCCAATAAAAGGATAAACCTAATGGGTAACCTATAAAAGCTAAAGGAAACTCTTATTTGATAGGATAGATTTTCTAAAGAGTTAGAAAATCAATTGCTAGGCCTTTCTAGAGAGAAATGGTGGCTATTTCCAGTTGGTCAATTTAGCTTGATTAATTTAAGTGTTAAATTAATCAAAATAATTTAAGGACTTAAGCCAATTAAATTAAGGTGTTTCTTTAATCAACACCACATGATAATTAATTTATCACGTTAACTTAAGGAGTTAAATTAACTCTAATTAACTTAAAGAGTTAAGTTAAATTAAGGAGTTAATTTAATTAAATTAAGAATTTAAGTTATAGAAGGAAACAAATGGAAGAGCCCACTTGGAAGAATCTATTTGAATTAAGTTAATTAGCATTTCATTTCATGAGATGAAATGTAAATTCTAATTTAAATGAAAATGCACACAAAATACAAATGCACACATAAGTTGGCAAGTTGGCCAACATACATGGAGAGTGTGATGAAAGCATCCATTTACTTCCATCCTCTCCTACAAATATGCCTTGTGGCTGACCACTTACGCTTCATTGGCATTCCTCACATTTTTCTTGCAAAAGTGTGATATAATTCATGTGTTGAATGATCACATCAAAAATTCCCCCTCTCTCTCTCTCTCTCTCTCTCTCTCTTTCTTTCCCTCCTTCAAAAACCACCATTCTCTTATCATCACTATCATACTCTCTTCTCTAGTAAAGTAATGTTAATTGAGAGCTTGTCCTAGGTGTAACACCAGAGGTTCAACACTTATGGGACTTAGAACTTCACTAGTGAACCACTTTGTGGTTGACTTCAGTAGATAGTTTAGATGATCTAGATGCCAAGTTTTTTAATGGGATTTGGTCACAACCTTTCTATTCTATAAGTGATTTAGTGTGTCAATTTTTCCACCTCTAGATTGGGAGCAATTGGATCAAACCATTGGTACTTGTAGATCATCTATTAAAAGAGTCCTTAAAGTGATCTAGTTGGATCCTTTGTTTTCATTCACAAAGATAAATTTTATACCCTCTAATATTATTTAGTACATGATTTTGATCCTTGGGAAGGACATGACTAGTTTTATTTTTGCCTAATTTAGTTTTAATAGTTATATCTAATATATCTCAATCTTTCATAGCATTACAAAGTTGATTGCTGTCTTTTGTGACAACAATGGAGCTATTGCACAAGAAAAAAGGCTAAGATATTATTAGCAATCCAAGTACATTTTTAGGTATTATCATTTGATTTGTGAGATCATTAATAAAGGCGACATTCGACTAGAAAGCGTAGCTTTATAAGAGAATATAATAGATCTACTGATTAAAACCCTAATGCAAAAAGTAATTGAAAGACATCTTGAGAAGATGAGCCTTAAGACTATGGGAAATTAGCTTTATGGCAAGTGGGAGATTGTAGAAGTAATACCCCGCAAGCTAATTAGATTGGCATGCAAAACTACTTCTCTTGTGATACAATCTTAATTGAATGATATTCATATTAAATAGCTATCTTCATCTTATGTTTTTTATAATTCACTTGCACTTGGTTGAAGCCCTTAAATCATATTAGACTACCGAACTTGGTCACACATATGATGGTGATCATGAAATAAGTATCTATTGCCACAATTTTAAAGTATTCTAAGTTGTAGAATCTTATAAGATGAGGCATCTAAGATTCGGATAGACTTGCACTAGTAATGCATATTTCAAGGATTTGGATATTGCTCTATTTTATGGGCAATTTATGTGAAAAATGGATATATGCTAGTGTGTGCATGTTAAAGAATAAGTTCAATTAAGGCCTGCTAAGAGAATCCACTAATAGCCATAGTGGCATGTTCTCAGGCTTAGAATAATATATATACTCAGTCCTTGTACCTATGAATCCATAGTAACCTTGTGTTTAAGTCTTTATGCTTTGGTGTTTCCTCGACCACATAGCGTGTCACACGAGATTGAGATTGGGCATGAGCTACTTAAACATAAAAGTTTGTGAGATCTAAGATAAGATATGTTTCCTCATTACTGTGAAGAACGAATGCATCTCCTATATATTCTATAATGATTGATTCTAAAAAATTCTAGCACAAGCTAGTATGATAATTTAGAAAAAGAGTTCTCCAAAGTTGAGGTCATAAAGGGTAATTGACCATCGGATGTAGAGACATAGTTATTAAGGCTACTAGGGAGCCAAGAAAAATCTTATTCTAGGCCTCTTTCAAAAGATAAAATATAGAAGGACCTTACTTGCATAATAAGCATAAGTTATAATAGTCTATCATGATATAATTCATTTATCCAATTAGTTGGGCTCTATAGGGCTGTCACTAGACATCGACCAATAAGATTGGGTGCTCTTCAATTAATAGAGATTAATTAATAGAGTTTCTTACTTTAAAAAAGTTCAAACTATTGTGAATATTTCAATATTCAAAATATCACATTTAGTTGTGATCCCATGTTCAATGAATGGATGAACCTAATGGGTCATACACAAAAGCCTAAAGAGACATTTATTTGATATGAGGGGTTTTCTAAAGAGATAGAAAATCAAGTGCTAGGTGCTTTTGGAGAGAAATGGTTGACTATTTATTTTTAGCTTTATTAATTTACGTGTTAAATTAATCAAAATAATTTAAGGAGTTAAATTAAGCCAATTAGATTGAGGTGTTAATTTAATTGGTGCAACATGATAATTAATTAATCAAGTTAACTTAAGGAGTTAAGTTAACTCTAATTAATTTAAGTTAATACTAATTAACTTAAAGAGAAAAGTTAAACAACTTAAGGAGTTATTTTAAATTAATTAAATTAAAGAGTTAATTTAATTAAAACAATAATTTACATTTTTGAGGGAAATCAAATGGAAAAGTCCATTTTAATTAAGTTAATTAGCATCTCATTTCATGAGATGAAATGCAAATGCACACATACGTTGGCAAGTTGGACAACATGTAAGAAGGGTGTTATGGAAGCATCCAAGAGCTTTCATCCCCTCCTATAAATATGCCATATGGCCAGCCAATTGTGCTTGGTTGGCATTCCTCACATTCTCCCTTTGAAAGTGTGATATAATTCATGTGTTGAATAATTACGCCAAAAAAGTTTTCTCCTCCCACTTTCCTTCAAAAATTGCCATTCTCCTATCATCACTATCATCCTTCCTTCTCTAGTAAAGTGAGGTTGATTGAGAGCTTTTCCTAGGTGTGTGGACTTAACATTAGAGGTTCAATGCTTGGGGAACTTATAAGTTCATTGATGAACTATTTTGTAGTTGATTTCAGTGGGCCATTTGGATGATCTATATGCTGTCTTTTTCAGTGATTGTCAGCCACAAACTTCTTGTTTTAGAGGTGAAAGTTTGTGCCAATTTTGCCAATTTTTGGAGCTTTGGAAAGGGAGCAATTAGATCAAACAATTGGTGTTTGTAGATTATCCATTAGAAAAGTCCTTAGAGTGATCTAGTTGAATTCTTTGTTTTTATTTACAAGTGTTAATTTTCAACCTTCTAATCCTTATTTAATGCATGATCTTGATCCTTGGGAAGGAGGTGATTGGTTTTATTTTTGCAATTTTGGTTTTAATATTTAGAACCCAATCCATCTCCACCTTTCAAGTAGATGATTATTAGAGAACAGGTTCGCTGAAGGCTCACTTAGAGAATCCACTAGATAGGTGTAATAGCAAGTTGGTAGTGAAAAATTCTCCTAGCTTACAATAGTGTATATAAATAGTTCTTTTACTTGAGGATCCATATTAACCTTGTGTTTAGGTCCTGATGCATTGACTTTGCCTTGATCACATAGTAGGTCATTCGAGGTTTAGATCATGCATGGGCTACTTAAATATAGAGGTTTGTGAGATTTAAGATGGGATCTATTTCCTCCTTGTTGTGAAAAATGAATGCATCTTCTATGTAATCCTATACTGATTAATTCCAAGAAATCCTTACTCATGGTAGTATGACAATTTGAAAAAAGGTGTTTTCCAAATTTGAGGTCACAAAGTTGAATTGAACATTAGATGTAGAGACATAGTTTTGAGGCTATCAGGGAGCCAACGAATATCTTTCCCTAGGCCTCTTTTAGCAAATAGAAGATGGAAGAACCATATTTGCATAATTGGCATAAAGTATAATGGTTTATCAAGATATAATTCATCTATCCAATTAGTTAGGCTCTATGGACTTGTTGCAAGACATCAACTATAGAGATTTGATACTCTTCAATTAATAGAGATTAATTGACAGAGCTATTAGTTTAGATGAGCTTAAACTAATTCAAATATTTTAATTTTTAAAATATCACAAAGAGTTGTAAGCTTATGTCCAATGAATGGATGAACCTATTGGGTCACACACAAAAGTCTGAGGAACTTTTATTTGATAAGAGGCATTTTCTAAGGAATTAGAAAATTCATAATCAACATTTTTACCTAAGGAGAGAAAACAAGCTAACTAATTATCAATTGGTCATTTTGGTTTGATTAATTTAAGTGTCAAATTAATCAAAATAATTTAAAGAGTTAAATTATAGCAATTGAATTAACAAGTGACGCCATATGAAATTTTAATTAGTCAAGTTAAGGAATTAAGTTAGCTCAATTAACTTAAAGAGTTAAGTTAAATTAATTATATTAGAGAGTTAATTTAATTAAATTAGGAATTCTAGTTTTGGAGAGAAATCAAATGGAAGAGTCCATTTGAATTATGTGAATTAGCATTTTTAATTTATGAAATTAAAATGTAAATTCAAGCTAGATGAGAATCTAGCAAGTTGGCAAGTTGGCACATGTGTAGGAGGTGTAATGGAAATGCTTCCATCATCTCCAATAAATACAGATGAGTGGCTAGCCATACGGGAGAATTCATACTCTCATTTTTTCCTCTGAAAGGTAGCTAACTCATGTGTTGAGTAGCTACTTCCTTGATTCCCTCATCCCTCTTTCCTCCTCCAAAAAATTGCTCCCTTCTTCATCTTCTTCCTCCTCGCTTCTCTAGCCAAGAGTTTACGGATTGAGAGACTTTCTTGGGTGTGTGGACCACACATTAGAGGCTTCACATTTGGGAATCTTAGGACTAGTGATTGAACCTTTTTAGTAACCGAATTTTGGAGCTTCATTAGGCAATTTCTGAAGCTACTTTCCTCCTCATTTTCTGCCATCAAATGGTTGTACTAGAGGTGATACGTTCTGTAAATTTGTTCATTTTTGGAGGCCGTAGTATGGAGAAATCAAATCAAGGTAGAAAATTTTGTTGATTTTAATTTAGAGATGTCTATTGGGATATCTTCTTCATTCGTTTGATTCCTTCTTCAAAGGTAATTTTCCATTCTTTAAGTCATAATTTAAGGTATGTTGATAACATTGGAGTAGTACCTTGCAAGCCAGTGATATTGGCCTTGTAAACTATTTCACTCATGGTACAATCTTGATTGAATGATATTCTTTATATGTCCATCTTCATCTTATGCTTTGGTTCACTTCCCTAGCATTTAGATGAAGCCCTTAGATCACCTATGACTTCGAAACTTGGTTTGGTGACCATGGAATAAGTCTCACATGGTTGTGACCTTAAATCTTCCTAGTCATAGAATCTTATGAGATGTGGCATCTAATATCCGGATAAACTTGCACTAACAATGCATAAATCTAACGGTTGGAGATTACTTTATTCCATGAGCAACTATATGAAATATGGGTACATGTTAGTGGATGCCTATTGGAGAATAAGGTACTGAAGACCCACAAAAAAATCCACTAGATAGTCATAGAGGCAAGTCAAAAGTGGCTAGTTCTCCTGCTTACGCTAGTGCATATTATTAGCCGTCTAACCTAAGGGTCCATGGTAACCTTGTGTTTGGTCCTCGTGCTTTGACTTGTCCTTGACCACCTAGCAAGTGTGAGATTGGGTATGAGCTACTTGGCATGAAGGTTTGTGAGATTTAAGAAGGAATCTAACACCTTATTTTCGTAAAGGATAAATGCATCTCCTATGTGTTCTATACTGATCGATTTCAAGAAATCCTTTTGCAAGGTGATGTGACAGTTTGGGAAGGTGTTTCCAAAGATGAGGTCATAAAGGAATTGAATATTAAGAATAGAAACATAGTATCGAGGCTATTAAGGAATTGACAAATATGTTACCCTAGGCCACTTTCGGGAGATAAGAGATAGATGGACCATATTTGCATGGTATGTGTAATGCTAGAATAATTCTTTAAATGCATTCATTTTGGCCAATTAGTTGGGCTCAATTGGCTTGAGGTTGGACGTCGACCATGGAGATTAGGTACTCTTCAATTAATGAGATTAGTTGAATTGAGTTGCTTAGTTTAAAGGAGTTTAAACTAAAGTGAATTTTGGTATTCCAAAAGTCACAAGGAGTTGTGAGTCCATTTCCAATGAATGATAGAACCTAATAGGTCATACACGACAGCCAATGACATGATCTATTGAATAACAGAGAATTTTCTAAGAGTTAGAAAATTCATGATTGATTTTTAGATGAAAAAAATTGTAGTCATTTTGATTTCATCAATTTAAATGTTAAATTGATCAAATTAATTTAAGAGTTAAATTAAGATCAATTAATTAATGGTTAATTAATTGATGTCACATGACTATCAATTGATCAAAATTAATTTAAGGTTTGAATTAATTTTGGCTAGCTTAAATAGTTAAGCCCTTTGACTCAAGAGTTAAGTCAAATAATTATTAATGAAATTAAAGTATTTAATTTAATTAAGTTGGAGAGATAATTTTTGGGAGAATTATTAAATGAAGAGTTCATTTAATAAGCTAGTGGGAGTAACATACAATTTATTATGCTTTATATCGATGACATGCTTCTCATTGGGAATGAGGTAAGAATGTTAGGGTGTACTAAAGTATGGTATCTACACAATTCTCCATGATGGACTTGGGAAAAGCATCTTATGTATTGGGAATACATATCTATAGAGATAGATCAGGGAAGATACTAGGGTTTTCCCAAATCCCATACATTGAACAAGATACTAAAGAGGTTTGGTATAGAAGAATCCAAGAGGAGATTCCTTTTTTTAGGACGTGATCTTCATCTCTCCAAGTCTATGGCCCCTTAGACTGTCAGCAAGAGACACAAAATGTCCTACATGCTATATGCATCTACTACATGGAGCATAATTGTACGTCGTTCAATGTACAAAAATAAATGTGGCACACTTACTAAGCATTACGAGTAGGTTCTATTCTGATCCTGATGAATGATACTGGAAGACTGTTAAAATAATCCTTAAGAAGTACTAAAGACGTGTTTTTGGTATATGGCAATGAAGAATTGAAACTGATGAAGTTTTTGGATATTAGTTTTGAATCTAATATAGATGACCTAATATTCACTTTTGGATACATATTTTGCCTTAATGACAGCATGGTGTGTTGGAAGAGTTCCAACTAGACACCATAGCTTAGATAACTACTAAGGTAAAATACTTTGTGGTTTTAGAAATCACAAGGGAAGGTGTTTGGATAAAAACATCATCTAAGGGTTGGATGTAGTGCCTAGCGTGCATGAGACTGTAAATGTCTTTGAAAGATAATTTGGGACTTGAGCCAATATCTAATTAGTGATCCAAACACAGTGATTGTGTTACATTCGATATATGATATCAATTGATAGAGATGACAATTGAGTGGATAAAAGTTTCCTCAGAAGAGAGTATAACAGAACTACTGTATTAAACCCAAAAAGCTAAAGATCTTTGGATAACATCATATGAAGATGGGTCTCAAGGTGATAGGGCATTGACTTTAGGGCAAGTCGGAGATTTTTGGAACAATACCTTGCAAGCCAATGAGACTGGCCTTGTAAGCTATTTCACTCATGATACTATCTTAATTGAATGATATCCTTTATATGGCCATTTTCATCTTATGTTTTTTTTTCTTCATTAACATTTAGATGTAGCCCTTAGATCACTTATAACTATAGGACTTGGTTTGGTAACCATGAAATAAGTCTCACAGGATAGTGATCTTAAATCTTCCAAGTTATAGAATCTTATGAGATGAGCTATCAAGATCCAAATAGACTTGCACTAACAATGCATAAATTCAAAGGTTACAGATTGCTCCATTCCATGAACAAATGTATGTGATACGGGTATATGTTAGTGGGTACTTATTAGAGAACAAGTCACTAAAGGCCCATCAGAGAATCACTAGATAGTCGTAGTGGGTTGTAGTGGTAAGTTGATAGTGGTTAATTCTCCTACTTATGCTAGTGCATATTATTAATCCTCTAACTTGAGGGTCCATGGTAACCTTGTGTTTGGTCCTTATGCTTCAACTTTTCCTTGACCATCTAGTGGGTCTTTTGGGTGGAGATTGGGTGTGAGCTACTTGGCATAAAGGTTTGTGAGATCCAAGAGATAATCTGACTCTTCGTCTTTTGAAGGGCAAGTGTATTTCCTATATGTTATATAATGACCGATTCCAAAAAATTATTGCGCAAGGTGATGTGACAATTTGAGATGGTGTTTCTAAAGATGAGGTCACGAAAGGAATCAAACATTAAGAATAGAAACATAGTATCAAGGCTATTAAAGAGCTAATAAATATCTTGCCTTAGGCCTCTTTTGGAAGATAGATGACGAAAGAACTGTATTTGCATGGTACACATAATGCTAGAATAGTTCATCAAGAGCATTTATTTTAGCTAATTAGTTGGGCTCCATGGGCTTGAGGTTGGACATCAACCATGGAGATTGGGTATTCTTCAATTAATGAAGTTAATTGAATTGAGTCGCTTAGTTTAAAGGAGTTTAGACTAAAGTGAATTTTGATATTCCTAAAGTCACAAGGAGTTGTAAGACCATGTCCAATGAATAGTAGAACCTAATAGGTCACACACAAAAGCCAATGACGGAGAATTTTCTTAGAGTTAGAAAATTCATGATCGATTTTTGGAGAAGGCAAAATTATAGTCATTTTGACTTCATCAATTTAAATGTTAAATTGGTCAAATTAATTTAAGAGTTAAATTAAGGTCAATTAATTAAATATTAATTAATTAATGTCACATGGCTATCAATTGATCTATATTAATTTAAGGGTTGAGTTAATTTTGACTAGTTTAAATTGTTAAGCACTTTGACTTAAGAATTAAGTTGAAAGATTATTAATAAAATTAAAGTGTTTAATTTAATGAATTTTAAGATATAATTTTTGGGAGAATTATTAAATGAAGAGTTCATTTAATAAGAATTAGAATTTAATTGCAAGACATTTCATTAGATAAAATTTGTGCTTCAATTAAATTTACTAATCACAAAGTTAGTGGCCATTTAAGCAAGGGACACTTGGCATCACCTCCTTGTGGGAGGTGTATGACCACTCATATATATGGATAAGGTAGAGTGGCTAGTCAGATGTATGTGAGAAGTGCACATTTTGTGTGATTTTTTCCCAACAATATTATGCAATGGGAATCAAGTTGTTAGCTTCCCATCAGTCTCTCCTTCTCCCTCCTCCTTCCAACTCAATATTCCCAGCCCTTACTCTCCTCATTCTCTACATATTTTCCAGCCTTTCTATAGAAATAATCCATAGATTTGGTGTGTGGATGTTTACATTAGAGGTATAATCTATTTTGGTTGCTTCTGCTCTTGACTAGAGCCATTTCTGGCAATTGGTTTTTACTTCTTCTGGGAGTACCTCTGGTGTTCTGCTCGACCGAAAATTTAGACTGAAGAATCTTCAAAGGGTTGAGGAGTTCTAGTAAAAATGTCAGCCAAAACGGAGGAGTCCATCTTGGAGAAAAGTGGTGGTGATTCTGTTACACTAGTGAAGAGCCTGTTTGATAGTTAAAGAGAGTTTTCATGCTCTTCGAATTTTTAGCTTTCACCTAGGCATTTTCCTCTTATAAATCTAAATCCTATGCATGTCTAGATCTATGTGGTGTTGTGTGGGCTAGTTTATTCAGTTTTTTTTTTTTTTTGAAAATATTTGGTTCCTAGTGCCATACAAACTTTCAAATAGGTCTTTGGGATAAAGATAACTAGATAAATTTTGTTGTATTTTAGTTTTAATTTATGGATCTTAGTCTATCTCTTACTTTCAATATTCTCTATGCAGACAATACAAAATGATGCATAATAAGCAAAGGTACAATTGGTAAATAGACTGGTAATACTATTGATAATGTATAGCTTGTTGAGGGCCTTAAGCATAACTTGATTAGTATCAGTCAACTATACGATGAAGGTTATGAGGGTAAATTCTATCCTACTCACTCTACCATTAAGCAAAATGAGAAACTGATTTTTTTTGTACTAGAGATGGAAATGTTTATTATATAACCATTGATGATTTAACCTGTCAAAATGAGAAGTGTTTGTTTTGGATGAAGAAATCCAAAAATAGCATAGAAGATTAGGCCACGTAAACATGGAGCTCATATCTTATCTAACAAAGAAAGATCTTGTTAAAGGGGCACCAAAGTTAAATGTTTCTAGGGATAGGATATGTGATCCATGCTATAAGGAGAAGCAAATCTAAACATCTTTCAAACTAAAAACTGAGGTCACAACTTTCAAGCTACTATAATTTTTACTCTTTAACCAATGTGAGCTTATGAAAACCGCTTCCCTTGGAGGTAAAAGATATGTGTTTGTCATAGTAGATGATTACTCATTTTATATAGGTTTTATTCCTAGCTCATAAAAATAATGCTTTAAGTGCTTTAATTCCACTCATCAAAAGGCTTCAAAATTAAATTATTAAGAAAATTCGAAGTGGCATTGGAACTAAGTTAGATGAAATAATCTTTGTTTTGTTCATTCATGATTTTTTTGGTTCTAAAACTCCAGAACAAACTATAGTGGTTGAGAGGAAAAAATCAAATTTTGCCATATATTGCTATAATCATGCTTAATGAATGTTATATTCCAAAATTTTTTGGGGGTGAAGCTATGTATACAACCTATTATTTGTCAAGTCATGTCTTCTTAAGACTACTTTTGAGAAAAACCCCATATGAATTCTAGCATGGTAAAGGTCCAAATATTTCTTATTTCTATGTCTTTGGTTACAAATGTTACATTCCCAATGATTGAGATTATTTGACAAAGTTTGATTCAAAAGTAGATGAAGCTATCTTTGTTGGCTACTCAATGTGCAGCAAAACCTATCGTGTGTTTAGTGAAAGGAAAAGAACAATTCAAGAATCCATGCATGCTATATGTGATGAGACTAACCTATCTTGTGCCAAGGAAACCTTTGACAAAGAAATTGCAGGATTTGAAGAACCAATTGAGATTTCAGACCTTGAGCTATCTACGTCAAATCAAGAGGAACTAAAATCACTTCATGAAATAAATCTACTGAATATAACTCTAATGAATCAATCAAAAAGCCTAAACAAAGAACCAGAAAGTTTAAACATGCTTCCAGTTACTCTATTGATAGAATCATTGAAGATCCTTAAGTTGGAAAAATTACCAAACCTAAAGCCAAACAATTTCTTCTAGATGAATCCTATTGTGCACTTATTTCAATGATCGAGCCTAAAGATGTCAAAGAGGAACTAAAAGATCCATTTTGTATTAAAATAATGAAGGGAGAATTAGCTCAGTTTGAAAAGCATGAAGTTTTGAAGCTTGTAGAACAATCAGTAAACTATCCAGTTATTGGTACCACATAGGTATTCAGAAATAATCTAGATGAAATCGGTAATGTTACTAAGAATAGAGCCAGACTGGTAGCAAAAGGCTATAGTCAACCAGAGGGCATTTAAACTATGATGAAACATTTGCTCCAGTTGTAAGATTGGAATTGAAAGAGCTGTAATGCTAAGGTCTCAATTTAAAACATCTAAAAAGTGAAATCAAATTTAGATTACACCAATCCAAGGATCTAAATCATGCCTATATAATATATTAAGGTTAGATTGTTACCTCTTAAGCAAAATCCAACCAAAACTTGAAGTAGTGCTTCCTTTCTTGAAGGTAGACTGCTTCTAGCACAGCAAGGTGTGATCAACTTTTGATTAGGAAAATCACCTTGAATTTAAGCTAAATATAGACCAAAAATTTGAAAACTCAATGGAGAATTTATGGATAAAATTTCAGCATCAAAATCCTTTAGAAAGACCGCAAATAGGATCTAAAAGCATGCTATTGGAACAGAGGATCACTAGAGCAAGCAATGTGATATTCATCTTGCCTCTAATGTCAACATCCACACACCAATTGACAATACTTTTCTCCTTAATTCAGCTATAAAATATAAGAAGAAAGGCATCTTGATTGAAGGCCGAAAATGGTGAGGGAGGTTAAGAAAAGAGTGAAGCGTCAACATATGAAAGTATCACTTTCAAAGGGAATTTTGGATTTAACTTTTAAATGCACAAAATATGTGAATCATATTCAGTTGGCAGCCTTCCCCTCTATATCTATATATAGATGGAGGATGATGTGGTGCCAAGATGGCATCACACCTTCCTCAAGGTGAGGGCACCACCCAAGCATGCCAACTTGTAAGTATCTTGCAAGTTGCAAGTTAATTTGTGTGAATTTGAATTTCATTTGGAATCTATATTTCATCTTATAAAATGTCTACCAAATAAATTCTAATACCACTCCATATGAACATTTCATTTAAATTCTCCCTCCAAAGCCAATTCTTCACTTTAAGTAAATTAAACACTTTAATTTAATTAAACTTTGACTTAATCTTTAAGTCAACTAGCTTAACTCTTTAAGCTAAGCTTTTGTTAACTTAACACTTTAAGTTAACTTGACTAATAGATAGTCATGTGGCACCAAATTAAATTAACACTTAATTTAATTGGTCTTTATTCAACTCTTTGAATTAATTAGATCAATTTAACAATTAAATTGATCAAGCCGGGATGACCAAAAATTGTATCAACCGATTTCCTCAATTTTCAACTGTCTTGGAACTCTTCTTACACTTAGAAAATTCCCCTTAATAGTTAGGATTATTGATTAGATTTTTTATGTGATCCATTAGGTCCTACCACTCATTGGACATGGGCTCACAACCTTTGTAACTTTAGAATATCATATATTCATGTAAGTTTATACTTCGTTAAGCTAACTGACTTAATTCAATTAATCTCTATCAATTGAAAAGTATCTAATCTCCATGGTTGATGTCCAACCTCAAGCCTATGGAGCCTAAAAATTGGACAAATGATGCTTTTGGTGAACCTTTCTTGCTCTACACGTACAATGCAAATATGGTTATTCTATCTCCTATTTCCATGAAAAAGGCCTAGGGTAAGATATTTTTTGGTTCCCTAATAGTATCTATATTATGTATCTATTCTTAATGTTCATTTCCATTTTTTGACTTTATTTTTGGAAAAGCTTTTTTCCAAGTTGTCACACTACTTTGGTAAAGTAGTCCTTGGAATCGATCATCATAAAATGCATGGGAGATACACTACCCTTCACAAAGATGAGGAGTCGGATACCATCTTGGATCTCATAAACTTCTATGTCTAAGTAGGTCATGCCTAATCACCACCAGAATGCCCGTTAGATAGCCAAAGTGGAGTCAAAGCATGAATACCTAAATACAAGGTTACAATGGATCCTCAAGTCGAAGGACAAATTATATGCACTAGCATAAGTTGAAAAACTAGCTACTATTAACTTGCCACTATAACTATCTAGCGGATTCTTTGAATGGGTCTCCAGTATTTTGTTCTCTAATAAGCATCCACTAACATGCATCCATATCACATATGATTTGCTCATGGAATGGAGCAACATCTAACCCTTGGATTATGCATCGTTAATGCATGACTCATAAGATCTGTTCTAAACTTAGATGCTCTATCCCATAAGGTTGTATGATTTGGGATATTTAAGATCACAATTGTATAAAACTTATTCAATGATCACCATCTAGTACATGATCAAGTCCCATAGTCTTGCGTGCTAGTGAAGCTATATAAGCATAAGATGAAGATGACCATTTAGAAAAAAAATCATTTGATCAAGATTGTATTACAAGTGAAATAGATTACATACCAATCTTATTGGCTTGTGAGGTACTATTCCAACAATTTCTCACTTGCCCTAAAGTCAATTCCCCATAGTCTTAAGACCTATCTTCATAAGATGTTTTTCAAGGACCTTATACAATAGGGGTTATAATAGTAGTTCAGCTATATTCTCCTTTGAGGTAACTTTATCCATTCAGATGTCACTTTTATCAAATGATATCATATATTAAATAATAATGTCTTGAAATGTGCTTGGATTGTTGATGAGATCTTATCATAAAACCAAAGTTGTCTTCATAAGACAACCGTATGCTCTTGCACGCTAGGCACTTCATCCAACTCTTAGATAAAGTTTTTAATCTAAACACCTACCTTTGTAGCTTTTGAAGCTATAATATATTTTTCCTCAGTGGTTGAGTCAGCTATGGTATCTTATTTGGAACTTTTCCAACTTGTCATGCCACCATTAAAATAAAATATAAATTCGGAGGTAGATTTTAGATCATCTACATCATTTTGAAAACTTGAATCTAAAAACCCCTTGGGTTTTAATTCTTTATTGTCGTATACTAAAAATAATTCCTTAGTCTTTCTTAAGTACTTAAGGATCATTTTTATGACCATCCAGTGACACTCATTGGGAATAGATTGGAACATGCTCGTGATACTTAGAGCATGTGCCACATTTGGTCTTATATATTGAACTTCATACATTATGCTCTATATTGTAGATGCATAAGGTATCTAAGGCATCTTTTGTCTCTCCGCTTTAGTTTTAGGGGCCATAGACTTTATAGAGACAAATACCACGTCCCATGGGAAGAAATCCCTCCTTAAATTTCTCTATTCTAAACAGCTTTAGTATTTTGTCAATGTATTAGGTTTGGGATAGCCCTAGCATTCTCTTTAATATATCTCTATAGATACGTATTCCTAATACATAGGATTCTTATCACAAATCCTTCATGGAGAATTGAGTAGATAACAATGCTTTAGTATACTCTAACATGCCCATCTCATTTGCAATGAGAAAGATGTTATCGATATAAAGCACAATAAATTATATGTTACTCCCACTAGCCCTTTGTACACATAAGGTTCAAATAAATTTTTGACAAAGCTAAACAATTTGACTTTATAATGAAAACATATGTTCCAAGCTTGGGATGTTTGCTTGAATAAATAAATAGAACTCTAGAGTTTGCAAACCTTTTGCTTAGTCCCCTTGGATGTAAAACCTTGTGGTTGCTCTATATAAATTTTTTCTTTAATGTTTCATTTGAGGAAAGTGGTTTTCACATCCATTTTCCATATCTCATAGGTTGGAATAGTGCCCTACAAATTAATGAGATTGGCCTTGTAAAACTATTTCACTCGTGGTACAATTTTAATTGAATGATATTCTTTATATGACCATTTTCATCTTATTCTTTGTTTCACTTCACTATCATTTAGACGAAGCCCTTAGATCACCTATGACTACGGTACTTAGTTTGGAGACCATGGAAGAAGTCTTACATAGTTGTGATCTTAAATCTTTCAAGTCATAGAATGTTATGAGACGGAGCATCTAAGATCCTGATAGACTTGCACTAATAATGCATAAATTCAAGCATTAGAGATTGCACCATTCCACTAGCAACTGTATGAGATACGAGTGCATGTAAATAGGTGCTTGTTAGAGAACAAGGCACTAAGGTCCCATTGGAGAATCCACTAGATAGTCGTAGCGGCAAGTCAATAGTGGCTAGTTCTCTTGCTTACGCTAGTGGAAATTATTAGTCCTCTAACCTATGAATTTATGGTAACCTTGTGGTTGATCCTCATAATTTAACTCATCCTCGACCACCTAGTGGGTCTTTTAGCTTAAGATTGGGTATGAGCTACTTGGCATGATCGTTTGCGAGATCCAAGATGGAATTTGACCTCTCGCTATTGTGAAGGGTGAGTACATCTCCTATTTGTTCTATGATCTTCAATTCCCATAAATCCTTATGCAAGGTGGTGTGACAATTTGGAAAAGGAGTTTTCAAAGATGAGGTCACACAATAGGGATTGAACATTAAGAATAGATACATAGTATCGAGGCTATTAGGAAGCCAACAAATATCTTGCCCTATGCCTCTTTCGAGAGATAAGAGATGGAAGAATGGTATTTGCATGGCACACGTAGAGTGATGATGGTTCTCCATAATATTTATTTTGGCCAATTAGTTAGGTTCCATGGGTTTGAGATTAGACATTGACCTTGGAGATTGGGTACTCTTTAATTAATGAGATTAATTGAATTGAGTCAACTAGTTTAAAAAGAGTTTTAAACTAAAATAAATATAAGATATTCAAAAGTCATAAAGAGTTGTGAGCCCACATCTAGTGAATGGTAGAACCTATTAAGTTATATGCAAAATCCAATGAGCTTCTTAATTAATTGAGAGAATTTTCAAAAGAGTTAGAAAAAGATATCTCCTAGTAGACTGATTTTTGGGGCCAATTTTGAGGGTCAATTTTGGCTTGATTGGTTTAAGTGTTAAATTAATCAACTAATTTAAGATTTAAATTAGACCAATAGTTAAGGAGTTAATGATTCGATGCCAACATGACCATCAATTGGTCAAGTTAGCTTAAAACGTTAAGTTAACAAATTTATCTTAAGGAGTTTAGCTAGTTTAACTTAAAGAGTTAAGTTAAAAAAATTAATTAAATTAAAGAGCTTAATTTGATTAATTAGGGAAGAATGAATTTTGGAGGGAAGACTCAAATGAGATTTGAGATGGTATCTTAATTAATCTGGAATGAGATTCCAAATGTAATTAAGATGCAAATAAAATTCAAATGAGATTTAGATTCAAATTTTACCACTTAAGCAACCCCACTCGGTCATCCCCCCCAATGCATTGTGTGATGCCAACTAGGCATCACACATTTTCAGCCTCTATATATAGATATAGAGAAAGGAGGTCATGCATATATCATTTCATGTGAAGAATTAGATTCTTTATTTCCCTCCAAAATATTTGCAAGCTATCATTTCATGTGTTGATGGCTAAGCATCTTTCTTAATCTTCCTACCCCAAATTCAACTCTATCATCACCAAATCACTGGTCTTATTACAACTAAAATACTAGAGGTCTAAGAAGATCTCATTGGTGTGTGGAATTTTTCAACAGAGGTAAGGCATGTGGCTTGCACAATTTTTGGAGATTCATCTGCGTGAGGTCTGACTTTGCAATTTTCTCCAGGATGTTCCAGAATGCCAATTGATCTTAAATTTTAAATTGAAATTTTTCAAGGTGTTGTCTATTTCCATATATATTTTTTTTAATTTTTGGAGGTGAATTGATAGAGCGATTGTTGCAATCTTCTCACTGCACCACTGGCAGACAGACTCTATAATCTGTGAAGTGTTCACTTGATTCTCCTTGGATTTGCTCATGAAGGTAATTCTATATCTAAATATAAATTATAGGCATGATTAGATCCTTGATTAGCTTGTATGCACTAGTTACTTTGATGTTTTGAAGTTTTAATATTAGATCCTAGTGCCTCACTAGCCTTCAAGTGGTATCAAAGCTATAATCATGCTAAGATTTGGATTTTATTTGGTTGATTGATTCTTGGGATGGATTAATATGGGTCACCATATTCTCAATTGAATTGATGTATTGGATAATTTGGTTGATTTGTGTGTGGCGCCTTGATTACTGAATTAAAATCGTGCTATTATGCGATTTAAGTGTTAATTCAAGTAGTTATTATGTTTTAATTTGTAGTGATTAATGTTGAATGTTGATTTGGTATTAATTGATGTTATATGATGATATAGCATTTTGAATTATGACTGAAAGATTTTGTCATTTTTAGATCCAATTAGAATGGAGTTTGGTTGGAGATTTTTGGAGAATTTGATTCTCACTTAGACTTGATTTTTGAAGCATGTTTGAGCACTTTAATTTTTAGTTTTAAATTGAGTTTTAGATCTATGAATTGATCCATAATTTGTGATTTAATGTTTAAAATGTGTTCCATAATTTTTGGTACACAAAATTTGAGCTAAAAATAGGCTTGACTTGCTGTTGACCCCAAAATAGGGGCTCTTGGCCAGCTTTGAGCAAACTGTCAGGGTAGTGGCAGCCCAATGGTGTACTCAGCTCGGCTAGTAGCTACCAGCTAAGGGTTGGGCTAGTTTTGAGCCATTTGTTTGGCTCCTTAAGTGGCTAAAAATGATGTTAAATCATATTTATGGATGCACAAATGTTGTGCAAGTCCTCAAAATGATGTTTGACATTTTTGTTGCTTCTTAAAACTTGTTAAAGTTGACCTCCAACTTGTGGCATGAGTGTCATGCTTGTCCAATTATTTGTTTATGAGATAAGCATTTAATTGTTAGAATTAATTGTTAATTTTAGATTTATTTATTGTTCATTTAATTGTTGAATGAATAGGGATGATCATGAGGCTTTTAAATTAATTTTATTTATTTCAAAGTTGTTAAAATGGGTTGTATTAAATGGGGCTTGGATGCCTCTTGTTCAATCTTATAAACGTTGTGAGAGTAGAACCACTAAGTGTGAAGATTTCTGTTTCATATAAATTTTGTATGGAGCAAAAAGTCCAATAGAGGCACAGAGGCCATTTCAAGATCAATGAATGTATAGGATACACTTATGTAATAGTTTAGTTTAATTCAGCCCACTTAAAATCAATCGAAGTGATGCACTTAGGGCCTTAAGTGCATTATTTGATTAGACTAATGGTCTTCCCACCCTAGGAGCATGCTAAGCTATTTATTTATTTATGCTTTCTATATTTTAATGATATATAAGATGTACAATTAGGATATAGAGAACCTAAATAAGAAGATAAAATGATGAGATCTTTGCAAGCAAAAATCCTCCACTTAGAACATCTAAGTTTTTTCAAATATTAAGTCCAAATGGATACAAATTAAAAGAGTTTTAATTAATCCAAACCTTCCACCAATAGTGTATGTCATTATGATGCTACCAATTTTGTGTGACGACACTTGGTCAAAGGGGCCACACTTAGGAGGAAAGCTATGAGCATCACTTAGCACAAGATGCACCTTTGACTTGGAAACCCTCACGCATTGGCACTCAGTCATGAGGGATGCTGTGAGGTAGTCCTGAGGTAAAGTTTGATTGGTGGGTTTGATTTAATGCTTAGTAGTATAGATGGCGCATGGTCATGCAGGTCTATATGAAAAGTAAAGCAAAATATATCAAGAGTTACATGAGATGCAATATGCAATAGTTGCTTACCCTTCAATTGCTCGTGGAAGGCACTCAGTCACGAGGCCCATTGGCAAGTTATTGCGATTTTGATTCTCACTAGGAAATTTGATTTTCTAAATTCTTCTTGGGGGTGAAGAACTTGATAAAATATTGGGAGAAAAACATGCTTGAAAGACCATGAACATGTTTTGATATCAAATTCAATCACATGCTCATATTCTCTTTTTTGCCGTTAAGGATTTGTGAAATCTCAAGAATAGTTAAAATTCCACTCAATGTTATTTTGAAAACTAATAAACCAACCAACCCAAACTTCCACAATTGACTTAACCTCAAAAATTATAGTAGATTCTTAGAATCGAATATAGGATCTATATCATAGTACTCCTAATCCCTTTAGGATTAATGTAGATCTAGAGACACGTGAAAAGTTCATGAATTAAGCTTAGAATCATCTTGTCCCTTAGTCTCATAATGGCATTTACATACTTTAAAAATCTCAAGGATGCATGAATTGTGCCTTGGTTAAAGTATATAAAGAGTTGTAAAGCAAATGAGGAATGAGAAGTTCATGTTGTCAAAGGAGACTTTTCAAACTAGGATAAATGGGAAGTCATGTCATTGACTACAGTCTAAAGATGATTAAGCTTGGAGAAGATTTTCAACATGTTCGTAGGAATAGACAATGATCTCCATGAGGATTTGATCCTAACATCCTCGTTGAGTTTTATTGATCAAAGTGTTGATCTAGAAGGAGACTACCACGATAGGGGCAAACCTTTGACACTTGTTTCCTCTTCCAAGTCTATGGACCCTAGGGGTGCTAGAAAGAGAGTTAAAAGGAAGAAATGTTCTTCCTAGAAGGGAGAAACAACTATCTAAGGCATCTTAGGAGTCAAGAATATTATAGAGGAAATAGATAATAATATTTGTTTCTACTTAGGCAAAATAAACCATTGGAAGCTACTACAAGGAATACCTTATAACCCTTAAGAAGGGCATGTACTTTATTGAGGTACATTTGGAATATATTCTTCCTCATGGATATATGATATTACATGTGATTCTTTTCTTTTTAAGTTGTTACAAAAGAATGGAAAGATGAATAGAGCTAAGTGATGTGGATATATTCCACTACCTTGGCTAAGGAGCAAAAGTTGTCTCCAAAGTTGAAGGTGTCCAATAAGTTAGACTTAGAGAACTCCATATTTGTATTAGACCTTTGTCATACAGTACCATATATTGTTGAGAACAATATTTCAATACTCGTTTTTGGATAGTGAAGAATTTGATCCTTCTACATCAATTGAGAGATTAAACGCATTAAATAATGAGTTCTTTAGTTTCTTGTGGTATAATTAACAAAGAATCGTACATATTGGACTCTCAACAATCACTAATGCACTCTCAACTAAGTATGAAATTAGATATCCAAGATAATGCCATGATGTGGCATACTAGACTTGGTCATATCTCCAAAAATTAGGATAAACAAGTTAGAAGCTCTCAAAGCACTAAATGTTAATGGCATTGAGAATCTTCCTACTTGTGAATCTTATTTAAAAGGATAAATGACCAAAGCTCCTTTTGTAGGATAAACAGAGCGCTTTATAAATCCTTTGAATTTGATCCATATGGATGTTTGCAGACCACTAAGAGTTAATGGAATAAAAGGCTATTCTTACTTGATCACCTTCACTGATGGTAATAGTTGATTCAGACAAATGTATCTTATGAAGTAAAGTCCAAGACCTTTGAAAGGTTCAAAGAGTATAGAAATGAGGTAGAAAAGAAAAAAAGGGACTTAATATTAAAAGCCCTTCGATTGGATTGAGAGGAAAAAGACTTAAGTACCATATTTTTGGATTATCGAAGAGAGAATGGGACTCTTTCTCAATGGACTCCACCTGGCATACCCCAATATAATGGAGTAGTCAAGAGGAGATACCATACCTTGTTGGACATGGTACGTTCTATAATAAGATTCTTAAATGTGCCTATATTCTTTTGAGAATATAGCTTTACAAAAACAAGAAAGTTACTAAGAATAGTACCTTCAAAGTCAGTGCCAAAAACACCATATGAGATATGGCATGACTTAGCACTCTCTTACCACTATTTAAAGGCTTAGGGATCTTCTGCCTATATGAGACAGATAGTGAGAGATAAGTTGGATAGTATATCTATTTTGTGCAAGTCTGTAGGATACCTAAGAAAGTCTATGGGTTATTACTTTTATGATCTATTGGAACAAAATATGTTTGTTTTGAGGATTGCCGCCTTTTTGGAAAAGGAATTTTTGTAAGATAATAATTGAACTTGGTGAAGTTTAAGATGATCTATAAATCCCACAAGTGGTAAAAATAAATAAATATCACAGAGCCTTACGCCCAACCTCTGAAAAAGTTCGACTAGATCAAGTAGTAACCAAAGAGTTCAAATTTCTTCATAAGGCTAGTTAATTAGATAGAGATCCAAAGCCCTATGCGGAAGCTTTGTTAAACTCGAGACATTTCCGTGAAGCTATGAGATCAAAATTGGATCCCATGTACTCAAACAAAGTATGGACTTTAGTAGATCTACCAAAGAGAATAGTTCATGTTGGTTGTAAGTAGATCTATAAGTGACAGCTTGGGGTAGATGGAAAAGTGGTGACTTTTAAGGTATGACTAGTGGAAAAGGGTTACACTTAAAGACTCGATATCGATTTTGAGGAACCTTTTCACCGGTCACTATGCCTAAGTCTATTCGAATTTTACTTGCCATAGCTGCATATTATGACTATGGGATATGGCAGATGGATGTGAAAACCACTTTCCTTAATGGTGACATTAAAGAAGAAATTTATATGGAGCAATCATAGGGTTTTACATCCAAATGAAGTGAGCAAAAGGTTTGCAAACTCCAGAGATCTATCTATGGACTCTAATTGATATCCCAAACTTGGAACATACGCTTTTGATAAGATAGTCAAATTGTTTAGCTTTGTTAAAAAGGTGTATGAACCTTATGTGTACAAATGGCTAGTGAGAGTAACATACAGTTTAGTGTGCTTTATGTTGATGACATCCTTTTCATTGAGAATGTGGTAGGAATGTTAGAGTGTACTAAAATATGGTTATCTACATACTTCTTCATGATGAACTTAGGAAACGCGTCTTGCGTATTGGGAATATATATCTATAGAGATAGATTAGGGATGATGATGGGGTTTTCACAAATCTCGTTCAATGAACAAGATACTAAAGAGGTTTAGTATGGAAGAATCTAAGAGGGGATTTCTCTTTTTGGGATATAAACTTCATCTCTCCAAGTCTATGGCCCCTTAGACTATCAATGAGAGACACAAAATGTCCCACATACCTTATGCATCTACTACATGGAGTATAATTATATGTCGTTCAATGTACAAGACTAGATGTGGCACACTCATTAAGCATTACAACAAGGTTCTAATCCAATCCTAGTGAGAGTCATCGGTTAGCCGTAAAAATAATCCTAAAGTACTTAAGAAAAACTAAAGATTTATTTTTAGTATGCAACAATGAAGAATTAAAACTCGCAGAGTTTTTGGATATTAGTTTCCAATCAAATGTAGATGACCGAATTTCAACTTTTGGATACATATTTTGCCTTAATGGCAGCATGGTGTGTTGGAAGAGTTCTAACTAGACACCATAGCCTAGATAACCACTAAGGTGAAATACTTTGTAGTTTTGGAAACACCAAAGAAAGGTGTTTGGATAAACACTCTATCCAAGGGTTGCATGTAGTGCCTAATGTGTATGCACTTATGACTGTCTTTCGAAGATAATTTATGACTTGAGCCAAGATCTCATAGTGATCCAAATATATTAAATGTGTTATCATTTGATATATGATATCAATTGATAGATGTGATAACTGAGTGCATAAAAGTTACCTCAGAAGAGAATATAGCAAAACTACTATATTAACCTCTAAAAGCTAAATATCCTTGGAGGACATCTTATGAAGATGGGTCACAAGGTCATAGGGTACTGGCTTTAGGGCAAGTGGGAGATTGTTGGAATAGTGCCTTGCAAGCCAATGAGATTGGTCTTGTAAACTATTTCACTCGTGATAAAATCTTGATTAAATAATATTCTTGATATAGTTATCTTCATTTTATACTTTGTTTCACTTCACTAGCATTTGGGTAAAGCCCTTAGAGCATATATGACTGCAAGACTTAGTTTAGTGACCATGGAATAAGTTTTACACGGTCATGAACTTAAATCTTCCAAGTCATAGGGTTTTATAAGATGGGGCTTCTAAGATCTATATAAACGTGCACTAATGATGCATAAATCCAAGGATTGGAGATTGCTTCATTCCATAAGCAACTGTCTGAAATACGGGTGTATGTTAGAGGGTGTTTGTTAGAGAATAAAGCACTGAAGACCTACTAAAGAATCCATTAGATAGTTGTAGTGGCAAGTTAATAGTAGCTAGTTCTCCTGCTTATGCTAGTGCATATTATTAGTCCTTTGACCTGAGAATCCATGGCTACCTTGTTTCTAGCCCTCATGCTTTGACTCATCCTTGACCACCTATTGGGTTTTTTGGATTAAGATTGGGTATGAGCTACTTGGCATAGAGGTTTGTGAGATCTAAGATGGAATCTGACTCTTTACTGTTGTGAAGGACGAGTACGTCTTTTATGTGTTCTATGATAATCGATTCCTGAAAATCCTTGTGTAAGGTGGTGTGACAATTTGGAAAAGGAGTTTTCAAAAGTGAGGTAACACATTAGGGATCGAACATTGAGAATAAAGACTTGGCATTGAGGTCATTTGGGAGCCGACAAATGTCTTGCCTTAGGCCTCTTTTGAGACACAGGAGATAAAAGGACCGTATTTACATGGCACGCATAAAGCGATGATGGTTCTCTAAATACTCATTTAACTAATTAGTTGGGCTCCATGGGCTAGAGGTTGGACATCAACTGTGGAGATTGGGTACTTTTCAATTAATGAAATTAATTAAATTGAGTCAAATAGTTTAAAAGGAGTTTTAAACTAGAATGAATATAAGATATTCAAAAGTCACAAGAAGTTGTGAGCCCATGTCCAATGAATGGTAGAATTTATTGGATCACACGCAAAATCCAATGAACTTCCTAATTAATGAAAAGAATTTTCTAAAGAGTTAAAAAAAGATGTATCTTAGTGAACTAATTTTTGGGGCCAATTTTGAGGGTCAATTTTGGATTGATTGATTTAAGTGTTAAATTAATCAACTAATTTAAGAGTTAAATTAAACTAATATTTAAGGAGTTAATTATTTGGTGCCAACATGGCCATCAATTGGTCAAGTTAGCTTAAAAAGTTAAGTTAACAAATTTATCTTAAGGAGTTAAGCTAGTTTGACTTAAAGAGTTAAGTCAAAGGAAAATTAATTAAATTAGAGTGTTTAATTTGATTAATTAAGGAAGAAAGAATTTTTGAGAGAAGACTCAAATGAGATTTGAGATGGCATCTTAATTAATTTGAAATGAGATTTTAAATGTAATTAAGATGCAAATGAAATTCAAATTAGATTTAGATTCAAATTATGCTGCATAAGCAACCCTACTTGGCTGCCCCCCCTCCTCATGCATTGTGTGATGCCGACTTGACATCATACATTTTCAGCCTCTATATACAATTTAGCATTCATTTGCACACACTTTTGGCATACATAAAATATTTTTGTGTAATCATGCACATTATGTATATGTATTTTCACATTTATTATACTAAAAATTAACATACATCACAAAAATATTCTTGTAATTTATATAATTATGAAGATAGCACTCACTTAAAAGTAAACTTTTTGTAATTCATTAATAGATTAAAGAAAAAATTTAAAATTAGTTAAAATAATAAATAGTGAAGGTTTTTAAATAAATGGTGATTATTTGTATATATAAGCATTTATTGAATATTGAATAAGTAATAGGACAATTTTGAAATATTAAAATTTGGTATCATAACTTCCATATTAGATACAAAAATGCTTTCCTTTTTATATAGTAATAAATAAAATGAATAGGAGATTAAATATAAAATGAGATAAAATATTTATATTGTGCCCCACAGCACTATTATGGTGAACTATTTGAAGGTTGTACTTTAACAAACCTTAAGCCCACATATCCATTTAGAAATTAGAAACAAAAACACAATTCAATCAAACAAGATTCTGTAGGATATTAGTTTCTCATTATTTTCCTTAAATACCTACTTCAACCATTGCTATTATAAAGGAAATTATTGCATTACAAAATTTCGACCAAAATTCTAGTTTTTTTATCATCAAAATGCAAATAATTTCTCTCATACAAATTTATTCAACTCGAATCAACTTAATCAGCTTAGACAATGTGGCTGACGGAGAGAAGGTTGTGGTTTAAATGCTGGTAGAGGTAGAGGTGAACATAAAAGCTAGCATGCCTTCACACACTCAGGATCAACAGTCATTTTAATGCAAGACTTGATACACTCCTGGCATTCATTTGCAATAGCCAAAGACATCATAAGTAAAAAAGCTACCACCAAGACTATAACTGCACTTCCAACCCCTTTGCCTTTCATTTTTTTTGTGACTTTGTCTAAGTTACTTGAATTGTCACAACTCTAGCCAATAATAAGGGCTATTTATTAGTGAACATGAATTTTAGATTTGTGAGTTTCACTTATGCACTGTGTTGGATTGCAATGAATTTTTGGATATTTTGTAACATTCTTTGAGTTTGTGAGATATGAGGGCTATAATTTTTTATTTTTTTGATTCAGGTAATTATATTAGCTAAATTATTTATGTGATGACCACATTTGATTTGATGTGGATTGTAGCTCCCTACTTAGGATAATCTGTAAGCTTAGACATCACCAATTTAGACTTAAATCATAACATACAATACATCTGATAAGCCCATAAAATTTCAACCAATCTCATAAATAACAACATAATTCAAACTTAAAGCAGCACTACCAAAATGCCATATTGCATGCCAAGCATTCCAGTAGTATCCAAAAATCTCAAATCTAAGCAACGATTGAGTACAATCCAAAGGCATCATCTTAAATACTAAGGTCTAGTGTTCTTTTTTTTTCCTCTTAATTTTACTTTTCTAATTGAAACAATTTTGAATAGTAATCTTTACGAAGTAAAATAAAACCCACCTTCGGGGTGTGAAAATATCCTATCTTGTAGTGATATTATCATTTTTCTATTAAAGTTCAAGGTCATATCTTCAATTAGATGATTGAATTTAGAAATGAGATAATCTATTCATTATTATGTACTCTATCTAATTTGACATGGGAATAAATGAATGAATCAATGAAAGAATCAACATTACTATTTAATGGAACAATAAATAGTACACCAAAGGCATAATTAACCAACAATTTAAATTAAATAATTTCTTAAAAATAAAGGGATATGATGATCAATTTCTATAAACTAAAAATCAACTAGAGTGTGAATAACAAATTGTGGAGTGCAAATAACACTACTCATGAAATAAAAGTAGATTAATAAATTATATAATAATAATTTTTTGGGTCATGTGAATCAATATGTAAGAATTAAAATAAATCAATCAACTATCTATGAAAAATAGACTAAAGAACAAAGTGCATTAATATAATCATATTCCTAAAGGACTAATCAAACCCAAAAAAATTAATTATAAGCTAATCAAGCAAGTATCTAGGTTGATACCAACTATCGATATAAGCACATATATATATACAGGATACTGAAATAATATGAATTCAGAGGCATATTAAAGTGTGACCCAAAAAGCCATAAATCCATTTATGGATAAATCAAAATTCAACTATGATTTCATTTAATCAAATCATATATTTATTAATCAGTATTAATAGAAGAAAAAACTTAAAATGACTCAAACCAATTGACAAATTAGTTATGGATAGTGGGAGAGAGGAAGAAATAGTGGCAAAAAGAGTTGTGATTATTGCACAGAGGGATAATAAAGATGGGACAGGAGCAATAGATAGTAGAGAAAGTAATACATTAGTTATGGATAATAATTAAAAAATTATTTTATATTTTATAAGAATGTTTTAGGTAAACAATAAATTAGGGTAACTCAACGAATAATAATTTTTTTTTATACACCATAAATGTATAATAGAACAAATTCAACGAAATTATTAAAATCATCCAAGTACGTGTTATATGGGAGTAGTAGTAGATAGTTTTTGTTGTACTTTATTTTGCCACGCAGATGAAATAATATATTTTTCTTTAATTCTTAATTGTTGCATAGTTCTTTGTTTTCAATCAAACTAATAGTTATTTGTACGTAGTTTTTGCATGTATAAAATATTTTTAAGTAATTATGCATATTATTTACATATATTTTCACACTTATTATACTAAAAAATAACATGCATCACAAAAATATACTTATAATTTGTATAAATATGAAGATAGTACTCACTTAAAGTGAATTTTTTATAATTTATTAATAGATTAAAGATAAATTTTAAAATTAACTAAAATAAGTAATTAGTGAAAGTTTGTAAATAAATGGTGGTTATTTGTATATATAAATGTTTATTGAATATTGAATAAGTACAAGGGTAAATTTGGTATATTAAAATTTAGTATCATAACCTACATTTTAGGCACAAAAATTCCTTCCTTTTTATATAGTATAGATATAGAGAGAAGAGGTCACGCATATCACATTTGGTGTGAAGAATTAGATTCTTCATTTTCCTCAAAAACATTTGCAAGCTAGCATTTCATGTGTTGAAGGCTAAGCTTTTTTCTTCATCTTCCTACCCCAAATTTTGCCTTCATTATCACTAGATATCTAGTCTTATTCCATCTAAAAGACTAGAGATCTAGGAAGATCTCATTGGTGTGTGTACTTTTTCAATAGAGGCAAAGCGTGTGACTTGCTCAATTTCTAGAGATTCATCTGTGTGATGTCTGACTTTACGATTTTCTCCAGGATGTTACGGATGGCCAATCGATTTGAAATTTTAACTAAATGTTATGAAAGGTGTTGGATAGCTCTAGATATATTTTTTCAAAATATTTGGAGGCGATTTGATATGGAGATCATTGTAATCTTCTTGCTGCACTACTGGCAGATAGATTCTGTAATCAGTGAAGTGTTCACTTGATTTTCCTTAGATTTTGTCATTAAGGTAATCCTCTATCTAAATCTGAATCATAGGCATGATTAGATCCTTGATTAGCTTGTAGGCACTAGTTACTTTGATATTAGATCTTAGTGCCTTACCAGCTTTCATCATATTTATAATATATAGCTATGCAAGTAGAATCCAAATAGACTTAGGCATAGCAACCGGTGAAAAAGGCTTCCTCAAAATTAATACCGGATCTTTAAATATAACCTTTTGCCACTAGTTGTAACTTAAAGGTCATTATCTTTCCATCAACTCAGAGCTTTCACTTATAGTTCTACTTACAACCAACGGGAACGATTCCTTTTAGTAGATCTACCAAAGTCCATACTTTATTGGAGCACATGGAGTCCATTTTGAATCTCATAGCATCAAGTTAATGTCCCAAATCTATGTCTAACATAGCTTCTTCATAGGTCTTTAGATTTATATCCAATTAACTTGTCTCATGAAGAAATCTAAACCTTTTAGGTTGCTTCTTGACTCAGTCCTACTTTCTCAAAGGTTGTGTGCAAGGCTCTTTGATGTTAATTTGTTTCTTCGGCTTGTGCAATTTATTGATAATCTTGAACTTTATCAAGTTCAACAACAATATCATTTCTATCTATTAGAAATTTGCTTTCCAAAAAGGTGGCATTCCTCGAGATAAATACATTTTGTTCTGAGGGATCATAAAAATAATAGCTCACAAACTCTCTTGGGTATCTTATAAACTTGCACAAGGAGGATCAACTATCCAACCTATCTCTTACTAGCCTTTTCACATATGTGGGAGACCCCCAAACCTTTAGATAATGGTAAAAGGGTGCTTTGCCATACCACATCTCATGTGGAGTCTTTGGCATGGCCTTTGCGGGTATTATATTTAGCAGCCTTACAACTATTTCAAAGGCATATCCCTAAAAGGATATATGCACATTAGAGAAGCTCAAATGGAATGTACCATGTCCAACAAGATATGATTTCTCCTCTCAACTACTCCATTGAGTTGGGGTGTTTTGGGTGAATCTATTAAGAGAGAACCATTCTCTTTTAAATAGTATAAGAATTCGGTACTTAAGTATTCTTCTCCGCAATCCATTTAAAGAGTTTTAATACTAAGTCCTTTTTATTTTTCTACTTCACACCTATACTCTTTGAACCTTTCAAAGGCTTCGGACTTGTACTTTATAAGATATACATGTCTAAATCAAGTGTGATCATCGACGATGGTGTGAAGTAAGAATAGCCTCTTCATGCATTAACTCTTAGTAGACCACACACATCTATATAGATCAAATCTAAAGGATTCATGTTGTGCTCCAATTATCTTACAAAAGGAGCTTTGGTCATTTTTTCCTTCAAACAAAACTCACAAGTTGGAAGTTCCTCAATGCCACTAATATTTAATACTTTAAGAGCTTCTAATTTATTTATCCTATTTTTAGAGATATGCCCAAGTCATGCATGCCATAAAATGTCAGCTTCTGGGATATCTAATTTTCACTTACTTGATTGAATGTGCTTTAGTGATCGTTGAGAATTTAAAAATATATAATCCTTTGGTAAGTGTACCATAAACAACTAAAGAACTAATTTCTTTATTGCCTTCAATCTCCTATTTGATATATAAGGATCAAATCCTTCATAATCCAAATGAGAATTGAAATATTGTTCTCCATAATATATGGTACATAATAACAAGGGTTCAATACAGGTCTGGAGTTTCCTAAGTCTAACTTACTATACGTTTTCGGCCTAAGCTGTAACTCTTGCTCCTTTGCCAAGGCAGAGGATCATATCCACATCACTTGGTTTTTATTCTTCTTTCTATTCTTTGTAATAAATTACAAAAATAAAACCACGCACGATATCATATATCCATGAGGAAAAATATATCCTTAAATGCACTTCAATAAAGTACGTACTTTTCTCAAGGGTGCCAAGATATTTCTTGCAATACCATTTCCAATAGCCTATCTTGCCAAAGTATAATCAAGTAACATCGAATTTATTCTCTATAATCTTCTTAATTCCTCTTGATGCCTTTAATAGTTGCTTTCCCTTAGAGGAAGAACGTTTCTTCCTTTAACCACCTTTTCTAACACTTGTAGGGCTCATAGACTTGGAAAAGGAAATGACTGTTAAAGGTTTGTCCATGTTATGGTAGTCTTCTTCTAGATCAATGCTATGAACAATAAAACTTGGCGAGGATGTGAGGATCAAATCCTCATGGAGATCATTGTCCATTACTACCTCTAAGTTGAAAAGCTTCTTTAAACTTAATCATCTTTAGGTTGTAGTTGATGACATATGTCTTCTACATATCGTAGCTTGAAAAATCTTTTTTGACAATATGAACTTCTCATACCTTGTTTACTTTACAACTCTTGTAAACTTAAACTAAGGTATTATTCACGTGTCTTTGAGATTTTTGCAGTTTATGAAAAAGCCAACAGAATAGGATGATCCTTGACCTAATTTGTGAACTTTTCACTTGTCTTTCAATTTATATTAGTCCCATGGGATGAGGAGCACTATGATATATGACATTTATCCATTTCTCAAAATCTAGAATGATTTTGATGTTTAGTCAAATGTGGAAGTTTAGCTCAGTTAGTTTATTGGTTTCAAAAATAACATTGAGTGGATTTTAGCCATTCTTGTGATTTTGCAAATCATCAATGGCGTAAAGGAGAATATAAGCATTTGATTAAATATTGATATTTTGAAAACATGTTTATGGTTTTTCAAGCATGTTTTTCTCTATTATTTTATCAAATCCTTCACGCCCTAGAAGAATTCAGGAAATCATATTTCCTAATGAAAATCAAGACTCCAAAGATTTGCAAGTAGACCCCCATGACCAAGTGCCATCCACGAACAATTTAAGGATAAGCAACACTTACTAATTGCATCATATGCAACTCTTAATATATTTTGCCTCACTTTTCATGTAGACCTATGGCTTACGTGACATCTACACTACTAGGCATTAAATCAAACCTACCAATCAAACTTTGATTCAAGACCACTCCACAACATTTTCCATGACCGAATGCCAATGTGTGAAAAGCCTCAAATCAAAGGTGTATTGTATACTAAGTATATGCTCACAACATACCTCCTAAGTGTGACACCTATAACTGAGTGTCATCATACAAATTCGGTAGCATCATCATGGCATAAGCTGTTAGTTGAAAGCATGAATTAATTAAAACTTCTTTTAATTTATATCCATATTAACTTAATATTTGAGAACACCTAGACATTCTAAGTGGGGGATTTCAAACTTGCTTAGCAAGATATCACTAATTTTATCTTATTATTTAGGTTTTCTATATCCTAATCTTTGCATCACATACATTAATAAGATATGGAAAGCATAAATAATTAAATATGCCTAGCATGCTCCTAGGGTAGGATGACCATGAGCCATAGGTGCATCACTAAGTTGATTTTAAATAGGTTGATTAAACTAAGCTATTACATTATTATATCCCATGCATTCATAGTTCTTCAAGCCTCCTTAGATCTTCTTTGCTTCTTGCAACTTTTACAAGAGAAAGAAAACCTCACTCCTAGTTATTCTACCCTCGTAACTTTTATAAAATAGAACAAAAGGCAAGTAAGCCCTATTTAATATGACCCATTTCAACAACTCAAAATTTAATAAAATTAATATTAAGCCTCTTGATCATCCCTATCCATTCATCATTCATTCAACACTTAAATGAACAATAAATAAATCAAGAATTGACATTTAATTTCAATAATTAAATACTTATCATATAAATAATTAATTCATTAAGCAAAAACATAAAAGTAAGTAAGGCACTAGGATCCAATTATCAAAACTTGAAAAGCATGAAATTGACTAGTCTTACAAGGATGCCAAGGATCAAATCATGCTAGGGATTCAGATTTGGTAAGAGAATACCTTGAAAAGCAAAAACTAATGAGAGACTTGTGAACTCTTCACAATTTAAGAAATTTTCTGCAACTGGTGTTGCAAGAACAGTTTCTCAACACCATGAAGAACTCACTATAAAAATTTTAGATCAAAATTTTTTCTGGAACTCCATAGAGAAATTCTCCAAATTAGACTCTATGCAGATGGATCTCCAAAATAAGAAAACTCTTTTGTTTGCCTCTATTGTTATAATTCACACACCAATTAAATCTTTCAAAATCTCTATTTTATAAGCTGGAATAAGAGAGGAGATTTGCTATGGTGGAGGTTGATTTTAGGTATGGTAGAAAAAGAAAAAAACAAAGCTTTCAACATATGAATGCAATACTTGCAAGAGGTTTTAGAGGGAATTATAATAGAATCGAATTCTTCACACCAATTGTGATAGTGACTGATCCTCTCTCTATATATCTATATATATGCCAAATGGTGTGATGCCAAGGTGGCATCACACCTTCCATGAGGAGGGGCAGCCAAGGTGTTAAATTGAATTTCATGTGCATTTTAATTATATTTGAAATCTAATTTCAAATTAATTAAGATGCTAATTCCAATGAACTCTTCATCTGAATTTTCCCTACAAAATTTATTCTTTCCATTAATTTAGTTAAACTCGTCAATTTAATTAATTACCTTTAACTTAAATCTTAAGTCAAACTAGCTTAACTCTTAAAAGTTTTTAGCTTTGTCAAATATGTGTATGAACCATGTGTGTACAAGAAGGCTAGTGGGAGTTCAATACAATTTATTATGCTTTATGTCAATGGCATCATTCTCATTAGAAATGAGGTAGGAATATTATAGTGCACTAAAGCATGGTTATCTACACAATTCTCCATAAAGGATTTAGGAGAAGGATCCTGCGTATTAGAAATATGTATCTATAGAGATAGATCAAGGAGGATGTTTTGTCTTTCCTAAACCCTGTACATGAACAAGATACTAAAAAGATTTAGTATGGAAAAATCCAAGAGAGGATTCCTTTCTATGGGACATGGTATTCGTCTCTCAAAGCTTATGGGCCCCAAGATTGGGGAGGAGAAATAAAAAATGTCCCAAATACCCTATACCTTAGCAATATGGAGCATAGTATATATAGTTCAATGTACAAGATCGGATGCGGCACACTCGCTAAGTGTTACGAGTCAATTCTAATCCAACCTCAGTGAGAGTTATTGGATGGCTGTAAAAATGATCCTTAAGTACTTGAGAAAAACTAAGGACTTATTTTTGGTGTACGGCAATGGAGAATTAAAACTTGAAGGGTTTTTGGATCCTAATTTCCAATCTGATGTAGATGATCTCAAATTCACTTCTAGATTCATATTTTACCTCAATAGCAGTGCAGCAAGTTGGAAAAGTTCCAAATAAGACACCAACCACATCTGACTTAACCACACAGGTAGAATATATTACGGCTTTAGAAGCTATAAATGAAGGTGTTTAGATGAAAAACTTTATTCAAGAGTTGAATATAGTATCTAGCATTGCTGAGCCAGTTGTTGTCTTCTATGACAACAACAGGGTAGTAACACAAGCTAAAGGGCTAAAATCTCGTTAGCAATCCAACTACATATTGAGGTAATATTATTTGATTCGAAAGGTCATTGATAGAGGTGACATCTAAGTAGAGAGAGTTACCTCAGAAGAAAACATAGCAAATCTACTAACAAAACCCGTATCACAGAAGGTCTTTGAAAGACATCTTGAGAAAATAGATCGTAAGGCCATAGGGCATTCATTTTAGGGCAAGTGAGAGATTGTTGGAATAATGCCCTACAAGCCAATAAAATTAGCCTTGTACAAACTATTACCTTGTAAAGCAATCTTTATTGAATGATATTCTTTGTATAGCCAACTTTATCTCATACTTTATTAACTTCACTTGCATTTAGATGATGCTCTTAGATCATCTTAGACTGCGGGACTTGTTTTGGTTGCCATGGAATAAGTCTCACATAGTCGTGATCTTAAAACTTTCAAGTCTTTCAAGTCATAGGATCTTATGAAATGAGGCATCTAAGATCTGAATAGACTTGCACTAACAATGCATAAATCCAAGGGTTGGAGATTGCTTTATTCCACAAGCAACTACATGAGATACAATTGCATATCAATGGGTGCTTGTTAGAGAACAAGGTACTGAAGACCTATCGGAGAATCCAATAGATAGCCAAAGTGGCAAGTTGGTAGTGGCTAATTCTCCTGCTTATATTAGTACATATTAGTCATTTGACTTGAGAATCCAAGGTAATCTTGTGTCTAGTCCTCATGCTTTGACTCCTCCTTGGTCACTTAGTGGGCCACTAAGGTAGAGATTGGGATGAGCTACTGTGTATTGAGATTAAACATGACATCTGACTCCTTATCCTTGTGAAGGGTGAATACATCTCCTACGTATTCTATAATGATCAATTCCAAAAAATCTTGCATAAGGTGGTGTGAAAATTTGGAAAAGGAATTTTTCAAAGCTGAGGTCACATAATGGAGTCAAACATTGAGAATAGAGACATAATATTGAGGCTATTAGAGAGTTGGCTGATATCTTACTCTAGGCCTCTTTTAGAAGATAGGAGATGGAAGGATTGTATTTGCATGGTACTCATAGAGTTATAATGGTTCTACAAAAGCAATAATTTTGGCCAATTAGTTGGGCTCCATAGGCTTGAGGTTGGACATCGACCATGGAGATTCGGTACTCTTCAATTAATGAGATTAATTGAATTAACTTGACTAGTTTAAAAAGCATTTTAAACTAGAATAAATATAAGATATTCAAAAGTCACAAAGTGTTGTGAGCCCATGTCTAATGAATGGTAAAACATATTAGGTCACACAAAATCTAATTAGCTTTCTAATTGATGGAGAGAATTTTCTAAGTAAGAAAAGAGATTTCTATCTTAATGGACCGAATTTTGGTGCCAAATTTGAAGGTCAATTTTAACTTGAATGGTTTAAACGTTAAATTGATCAACTAATTTAAGGAGTTAAATTAGACCAATAATTAAGGAGTTAATTATTTGGTGCCAACATGACCATGAATTGGTTAAGTTAACTTAAAGAGTTAAGTTAACAATTATGCTTAAAGAGTTAAGCTAGTTTGACTTAAAGAGTTAAGTCAAAGTATAATTAATTAAATTAAAGAGTTTAATTTGATTTATTAGGAGGAATGCATTTTTGGAGGGAAGACTTAAATGAGATTTGATATAACATCTTAATTAATTTGAAATGAGATTTCAAATGTACTTAAGATGCAAATGAAATTCAAATGAAATTCGGATTCCCTTGCCATCTTGGCCGCCCCCTCCCTTCATGGAATGTGTGATGCCACCTTGGCATTGCACAAATATACTTCTATATATAGATATAGCATGGGAGGCAACCAGAGAGAGAGTGTGGTGTGCTAAAGGTGTGAAGAATTAGATTCTTCATTTTTCTCTCCAAAATCAACCCCTTGTGCAAGCTATCATTTCATGTGTTGAAAGCTTAGCTTTTCTTCCTTCTCCTACCAAAATTTTGGCCTCCTTCATCCCCAATTCTATGTTTCTATTCCAACTTATGAATTACAGAATTTATAATGTTTTATTGGTGTGCGGACTATCACAATAGAGGCAAGACAAGTGGCTTGCTCTATTTTGAAGAGCTCCCTGTGTGAGGTCCAACTTCGAGAATTTTTCCGAGACAATCCAAATTTCCAATTGATCTGAATTTTTTACTGAATATCCTACAAGGTATTTTCTATCATCAGTAAGTTTTTTGTAATTTTTGGAGGTGATTTGATTGGGCAAACGTTGCAATACGTTCGCTATGCCAAAAGTAGATAAAATCTAGAGCTAGTGAAGAGTTCACTTGTTTCATTCTAGATTTGCTTATCAAGGTAATCCTCTATCTAAATTTGAATCGAAGGCATGATTAGATCCCTATAATACTTGTAGGCACTAGTTATTTCATGTTTTAAAGTTTTGATTATAGATCCTAGTGCTTATTTTGCTTTAAATCTCTAAATACTTTATCCAAATCATGGATTGGAGTATTTGGTGGATGTTTTAAGAGTTATTTCATACGTTAGTATGTTTTTAATTAATAGAAGATTGTGTTAAATTTTGATTTACCATTGGATGATGCTATATGTTAATATAGCATGTTAAATGTGGTTGTAAAGTGTTCTGGTCATTTTTGCATTCAATTGGATTGGTGTTTAAAGGAGATTTTTGAAGAATGTTGATTCTCACTTAAACTTAATTTTTTAAATATGTTTGAGCACTTGAATTTTTATTTTTAAAAGGTGTTTTAAATCGAGAAATTTGTCTATAATATGTGATTTAGTGTTTAGGAGATGTCCTAGACTTTTGGTACACACCAGTTAAGCTAAAATAGGCTTAACTCAGTCCTAACCTCAAACCAAGGGAGCTACTACATCGGGCTATGAACTAGCCATGCAATAGGCACATCCAACGCACAACTGTCCACCCAAGCAGGGGTAACAACCCCCGATTAGGGTTAGGATGAGTTTTGAGCCATTTTTGTGTTCTTTTTGGTGACCAAAATTAATCTAAATCATGCTACATAGATGCACAAGTGTTGTGCAAGTTCTCAAAATTATGTTTGACATTTTTTATTTCTTTTAAAATCTTGTAAAGTTAATCTTCAATTTGGAGCAAAAATGAGATGCATAAATGTTATGCTTATTTTTGTTAGATGAATAATTGTTTATGAGATTAGCATTTAATTGTGGAATTGAACGTTAATTCTTAATTTGTTGTTTGTTTAATTGTTGAATGGATGATGAATGAATGGAGATGATCATGAGCCTTTAATATTAATTTTATTTGTTTTAAGTTATTGAAAATAGTTATATTAAATTGGAGCTTACATGCCTCATTATTTCTATCTTGTAATTGTTATGAAAATAGAATCACTAGGAGTGAGGATTTCTTTCTCATGTAAATATTGCAAGAAGACAAGAAGACCATTAGAGGCATGAAGACCCATGAATTTATGGGGATACATTTAAGTAATAGCTAGATTTAAACAACCCACTTAAAAATCAACTAAGTAGTGCACCTATGGCCTTTAAGTGTATTACTTGGTTAAGGCTCAAGGTCATCCCACTCTAGGAACATGCTAGGTGTATTTACTTATTTACACTTTCCATATCCTATCAATGTATGAGATACATGGTGAGGAAATAGAAAACCTAAGTAAGAAGATAAAAATTGGGGAGATCTTTGCAAGTAAGAAAAATCCTTTACTTAGAAAAGTCTAAATGCATTGCAGATATTAAGCCAAAATAGATACAAATTAAAAGAAGTTTTAATTAATCCAGGTCTTCTACCAATATTATTTGACATGATGATGCTATTATCTTTATGTAATATCATTCATCATCGGGGGGTTCACACTTCTGCAGAAAGCTTTGATCGTATACTTAGCATATGATGTACCTTGATTTGATGATTCCCATGCAATGGTTTACATCACGTGGTATGACATGGAGTGATCTTGAATCAAAGTTTGATTGATAGATCTAAATTAACACCTAGTAATGTATAGGGCACACATGACATAGATTTACATGAAAAGTGAGGCAAAATATATCAAAGGTTGTATAGAGATACAATTAGCAAAAGTTGTTTACCTTTCGATTGTTTATGGATATCACTTATCACAGGGGTCCACTTACAAATCCTTAGGGCATTGATTCTCACTAAAAAATGAGATTTCCCAAATTTTTATTGGGGGTAAGGAATTTGATAAAATAGTCGAAGAAAAACTTGCTTGAAAGTCCATAAACATGTTTTCAATATCAAATATTCAATCACATGCTTATATTCTCTTTTTTACCTATAATGATTTCTGAAATCTCAATAATGGCTAAGAAACCACTCAATGTTATTTTGGAAACTAATAAACTAACTGTGTATAACTTCCACATTGACTTAACCTCAAAATCATTCTAGATTCCAAAAAAAAGGCATACATCCTATGTCATGGTGCTCCTTGTCCCATTAGCATCTATGTAGATCAAGAAATACATGAAATGTTCACAGATTGGGTTAAGGATCATTCTACCCTATAGTCTTATGATCGTATCTATAAACTTCAAAAGTCTCAAGGATACATAATATATACCTCGATTAAATCTTACAAGAGTTGTAAAGCAAACAAGGTATGAGCAGTTCATGTTGTCAAATGAGATTTTTCAAGCTAGGATAGATGACAAGTCATAGGTCATCAACTACAATCTAAAGATGATTGAGCTTATTAAGAAGCTATTCTACTTAGACATAGTGATGGATAATTATCTCCAAAAGGATTTGATCCTTACATGCTCACTGAGTTTTATTGATCAAAATTTTAATCTAGATGGAGACTATCATGACAAAGGTATACCATTAATGCTTGTTTCCTTTTTCCAAGTGTAAGGGCGCTAAGAGTGCTAGAAAAGGAGGTAAAAGGAAGAAAAGTTCTTTTTTGAATAGAAGGCAACCATTAAAGGGTTCCGATGGAGTCAAGAAGATTATAGAAGATACAGTAAATATTACTTGTTTTTACTTTGGCGAGAAAGGTCATTGTAAGTGGTGTTGCAAGTAATACCTTGAAACTCTTGAGAAATGTATTTTATTTAAGTGGATTTAAGGATAAATTCTTCCTCATGGATATATGATGTCACATGTGGTTCTTATCTTTGCAATTTTTTACAAACAATAGAAAGAAAAATAAAACTAAGTGATGGGAATATGATCTATTGCCTTGGCAAAGGACCAAAAGTTGTGGTCAAAGCTGAAGGCATATAATAAGTTAGATTTATAGAACTCCATTCTTATATTGAACCTTTATTATTATGTATCATATCTTGTTGAGTCAAAGCACTAAACATTAGTGGCATTGAGGATCTTCCTACTTCTGAGCCTTGTTTAAAGGAAAAAATGATTAAGGCTCCTTTTGTAGGACAAACAAATTGAACCATAGGTCCTTTAGATTTGATCCATATGGATGTTTGTGGGCTACAAAGAGTTAGTGTGAGAGGGGGCTATTTATACTTTATCACCTTTTACCGTTGATCATACTTAATTCGGACATGTGCATCTTATGAAGTATAATTTTAAAGCCTTTGAAAAGTTCAAAGAGTATAGGAATAAAATAGAAAAACAAAAGAGACTAAGTATTAAAGCTCTTTAATTGGATCAAGGAGGGAATACTTAAGTACCAAATTCTTAGATTATCTAAAGAGAGTGGAATTCTCTCTCAATGGACTCCACTCGGCATATCCCAACATAATGGAGTAGCCAAGAGGAGAAATCATACCTCATTAGACATAGTATGTTCCATGATGAACTTTTCTAATATACCTATCTCTATTTGGGGAATACGTCTTACAAATAGTGACAAGGCTACTTAACATCATACCCTCAAAGTTAGTGCCAAAAATATTGCATGAGATGTGGTATGGCAAAGTACCCTATTTCTCTTTCTTAAACATTTGGGGTTCACTCGCTTATGTTAAATGGCTAGTGGGAGACAAGTTGGATGCTAGATCCACCTTGTGCAAGTTTGTGGAATACCTAAGAAAGTCTTTGGGTTATTATTTTTATGATCGTCGGAACAAAAGGTATTTGTTTTAAAGAATGCCTATGATTTGAAAAAATAATTTCTATTAGATAGAAATGGCGTTGTTAAATTTGATGAATTTCAAGATGATCAACAAATCCCACAAGTAGTAGAAATAAGTGAACATCAAGAGCCTTAAACACAACCTCTAAAAAGGTCGGAGTGAATCAAGAAGCAACCTAAAAAGTTTGAATTCCTTCAAGAGATGGTCAAATTGAATAGTGATTGGAAGACCTAAGATAAAGCTATGTTAAGCATAGATATAGGACATTAGCTTGATGTTATGAAATCTAAAATTAACTCCATGTACTCCAACAAGTATGGACTTTGGTAGATCCACTAGAGGGTATACTACCCATTAGCTGCAAGTGGATTTATAAGCAAAAAGGAGTCAATAGAAAGGTTATGACCTTTAAGGCATAACTAGTGGCAAAGGTTTACACTTAAAGACTCGATATTAATTTTGAGGAAATCTTTTCACCGCTTGCTATGCCTAAGTCCATTAGAATTTTACCTGCCATAGCCGCATATCATGACAATGAGATATGACAAATGGATGTGGAAACCACTTTCCTTAATGGAAACATTGGAGAAGAAATCTATATAAAACAACCACAAGCTTTTATATCCAAAATGAGTGAGGAAAAAGTTTGCAAATTCAAGAAATCCATCTATGGACTCAAATAGGTGTCTTGAAGTTGGAATATATGTTTTGATAAAATAGTTAAATCATTTGACTTAGTCAGAAATATGTATAAACTTTGTGTGTACAAAAGGGCTAGTAGGAGTAGTGTATAGTTTATTATGCTTCATGTCGATGACATTTTTCTCATTAGGAATTGTTAGGTTTTCTTACTAGAAGATTTTGATTATGACCTATCCTTTTTATGCAATCGTTTCTATAAATACTTATCAAAAGGTTTGGAAAGAAGTATGCAAGGTAACTAGACATTGCATCAATTAAGGAAAATCTTTCCTTGGAAGATGCAATTGTCTTTGTGAGAAAGGAAAATGCTTAATATGTGGCTGCAGTCTTTCATCAAAAATATGGAAGTGACAAGTGTATTTGTTTTGTAGTAGAGTAGCAAAAGAAAGCATTCTCACGATATACTTATGAGTATATTAGTGGTGAAAAGTTGAGTAGGTGCTCTGGAACATCTAGGTGACTTAGTCGGAGTGTTTACATCCTTTGATTAGCTTCTATCATTGATTGAGTGCCCTGGTTCCAAGCATCTGGTATTTTGTAATCTAGGTTTATTATTTCTAACCTAAGTGCAGGTTTAAAATCTTAAGTCCTCTGGCTTAGGTAGTAGAGTAGGCTTACCAAACCACTATAAATCCTTCATCTCTTTTATTTACTACATTAATTATTTTTATTATCTCTGGAATTTTAGCCCTGTTTGTGAGCTCTAATTCAGTATACTTATATCATGTCTAATCTATCTTAAGTTTTTTATCCTTATGGCACCATATAAACTTTCAATTAGCATCAGAGCCATGTTTGCTTCTATCTAATATCTATATGTAGTTTTGATATCTATGCAGAAAGACAATCTCACACTTGTCCACCCTTATTTGATGGAATAAACTATTCCATGTGGGAAAATAGAATTCAAGAGTTCTTTATTGTCCTAAACTATGATCTTTGGAGCATTGCCATAGATGGACCCCTTATTCCTATGAATTTTGATATGTCTCCAAAAGGCAAAATGAAACTTATGATGAAAGATAAGAAAATTCTTTCAACAAATGCTAAGGCAAAAAATATTTTATCCTGTGCCCTATTAAGAAAGAATACAATCACGTTAGTATTTGTTTCTTAGCAAAATAAATGTGGGGCATGTTGTAGATTACCAATGAAGGAACCTCTTAGGTAAAATTGGAATGAATTGCTCTCCTTTCTCACCAATTTGAAATATTTTCAATGAAAACAGAAGAAATGATAAGCCAAATGTATGCGCACTTTACGGAAATTGTGAACTCAATGTTTGCTCTAGGAAAAATCATCTCAAAAAATGAGCAAGTAAGAAATGTTTAGTAAATTTCAATTTTGGAATGCCTCGTACAAGACCTTTTTTAACAATGTAATTTGGCAAATTCATGTTTGCATGACCTAAGCATCTGTGCTATGTCCAACTAAGGTCTTCTAATGCAATGTGATATTCTACATTTTGGTTTATGAGATCATTCAGATTAATGCAATAGATGTTTCTATCTCTGGTTGCAGTGAATACAGTTATACCATTTCTTGATAGAATGCAGAGAGAAGGTTAAAAATGTACTTGATTGTCACTATCACATAATTGGCTAATACTCAGTAAATTGTGTTTTAGCCCCTCTACCAGCTAGGCATTCTTCATGCAAGTTTCAGTATTTTGCCAACAGTACCTTTTTTAACTATTTTACCTTTGATGTTGTTTGCAAACAAGATATTTTTTCCATTAAATTATTGCATATCTAAGAAGAATAACTTATCTCCTGTCATATGTCTAGAACATCTATTATCTAGATACTATTTTTTGCTTGTTTTCTTCTCCTAGTCCTGCATCACAGATATTTAACCCTTTAGGTACCCACTAATTACTGGGTCCTAGTTTGTTAGTTTTTTAAATCACACATACTTTGTTCTAATGTATTTTTTTATTGGACATTTATAAGACAAGTGACCAGCATGATTGCATGTGTGGAAAATTTTGGGATTTTTAGGAGTTTTATCTATAAGAGGCATTTTCCTTTCCAACTTCCTCTTTAGTGAGTAATTCTTTTTATGAAGAACATCCACTTACTTTTTTAATTATTTATTCTTTTGGATTATTGCATTCTTTTCATCCGACCCCATTTTTATGATATTGTTATATTTATGAATAATTTTTGCTTTTTCACTAATAGTCTTCTATAATTGTTCCTTAAAGGAGTCTAATTTTATTTCCAACTCAGTTAATTGATTATGATACTTAAAAGGTATGTTCAATGAACTGTTACTTTGATGATCAAACTCAAACTAGTTTTATTTCCAACTTGGTTAACTGATTATGACACTTAGCATGCATGTTCAACGAACTGTTACTTTCGTGATCAAATTCAAAACTTTTAGAATCAAACATAGAATTGAAAGTTACCTACTTGTCTGCCATTAGACAATTATCTTCAGCATCAAATTGATCTGAGTCAAAATTGCCCCATGTGATTGTCATTGCTCTAGGTTTGAAACTTTTGTCAAGTTTGGCACTTTTTTTCAACTTTAGACAGTTAGGTCTTTTGTGGCCTACTTCATGACACTCATGGCATATGATTTGTTCTAGTTTCTAAGACTAATTTCTTTTGTAGTTGGATCTTGGGTCCTTTCTAAATTTCGCTTTTGCTTAAGTGAGTTGCCTCAAATGCCTAGTAACAATTGCAATTTCCTCATTTGTACTTTATTTATCAAGGTCTCCCAAGTCATCATTCCGGTCTTTGTTTTCAGCTTTAAAGGCTATGTTTTTCCTATTTTTGCCTTCAAAACTTTTTTCTTTACTCAAGAGAGTCAATTCATGTGAGGTGAGGGATCCAATGAGTTTACCCATTGCCATCTTTTCCAGATTTTTTGCTTCATGAATAGTTATCACTTTTGATTCTAATCCTTTGGTAAGAAACATAGAGTTTTTTCTTAGATTTTTTATCAAAAAGACTCTGTATGAAGTATGGAATGAAAAAGTTCCAAATATCTCAAACTTTTGAGTCTTGGGATGCAATTGTCATATTTTCAATGGTAAAGACTAGCAAGGTAAATTTGACTCAATGTCTGATGAGGGAATTTTTGTTGGATACTCAATTCATAACAAAGCATATAAGGTTTTTAACAAATGAAAATGAGTAATCCAAGAAACCATTTATGTGGTATTTGATGAAACTAACCCTTTAGCTACCAAAGAAACTTTGAGCATTGAATCCACAAAAGTTGAACAGGTCATTGAAGCTATTCAACACTAATTAATTGTGACAACACTAATGCTATTAGCATTATGAAGAATCCTGTACACCATTCACACACTAAGCACATAAAGATCAAGCATCATTTCATTAAGGATCATGTTGCTAATGAAGACATTTACATAAACTATGTGAACACAACAAACCAACTTGTAGACATATTTACCCAACTATTAACTAAGGAACGATTTAGCTTTCTTAAGGAGATATTAGAAATTAAAAATTCTTCTGCATAATTTGTGGAATGTTCTCATGATTGTGAATCTTTTTGAGGATGAAGGGGGAGATCAGGCCTCACAAATGAAGCTTTTCACATCACTGTTATGCTACCCATTATGTTAATGTTTATGTTCGTAAAATGGTTTTACCACTATTTTCAAAGCTTAGCCACCGCATTTAGATTTTTCATGCTACCCTAATTAATGCTTTTTGACATTCAAAAACCTAGCTAAGTATACTTGGAATATGCTTGATTACGTCTTTTTATGTTTGCTAGTATGATGGTTTGCTACCTTTGGCACTCACTATTGTATAATGACTAACAAATAGCCTGGTACTTTGTTATTTAAAGAATGTAGATAATTTATCTCTCTATTCACTTGCGCACTTGCACAAGATATGCTATAATTACACCTACTAAAGAGAGGTAACACTGTTCATCATCAGAAAGGGAAAGTTTGTTAGGTTTCCTTACTAGAAGATTTTAATTATGATCAATCCTTTTTATGCAATATTTTCTATAAATAATTATGAAAAGGTTTCAAAAGAGGCATGCAAGGCAACTAATCGTTGCATCAATCAAGGAAATTTTCCCTTGGAAGATGTACCTGTCTTTATGAGAAAGAAAAGTGCTTAATATGTGGCTGTAGTCTTTCATCACAAATATAAAAGTAACAAATGTATTTATTTTGTAATAGACTAGCAAAAGAAAGGATTCTCACAATATACTAGTAAGAATATTGCTAGTGAAAAGTTGAGTGAGTGCTTTGGAACATCTAGGTGACTTAGTTAGAGTGTCTACATCCTTTGATCAGCTTCTACTGTTGATCCAGTGCCTTGGTTCTAAGCATCTGAAAGTTTGTAATCTATGATTATTATTTCTAATCTCAGTGTAGGTTTAAAATCCTAAGTCCTCTAGCTTAAGTAGTATAGTAGGCTTGTCGAACCACTATAAATCCTTTATCTCTTTTATTTACTATGCTGATTATTTTTGTTATCTATAGAATTTTAGCCTTGCTTGGAAGTTCTAATTCAGTATACTTATAACATATCTAATCCATTTTGAGTTCTTTATCTCTCTAGGACCATAGAAGCTTTCAAGAATGAGAAAAAAAATGCTAGAGTGTACTAAAGCATGGTTGTCTACTCAATTCTCTATGAAAGATTCGGGAGAAGCATCCAATATGGTAGAAATACATATCTATAGAGATAGATTGAGGGAAACACCAAGGAAGTCAATTATAGCACTAGGATCTAATTATCAAAGCATAAAAATGCCAAAATAACTAGGCTACATATGAAGCCAAGGATCTAAACATGCTACAGAATCAGATTTGGTATAAGGATTACCTTGATTTTCACAAAATCAAAGGAACTTAGAAGAAGATCTCAACTCCTTGAAAACTATCTCCCAACAGCAAAATAATTTTCTAGCAACTTTTGCCCAACCGAATATTTGTTCTTAGACTGAAAATTTGTTTAGAATTCCCCAACACCTTGATGGAACTATAGTAGAAATTTAGCTAGAACAAAAAATGAGAAGGCTCTCTAGATATACCTCCAAATGAATGCCTAAACAGAAGATCTCCAAAGGCTAGCAATCAATTTATCTTGCCTTTATTGATAGGATCCACACACCAATGCACAATCCAATTCTTATAAATGTTAGCTAAAAGATAAAGAGAAGAAATGCAAGGATGAAGGCTTAATTTGGAGGTAGGAGATAAAGAAAAGTGAAGCTACAACATATGACATAGTAGATAGGAAATTAAAGGGAAAAAGAGAGAATCTAACTCTTAGATCTAAATGCTTGCATTCACAATGTGAAATGTCAACCCACTCTCTCACTCTATATCTATATAGAGAGAGAGGATGATGTGATGCCAAGGTGGCATCACACCTTCCTCAAGTTTATAAGCAAGTGGCATGTGAATTTTGTGCGCATTTGAATTTTGTTTAGAATCTTCATTTCATATCATGAAATGTCTTCCAAATAAATTCTAATGCCACACCAAATGACCTTTTCATTTGACTTTTTCCTCCAAAAATAATTCTTTATTTTAATTAAATTAAACACTTGAATTTAATTAATTAACCTTTGGCATAACTCTTAAGTCAATTTGCATAATCTTTAAGCATATCATTGTTAACTTAACCCTTTAAGCTAATTTGACCAATTAATAGTCTTGAACTACCAAATAATTAACTCATTAATTAATTGGTCTAATTTAACTCCTTAAAGCAATTTAATCAATTTAACAATTAAATTGACCAAGTCAAGATGACCACAAATTGCATCAACTGTCTATCTCCAAAATCAGTCATGAACGAATTTCTCTAACTTTTAGAAAATTCCCCTTCATCAAGTAGGATTTGCTATTGGCTTTTGTGTGTGACCCATTAAGTTCTATCATTTATTGAACATGGGCTCACAACTCTTTGTGACTTATAGAATATCAAATATTCACATTAGTTTAAACTTATTTAAACTAATAACTTAATTCAATTAACCTTCATTAATTGAAGAATACACAATCTCCATGGTTGATGTCCAATGTTAAGCCCATAGAGCCCAACTAATTAGCTAAAATGAATTTTTTTGTAGAACTATTCTAGCTCTATGTATATTATGCAAATATGGTCTTTTCACCTCTTATCTCCCAAAAAAAGCCTAAGGCAAGATATTTGTTAGCTCCTTAATAGCATCAATATGATTTTTCTATTCCAAATGTTTGATTCCCCCTAATGATCTCATCTTTAGAAAACTCCTTTTCCAAATTGTCATACTCCCTTACACAAAGACTTCTTGAAATTGATTATCTCATAATACATTGGAAAGGTACTCGCCCTTCACAATGACAAAGAATTAGATCCCATCTTGGATCTCACAAACCTCCATATCTAAGTATCTCATGCCAAATCTCCACCAAAACAACCCTCTATATGGCCAAAGAAGAGCCAAAGCAGGAGGACCTAAACACGTGTTTATCATGGGTTCTCAGGCCAAAGGACTAATTATCTGCACTAGCGTAACTAGAAAACTTGCTATTATTGACTTGCCTATTCGGCTATCTAGTGGATTCTCCAGCGAGCCTTCATTGAACTTGTTCTCTAACAAACACCCATTAACATACACCTATATCTCATATAGTTTTGCTCATGAAACGGAGCAATATCCAACTCTTGAATTTATACATTGTCAGTGCAAGTTTATCTGAATATTAGATACCATATCTCATAAAATCCTATGATTTGGATGATTTCAAATCACAACCATGTAAGACTTGTTTCATGATAACCATCCAACGCATGACAAAGTCTCATAGTCATATGTGATCGAAGGGCTTCAACCAAATACTAGTGAAGTAAATATAAGCATAAGACAAAAATGGCCATTTAATAATATCATTCAATCAAAATTATATCACAAGTAAAATAGTTTACATGCCATTCTAATTAGCTTGTGAGGCACTATTCCAACAGTTGGGATTTTTCCAAACACCATATATTAACAATATACTACAAAGGTTTAGTATGGAAGAATATAAGAAAGGATTCATCCCTATTGGACACAATTTTCATCTATATAAGTCTATAGCCCCTAAAACTTATGACAATAGACATAGAATGTTCCACATACCTTATGCGTCCGCTATATGGAGCATAATATATGCCATTAAAGTATAAGGCCAAATGTAGCACACGCTCTAAATGTTACAAGCCACTTGCAATCTGACCCTGGTGAATGTCACTAGAAAGTTGTTAAAGCAATCTTTAAGTACTTGAAAAAGACTAAAGATTTGTTTTTGGTGTATAGCGATAGAGAATTGAAACTCGAGGGGATTTTGGATTATAATTTCCAACCTAATGTAGATAACCTAAAATCCTATTCTAGATTAATATTTTACCTTAATGACCATGCAGTGATTTGGAACAATTCCAACCAAGAGGCCATGGCTGATTGAAATACAGAGGCGAAATATATTGCAGCTTCGAAAGTTGCAAAGGAAGATGTTTGGATAGAAAACTTCATCCAAGAGTTGGATGTAATGCCTAGCAATCTAAGCCTGTATTTGTCTTCTATGACAACAATAAAGTGGTGGTGCAAGCCAAATTGCCAAGATCTCATTAGCAATCCAAACACATATTGAGGTAATATCATTTGATCCATGCAAAGGCAAGTGAAGCACTAGGATCCAATAATCAAAACTTTAAAAACTAAATATAACTAGGCTACACATGTCACCAAGGATCTAAACATGCCATTGATTTAGATTTGGTTAGAAGAATAGCTTGATTTTCAGAAAATCAAAGGAAGGTGGAAGAAGATCTCAACTCCTTGAATCGGTCTTCCAGCACCACAGCTGAATCCAATCAACTTTTGACCGGGAAAATGAACTCCAATTTGAGTGAAAATTGTATAAAAAGATCACCAACTCATTTATATATCTTGATATCAAATATCAGATTAATCAGAATTTGGAAAGACTTCCGAAGGTCGCTGCAAAGTTGCCATGCTGGAAACTGGATCTCACAGCAGCAGCTCAGTTTGGATGCAACTTTTTCCCAATCCAAACTCTGCCAAAAATTCTGAACAATTTACAGCATGTTATCAACTCATTTATGAAGCTACTGTAATAAATCCAGCTCAAAATACCAAACAGAATATCCTGGAAAAATTTTCCAAAATCACTGCCCTGACAGTGGATCTCCAAACGCTAGCAATATAATTGTCTTGGCTCTAATGTTATGATCCACACACCAATGCCAGATCCTATTCTCCTCAATATTAGCTGAAGAATACTGAAGATAATTTCAGAGATGAAGACTTGATTTGGAGGTGGGAGAAGAAGAGAAGTGAAACTTCAACATATGAGGCAACAATTTGAAAAAAAGAGGGAAAATGTGACTGAATCTAATTCTTTACACAAGTTGCAAGTGGCCGCCCTTCTCTCTCTATATATCTGTATATAGAGTGAGGATGGTGTGAAGCCAAGGTGGCATAACACCTTCCTCAAGTGGAGGCATCAACTGGCTTACTTAGTTGGCAAAATTGAATTTTTCCTCTAAAAAGGATTCTTCTCATTAATTAAATTAAGTACTTTATTTTAGTTAGTTAACTTTGACTTAACTCTTAAATCAATTAGTTTGACTCTTTAAACCCATCATAGTTAACTTAACTCTTTAAGCTAACTTGACCAATTGATAGTCATATGGCACCAAATAATTAGCTCCTTAATTAATGATCTAATTTAACTCTTTAAATTATTTGATCAATTCAACAACTAAATTTTTCAAGCCAAAATGACCTCAATTTTGCCAACCTACAAAATTGGTCAAGTGAGCAATTTTCTGGCTCTTATAAAATTCTCCTTCATCAAGTAGAAAATACAATTGGCTTTGTGTGTGATCTATTAGGTTCTATCATTCATTGGATATGGGCTCACAACTCTTGTGACTATTAAATATCATATTTTTATTTTAATTTAAACTCCTTTAAACTAATCAACTCAATTCAATTAATCTCCAGTAATTGAAGAGTACCCAATCTCTATGGTTGATATCTAACCTCAAGCCCAAGGAGTCCAACTAGTTGACTGAAATAAATGCTCTGGGGGAACCATTCTAACTCTGCATGTATCATACAAATACGGTCCCAGTGCGTGACTAAGCCTCATAATCTTGTGTGATCCAAGGACTTCAACCAAATGCCAGTGAAGTAATTCGAAGCGTAAGATAAAGATAGCCATATAAGGAATATTATTCAATCAAAATTGTATCAAAAGTGAAGTAGTTTACATGCCAATCTAATTAGCTTGCAAGGAACTATTCCAACAACACCTACTCGCCCTAAAGCAAATTTCCCATAGCCTTAAAGCCTATATTTTCAAGATGTCCTTCAAAGACCATTTGCATTTAAAGGTTTAGACAGTGGTTCTGCTATATTCTCTTTTGAGGCAACTATCTCCAGTCAATTGTCACCTCTATCAATTGATATCATATATCAAGTGATATCACTTTTATTATGTCTAGATCACTGATAAGTTCTTGGCTCAAGTCCTAAATTATCTTCCAAAAGCAATCACAGGCTCATGCACGCTAGACACCACATCCAACTCTTGGAAGAAGTTTTTATCCTAACACTTTCCTTTACAATTTCCAAAGCCATAAATTATTTCACCTCAATAGTATGTTCAGCTATAATATCTAGTTTGGAACTCTTCCAACTGACCATGCTACCACAAAGGCAAAATATAAATCCAAAAGAGGATTTTATATCTTTTATATTAGATTGAAAGCTAGAATACTTGAGTTTCAATTGTCTATTATCTTATACCAATAACAAGTCTTTAGTCCTTCTCAAGTACTTAAGGATTGTTTTAAAGGCCATCCAGTGACATTCATAAGGATTGGATTGGAAACAACTTGTAACGCTTAGAGTGTACGCTAAATCTGATTTTGTACATTAAATAGCATACAATATGCTCTCAATGGTAGACACATATAAGGTATGTGGGATATTTTTTATCTCTTATCATCAGTCTTAGGAGCTAAAAACTTGGAGAGACGAATGCCATGTCCTACAGGGAGGAATCCACTCTTGGATTCTCTCATACTAAACCTTTTTAGTATTTTGTTAATCTATGGAGTTTAGGAGAGCCATAGCATCCTCCTTGATCTTTCTCTACATATACATATTCCCAATACATTGGATGCTCCTCCCAAATCCTTCATGCAGAATTGTGTAGATAACTGTACTTTAGTTCACTAACATTTTTCTCTCATTCCCAATGAGAATAATATCATCAACATAAAGCAAATAAATTGTATACTACCCCCACTAGCCTTTTTGTACATACAAGGTTCATACACATTTTTGACAAAGCCAAATGATTTAACTTTTTAGTCAAAATGTATCTTCCTAATTGGGATGCTTGTTTAAGTCTATAAAAGGATCTCTTGAGTTTGCAAACCTTTTGCTCACTTTCTTTGGATGTAAAACTTTATGGATGCTCCGTATAGCTTTTTTCTTCGATGTTTTCATTTGGGGAAGCGATTTTCACATCCATTTTTCATATCTCATAGTCATAATATATGGTTGTGGTAAGTAAAATTTAAATAGACTTAGACATTGCAACAGGTGTAAGGGTTTCCTCAAAGTCAATACTGGGTCTTAAAGTGTAACCTTTTGCCACTAATCGTGCCTTAAAGGTCGTTGCCTCTTCTACGACTCCTAGTTTTATCTTATAAATCCACTTGCAACCAATGGGAAAAATTTCCTCTAGTGGATCTACCAAAGTCCATATATTGTTAGAGTATATAAAGTCCATTTCGGATTTCATAGCATTAAGACAATGTCCTAAGTTTATGTCCAACATAACTTCTTGATTTAGTCTAACCTTCTGAAAGGTTGTGTGTAAAGATTTTTTTTTATTTATTTATTTCTACCTCTTATGGGATTTGATGATCATCTTGAACTTCATCGAGTTCAACAACATTGCCATTTCTATCTAATAAAAATTTCTTTTCTAAACAAATGGCATTCCTCAAAACAAACACCTTTATTCTGAGGGATTATAGAAGTAATAACCCTAGGACTCTCTTAGGTATCCTACAAACTTGCATAAGGTGGATCTACCATCCAACTTGTCTCCTACTAACTGTCTCACGTAAGCGTGAGTCCCCAAACTTTTAGATAATGGTAAAAGGGTGCTTTGCTATGCCACTTCTCATGCGGCGTCTTTGACATTGACTTTGAAGATACTACACTTAATAACTTTACCACCATTTCTAAGCCATATCTCCAAAAAGATATAGGCACATCGAGAAAGCTCATCATGGAATGTACTATATCCAACAAGGTAGGATTTCTCCTCTCGGCTACTCTATTGATATGGGGTGTGTCGGGTAAAGTCCATTAAGAGAGATTCCCATTCTCCTTTAGATAATCCAAGAATTCAATACTTACGTATTTTCCCCTTTGACCTGATCAAAAAGTTCTAATACTAAGTCTGTTTTGCACTAACACTTAGTGGGCCACATACATCTATATGGATCAAATCCAAAGGACTAGTGGTATGCTTTCTTTGTCTCATAAGAAAAGAGCCTTGGTCTTTTTTTTCCTTTAATCAAGATTTATAAGTAGGAAAGTCTTCAATACTACTAACATTTAGTGCTATGAAAGCTTTTAACTTGATCATCTTATTTTTAGAGATATGCCCAAGCCTTGCATGTCATAACATTACATCTTCTTGGATATTTAATTTTCTTACATTATTGAAAGTGCATTAGAGATGGTTGAAAATCTAATATGCACAATCCTTTGTTGAATGTACCATAAACAACTAAAGAACCCTTTCTTTAATGCTTTCAATCTCCCATTTGATATAGAAAGATCAAATCCTTTGGTATCCAAAACAAAAATTGAAATATTGTTCTCAACAAGATATGGTACATGACAATTCAATTATGGAGTTCCTTAAATCTAACTTATTATTCACTTTCAGCTTGGGCCACAACTCTTGCTTCTTTGCCAAGGTAGTAGATCATATTCCCATCACTTAGTTTTATTCTTCTTTCTATTCTTTGTAACATCTTACAAATATAAGAACCACATGTGATATCATGTATCCATGAGAAATAATTTATCCTTAAATGCATTTCAATAAAGCATAAACCCTTCTCAAGTGTTGTAAGGTATTCTTTACAATTCCACTTCCATTGGACTATGTTGCCAAAGTATAAACAAGTAAATATCCATTATATCCTCTACAATCTTTTTGACTCCATTAGATACCTTTAATGGTTGCTTTTCTTTAGAGGAAACATTTTTCTTCCCTTTACGTTCCTCACTAGCACCCCTAGGACCCATAAACTTGGAGGAAAAAGCAAGCATTAATGGTTTGCCCTTGTCATGGTATTCTCCATTTAGATCAACACTTTGATCAATAAAACTCGGTGAGGATGTGAAGATCAAATCCTCATGGAGATCATGGTCTATCACTATGTCTAAGTTGGAAAGTATCTCAAGCCTAATAATCTTTAGACTATAGTTGAGGACACATGACTTCACATTCATACTAACTTAAAATGTTTCTTTTGACAACATGAAATTCTCATACCTCATTTGCTTTACAAGTCTTACAAACTTTAACCAAGGTATAATTCATGTGTCCTTGAGACTTTTGAAGTTTGTAGATGCAATCATGAGACTATGGAATAGGATGATCCTTAACCCAATTCATGAACATTTCATGTGCCTCTAGATCTATATTAATCCTGATGGGATTGGGAACATCATGATATAGGATCCATATCCATTTCTCGGAATCTAGAATGACTTTGAGGTTAAGTTAATTATGGATGTTAAGCATGGTTGGTTTATTAGTTTTCCAAGAAATAATGTTGAGTGAATTTTTTTTAGCCATTCTTAAGATTTCACAAATCCTCAAAGGCAAAAAAGAGAATATAAACATATGATTGAATATTAATATTGAAAACATATTCATGGTCTTTCAAGTATATTTTTCTCCAACTATTTTATCAAATCCTTCACACCCTAGAAAAATTCAGGAAATCGCATTTCCTACTGAGAATCAAGACCCCGAGGACTTATGGACCCTTGTGATCAAGTACCATCCACAAGCAATCAAAGGGTAAGTAACTCTTGCTAATTACATCTCATGCAACTCTTGATGCATTTTGCCTCACTTTTCATATAGACCCACGTAACTGTGTGCCATCTATACAACGAGGTGCTAAGTAGGACGTACCAATCATACTTTGATTTATGATGGCCTCACGTCAACCCTTGTGACTAAGTGCCAATGCATGGCCATTCTTAAATCAAAGGTGTATTTTATGTTAAATATATGCCCACAACTTTTCTCCTAAGTGTGACCCCCATGATTGAGTGCCATTGCACAAAATCGGTAGCATCACCATGGCATGTACTATCAATAGAAGGCATGAATTAATTAAAAAAATTTTATTTGTGTTCATTTGGACTTAATATTTTAAAGCACTTAAACATTCTAAGTGGAGGGTTTTTCTTACTTGCAAAGATCTCATTATTTTATCTTTTTATTTAGATTTTCTATATTCTAATGATATATATCATATATCAATAGGATATAAAAAGTATAAATAAGTAAATACACCTAGGATGCTCCTAGGGTGGGATAACCATGAGCCTTAACTAAGTGGTGCACTTAGAGCCATAAGTGCACCACCTGGTTGATTTTAAGTAGGTTGATTAAACCTAGCTATTACATAAGTATATCCCCATACATCCATAGGTATTCGAGCCTCTGTAGGACTTCTTTGCTCCTTGCAACATTCATAAGAGGAAGAAATCCTCACTCCTAGTGTTTCTATTCTCATAATTTTTACAAGGTAGAACAAAAAAGCATACAAGCCCAATTTAATACAACTCATTTCAACAACTTGAAATAAATATAATCACTATTAAAGGCTCATGCTCTTCTCTATTCATTCAACACTTAAATGAACAATAAATAAATCAAGAATTGACATTCAATTCCAACAATTAAATGCTTATCTCATAAATAATTAATTCACCAAGCAAAAATAAGCATAACATTTATGCATCTCATTTTTTCACTAATTGAAGATTAACTTTAACATGATTTTAAAAGCAATCAAATATGTCAAACATAATTTTTACAACTTGCACAACACTTATACACTTATCTAACATGATTTGAATCAATTTTGGCCACTTAAGAAACCTAAAAATAGGCTCAAAACGTATCCCAACCTAAACTAGATATTGCTGCCTGGGTGTGTAGATGGCTGGGCAGGAAGTGCCTCTGCTACCCTGCCTATGTGCTACCATAGTGCGGCAGCACCCTTATTATCACATGTAATGGATGAAATTTCAAATTCGAAACACCTTCTAAAAATAACATTTCAAATGCTCAAACATGCTTAAAAAATCAAGCTTAAGTAAGAATCTCATTCTTCAAAAATCTCCAATTAAATCTAATTCAATTGGATTAAAAAATGACTAAAATAAATTAAGGCCAAATATAGTATGCTATATCAACATATAACATCAACCAATGCCAAATAAACATTCAACATTAGCAACTATGAATTAGAACATACTAACTACATGAATTAACACTTCAAACACAAATTTACATGCTTTCAATTCATCAATCAAGAAGTGACACACAACATCATCCAAATACTCCAATCCAAAATATATAATCCAATGTTTAATGTACCTTAAACAACTAAAGAATCATTATTTGCTGCTTTCAAATTCCTATTTTATATAGAAAAATCAAATCCTTTGTTATCTAAAATAGGAATTGAAATTACGCTTTTCACAAGATTAGATACCAAATAACAAGGATCAAATACAAGATAGGAGTTCCTTAAGTCTAACTTCATGACGCCTTCGATCATGACTACAATTTTTTCTCCATTGCTTAGGTATAGGATCATATCCCCATCATTAAGACTCCTTCTTATTTCCATCCCTTGTAATGAATTACAAAGGTGAGAACCACATCTGGTATCCAGTACTCATGAGAAAAAATATGTCATTAAATGCACTTCAATAAAGTACATACCCTTCCTAAGGGTTGTGAGGTACTCTTTACAATTCCTTTTCCTTGGCTTTGCTCGCCACAATGGAAATAATTTACATTAACTCTGGCCTCTTTCTTTTTCTTGACTCCACCTAAAGGTTTCAATGGTCACTTTCCCTTTGAGGAAGAACTTTTCTTCCTCTTTCTTTTCTTTTTAGCTCCCCTAGGGCCCTTGACTTGGAGGAGGAAAAAAGCATTAAAGGTTTGTCTTTCTTCATAGTCACCTAGGTGGTCACTAACATGTTGATCAATTAGTCAATCATTTTCTCTTATTTTGTCATGTTGAAGTCTAAATTGATTAAAGGAGCTAGGTAATGGTTGTAGGATCAAATTCAGATAAAGCTCATTATCCATAACCACATCCAATTGAGCATGTTTCTCAATAAGACTAATCATCTTAAGACCATGATCATGTACACTTGAGCCTTTATTCATTCTAGTCTAAAAGCATTCCTTAGATAATGAGAAATGCTCGTGTCTAGTTTGTACACAATACAACTCTTATAGGTGCATGGGTATCTCACGAGTCAATATCATGTGTGTGTAAGTCTTTTGGAGCTCATTAGACATAGAAGCTATCATGAGGTAACGTGTTTGTAAATCATCATCTACCTACTTTGTGAACGTTTCAAGTGCCTTATCATCGACATCATTATATGTGGTGTCCAATGGACTTAGAGTAAACACAAATGTCCTCTTTTCAAAATCAAGAATTATCTTAAGGTTTTTAAGCCAATCATGAAAGTTTGGCCCGATAAGTCTATTAGTTTCCAAAATCACATTAAGTGGATTCTTAGCCATTTTGTTTGAGATTTCAAAACTTTACACAGGTGAAAAAAGAAAATATAATCATGTGATTGAATATAAGTATAGAAAACATATTTATGGACTTTCAAACATATTTTTCTCCCACTATTGTATCAAACGTCTCACCCCCATAAGGAATTTGGGAAGTCTTATTTCCTAGTGAGACATCTATAGACAATCATAAGCTAAAAAACTTTTGCTAATTGCATATCTATGCAACCCTTGATATGTTTTGCCTCACTTTTTGTGTAGACCCACAACTCGTACAACAAATATATTACTAGGTGTTTACGTCAGACCTCCAAATCAATCTTTGATTCGAAATTACACTATGTCATTCCACAACTTATAAGGCAATGCATAGGAAGTATCAAATCAAAGTTGCATCATATGCTAAGTAAGTGAACAGAGCTTCCCAACATAAACATGACCCATGACTTATTAGACATCATGAAAATGTGGTAGCATCTTTATGTTGAATTCTCCTTTTAATTTGTATTCATTTTCACTTAATATTTTGAAAGCATGTAGACTCTTCAGAGTGGAGGGATTTTTTTGCTTGGAAAGATCTCATTAATTTTATCTTCTCTTATTTAGGTTTTCTATACTCTAACCATGCATCTCATACATTAATAGGATAAAGAAAGTATAAATAAGTAAATACACCAAGCATGCTTGTAAGGTGGCATGACTATAAGCCTTAACCAAGTAGTGCATTTTAAAGCCATAGGTGCACTACTTAGTTGATTAGGTGCACCACTTAGTTGATTTTAAGTAGGTTAATTAAATCTAACTATTACATAAATGCATCTCATACATTCATAAGTCTTCAGCCTCTTTGATTTCTTTGGTCTTATTTGTCTCCATGTGACAATTACAAGAGAAAAGAAATCCTCACTCCTAGTGATTCTACTCTCATAACATTTATAAAATAGAAATTCAAAGGTATGCAAACCTTTATTTAATACAACTCTTTTCAACAACTTGAAACAAATTAAATCATATTAAAGGCTCATGATCATCCCCATTCATCATCATCCATTGAACAGCTAAATAAATAATAAATTAGAATTGACATTCAATCTAATAAATTAAATGATTATGTCATAAATAATTAATTAACTAGCAAAAGAATAGGCATAACAATTATGCATATCATTTTTGCACATAAATAAAGATTACCTTGAACAAGACTTTGAAAACATGCAAAAATGTCAAACATAATCTTGAATCACTTACACAACTTTTGTGCATCCGAATATGTGTGAAAAATAGATAAGAAACACAAAACAACACAAAATGTACCAAATATCGACCATGTGGCAGCCTAGGCTAGGCTGCTGCCCACTGCCGCTTGGTTGGAGCGTGGAAAATGTGCGCATGGTGCGCCCACTACCAGCCGAACTAGGTAGCTAGGCGGCAACCCTACCTAGCTACCTTGTGGTCTTGTTTTTTGCCTCAATTTCATGGTTTTTGTACTCTAAATCCACAAGGACACTTCCATAAACAAAAAATTTGAATAAATTTCTAGATTTAAAACAACATTCAGAAATGGAAATTCAATCTTTCAAATATGCTTCAAAAATGAAGTTCAAGTAAGAATCAATATTCTTCAAAATCTCCAATTAGCTCCAATCCAATTGGATCCAAAATGACTAAAACACATCAAGGTCAAATTAAATATGCTATATCAACATATAACATAAATCAATTCTAAATCAATGTTTAACATCAACATCAATGAATCAAAATCATGCCAACACAAGAATCAACATTTAAAACACATATTAGGATATCGCAATTTATCAACAAAGAAGCCACATATAAAATCAACCAAACACTCAAATTCATCAATTAAATCTAGTATTTAGTGATATATGTCAATTCATCACATGAACCAATCCAATAAAAATCAAATTAAAGTATTAATTAGGCTCTAATACCACTTAAAAGTGGGAGTAGGCAAAGAATCTATAATATAAAACCATAAAAAGGATAAAAATAAATTTCCTAATATACTTAAAGGATCTAATCATGTATTTAATGAGAATTAAAATCCAAAAAAATACCTTGAATGAGAAATCCAAAGGTAGAATAAGAAAACTCCTATGATCTCTTCAAAAGGAACAACTAGCTCAAATTAGAGAGACAACAACACTTGACCGCCTTCCTCAACTTCAAATTTGCTGAAAAAAATTAAAGGAACACCTCAACACTCCTAGGAAGATTCTGGAAAAAATTTAGCCCAATCAAACTTGGGAAGTCATCCAAATCAGCCACTGAAAATAGAGGATAGCAATGTATCTTAAAGAGCACAAGCCCCCCCAAATGTTGAGCAAATAATGTAATAATCCACACACCCAAAGAGAGACCCAATCCACCTCAAATATGCTACAAAATCATAACAAAAATGAGAGGGATGGGATGGTTAATGGAGAAGAGAAGGAGAATACGATATAGAGAGTGTGAAGCTTCAACTCACAAAAGAATCACACTTTTTGGAGGGAAAATGGAAATCTAGCTTAGCTCTCACCTAATGGTTGGCCATGATCTTTATATAGAGAGGATGGTGTGATATTAGTTGGCATCACACCTTCTTTGGTTGGTTGCTAACTTGGCAACCAACTTGCCAACTAATTCGCATGTGACTTTCACAAGCAATTAGATTTAATTTGTATGTACATTTCATCTTAGGAAATGTAATAAAAATTAATCCTAAATTAATTTCAAATAAACTCTTTCATTTGAATTTTCTTCCAAAACCAAATACTTACTTTAATTAAAAGAACTCTTTATTTAATTAATAATTTGACTTAACTTCTTAAGATAATTAACTTAACTCTTTAAGTTAAGTTGACTAATTAATTGTCACATGGCACCAATTAAATTAATTCCTTAATTTAATTGGCCTAATTTAACTCTTTAAATTATTTTGACTAATTTAACAATAAAATTAATCAAGCCAAAATGACCAAAAACTAGTCAACCATTTTCTCCTCCAAAACCATCTAGGTGAACTTTCTAACTTTCTAGAAAATTTCTCCCATCAAGTAGAAATTTCTTTAAACTTTTGTGTGTGACCCATTAGGTTTATCCATTCATTGGACTTGGGCTCACAACTAATTGTGATATTTTGTATATTAAAATATTCCTATCAGTTTAAACTCCTTTAAGCCAATAACTCTTTCAATTAATTTTCATTAATCAAAAAGTACGCAATCTCTATAGCCGATGTCTAGCAACAAGCCCATGGAGCCCAACTAATTGGATGAAATGAATATGCTCTCCCAACAAAAACCTCAAAATTTTCAAAATTTGATATTTGACCAAAACTACATAATTAAAATTAAAATTGCACAATTATAGATACCACAATGTTATACTATATATAATTGTATAAATAGATTTTATTGTCAACCCAATGCAACTTAAAGATATGTAAAATCTTCAAGCAAAATACTATTATATTACAAAATTTATAAAAAAAGAAAACATTTGATTTAAAGGACAAAAAATATAAATTTGTGGCACAGAAATCGATTTTGATTTTCAACCAACTCCAAAATAATATTTCTTGAGATTTGAGAATTCATACTTAAAACCGTTGATGCTGTATGACCCGTCTCCCTAGCCATTCTCTCATGGCCAGCCTTAACCATTTTTCCACTTTCCACTCTCTCTCTCTTCTCATAAGTCCTTTAATGTTGCACAACCCCTTAATATTTCCATACACACAACTGCAAAAAAAAAAAAGGAATAGAATAACATATCCAAGAACACCCAATGAAGAAAACATACAAACCATCAAGAAAGTGAGTAGATGCCGGTTACATATAAATTATTTGTTGCAATGGAGTTTGGCCGATATTGGATTCAGAATGCAAATAAGGGCAGTGTGGAAGGATGAAGAGATTAGGAGTTTTCAAATTGTACGTTAGCGGGGTTTTAATAAAACTACAGTTATGGCCTTATTGAATAAAGTTTTTAAGAATAACTTAAAGAACAAATTTGGAAGATTAGTAAATTGGTATCCAAATTATTTTTGCAATGGTGAAATCTTCATTTTGTCCCTCAATTTAAATTATATTTTTATTTTTTGAGTAGAAGAACAATCCATGTCAATAATTAAAAATAACTATCATTTTAGATACAAAATGACTTTTTTTTTTATAATAATATGAATACATATATAAATATTGGTAGTTGAGAACCTCTATCATTGCAAGTAGTTTTGCTAGAGTACTTAAAAACTAAGGATAATGAGTAAATAGAGATAATACATATATCTTGTAATTGAGAGAATCAAGGAATAAATAAATATAAATTTCAATTTAGTTCAATTATTCTCATATGTATTCAATTAATTAAGACAGAGATATTTTGGATAGATAAAAAATTAGCATAGCGTGACCAAAAACTATCATTCTCTATGATGAGGTTGAAAGTCATATTTAGTAAATAGGGTGGTGTTTAGGCTGATCCGACAAAGGAGGTTGAATGATCCAGCAATGATATTCTTCAACGTTTGAGATTTGCAATGAATAGCAAACATTAAACTAGCTGAGATACCCCCGACGAAGGTACTCTGACACTCAAGTTAGTTCTAATCAAAATAAGATAATCGAATAGAAGAGTAAGAGTGTATAGTGTATACAGCATTACTTGGAGGATGGTTGGCGGTGAGGTATTTATAGCCTTCTCCTAGTGGATGATATGTCTAAAATGTCCCTATTAAGTGTAGTAGGCTCTCGTCCTTACCTGGAGGTTATTACTTATTTCCTATCCTGGTACTATTTCAGATGGCATTATCTTCTACTTTTTAAGGTAAATAGTACTCTAGAGGTGCGCTTCCTTGCTAGAGTTGGTGGCAGAGACTGTACTAAGTGGCATGCACCATGAGGCACGCTACTTATCTAAGCATTAAATACGGTAAGGATATGAGTCATCACCGGAGTGAGCACTTTGGTTGACAATCATCAAACAGATAAGGCGGTCAATCAGAGAGATGGTTGAACAAACAAAGTGGCTTGAAGCCTTCTGTTGGGTATGGTTGAGAACAATCCACTCGATCAAGTGGTTGTGGTCGAGTGATCCAACCCAATTGGGTCCAGAAGTGATGTTGGGTTGTGCATGTTAAGTAAGCCTAAGGACCCTTTCTGAGGTCGATAGCTTATTGGGCTAGGCCTGTTAGGCTATCTTATATCATAAGTCTCTCCCACTCGCGGTCTTAATCAAGCTTGTTGATAAGGAGCAAGGAGTAGATAATTGAATGGCAGTTATGGCAATTATGCATCTTTGACTAGGGTTTTTAAATTCTCAATCAAGGTTTTTGAATAGTCAACCAGGGTTTTTGAATTCTTGACTAGGGTTTTGACGATTATGCACATTTAATGTGCCAGTTACATCATAGAATACCAAGTGCCAAGGGGTAGTAGTGCAATTATTACTGTCGCTTGATTTCCTACATCCAAATGCCTATCAATAGGTAGAGTAGAAACATTCATTTTTCACTTTTGCTGAAATCTTTTCTGGTCAAGTTCTTGCCTTCAGAGTTCTCTAATTTCTTTACACACTTTAGAGTAAGTTCCTTTGCAAACATGTGTTTTGCTTCATTTTTCTTTGCGAAGATGTCAACTACATCAGATAGTGAAGATATTAGGTCTCAGAGCGTACAGTTCCAAAAGAAAACTGGGGTTGAAAGTGTATCTAGGAGCACATCTGATAGCTTGTTGAGTGATAACTTAAGTATTGAGAGGGCTGTTTCTGTGGTTAATGCTAGCCCCAGTGAAGTGCAGGCATCGTAAGGTTGATTGTTTACTTTGGACCACTATAGTGAAATAATGTCTAAGATTTCCCCTACTATCTTAGTCCGAATTAGGAAGAAGTACCATATCCCTAATGAATATGAGCTTTTAATGCTTAGGCATCAGGGTTTCTTTAGCACCAACCATAGTCAAACTCCTGGTGGGCCTTGAGGTTTGTATAAGCTAACTCCTTCCCACAGATAGCGCCAAAATGATGAGGTTGAAAGTCATATTTAGTAAGTAGGGTGGTGTTTGGGCTAATCTGACCAGGGAGGTCGAACGATCCAGCAGTGATATTCTTCAAGGTCTAAGATCTGCAACAAACAACAAATGTTAAACTAGTTGAGGTTTCCTCGACAAAGGCTCTCCAACACTCAAGCTAGTTCTAGTCAAAATGAGGTAATTGAATGGAAGAGTAAGAGCATATAGTATATATGGCATTAACTAGACGATGGCTGGCAGTGAGGTATATATAGCCTTCTCCTGGTGGATGGTATATCTAATATACCCTTATCAAGTGTAGTAAGCTCTTGTCCTTACAGGGGGTTATTGGTCATTCCCATCCCAATACTATTTTAGGTAGCATCATCTTCTGCTTTTTAGGGTAAATAATACTCTAGAGTTGCACCTCCTTACCAGAGTTGGTGGTAAAGACTGTACTAGGTGACACGCGCCATTAATGCGGAGGTACGCTGCTTGTCAGGGCATTCAATGTGGCAAGGATATGAGTCAGTGCTAAAGTAAGCATTTTGGTCGACAATCATCGAACAGACAAGGTGGTTGACCAGAGGAATGGTTGAAAGAACAAAGTTGCTTGAAGCCTCCTGTTGGGTATAGTTGAGAACAATCCACTCAACCAGGCGGTTGTGGTTGAGTGATTCGGCCCAACTGGGTCCAAAAGCGACATTGGGTTGTGCATGTTAAGTGAGCTTGGGGGCCCTCTCTGAGACCAATAGCATGTTGGGTTGGGCCTGTTGGGCTATCTCATATCACTCTAATTATAAGATGGATTTGTTTTTTATATAGTATAGATGATACATCATTAAATTAAATTTGTATTTATGATGTTATTATAAATATATCTAATAACTCATAATGTCGTCTGACGGTGACTCTTGCAAAGGAATCCTCTCCCATGGATAACAAGGCTTCCTGAGTGACCCTCAAGACTACAGCTCCTAGCGTGTTTTTGCAGGTACGGGCAGCTCTTGTGATTGGAACAACAATTCCAGCTAAGGGGCAAGTCTCGCGGTGGTTGTCCCATTTCATTCTCATTAGCATTTCCACGTGTAGAACATGTGGCTTGTTAGCCTCTCGAGCCTGAAGTGCATTCAAGGTCGAGTGAGACTGCAAACTATGTCAAGAAATGATATACTTGAGTGAAGATATTGAGTACTCTCGGACACAAGCAAATTATTACATAGTATTAGGAGCATCCATGCAAATTCCTCTATTGTTCAATATCGGATCTTGAACAAGAGAAAGAAAATATTGAAATTCAAAGTAGAAATGAAAAAAAATATATCTATATATATATATATATATATTTACTTGCCAAAAAATTAGAGGAATTGAGCGTGCTTTTAAGGTGTAGATGCAGAAATAATAAGATTGACTATAGATAGGGGGTGAGTGAAGTCAAACGGACAATTAATTATGTTTGATTAGAATGTTTTATCGAGTTTAAAATTTCATTTATACTTTATCTGCTTTTTAATTGTTCTCAATTTGAGTAAGCTTTAACTCAGTGGAGTTGGAGCAACTTGATAATTTTTTATACTTTTTAACTAGTTACGTAGAGTCAAAATATTTGTCAAATCCTATCCAATTCCAATTTTATTTCTTGCCCTTAAGATTGGGTTCTAACAACCTCTAACCACGCTATCTTGATTTTTGTTTTGAACGGTTTACTCTATTTTTAATTAGTTATCAATGCAAATTATCAATGAATTATACTCAGATCTGTTATCTTCTCATGTCAAAGGACTTGCCTACATCTATCCTATAATTAAACTTTGGCACGATTTTGCATACTTTGACTTGATATTATTTTTAATGATGTTTGAATCAATCAACTAAATCTATTAGATAATATACAAATTGTGCTAGTTAGTCGTGGTTTTGTATCGGCATACGAATTAGATCCGAACATCAAAACAAGTTTTATGGAAATTATGCTCACAGCTCACTTTAATTAGGTCCATACTTCTCCTACGTCAGAAAAAGAAATCTCAATTTAGCATAATGTCTGACCAAGTATGATAGAGCTATGGAAACAAGTAAATACATTTAAATGACGGATTGGACCTCACATGACCTTATCATGTGCCCTTTTACAATATATGTTAGAATATGTGCGTAGAGTACAATTATATAAACTGTAGCATGTAAATTAACATAACACAAACATGTAAATTCGTAATTCTAAAATCAAGTAAACAAACTACAGAAGAATAGCATAAGGCATTCAACAAAATTAGCAGCAGAAACAAAATTAGGAAGAAAGACAGTAATCAATAAGCCTACTTGTGTTGAATGAAAAATAGAAAGCAATTGAGTCGGGCCTATACAAATGTAATTTCATGAAAGTTTTATTTGCCTCTCAATGATGCAGAAAGACTTTTGATAGATAATCTTTCAAGATACAATGATCCCTAATTAGCCCAAAGGCAACACTTTGATTGGCTAAACCTCCAAACGTTTCTGACTATACATGCCGATGCCATTGAATACATGTTATATGCATTGAATATTGCTAGTATACTTGTATGCTTTTTGATTATGTTGATACACAAACAATCCCTATGTTTATAAGAATTTCGTGCGTAATCTAGTAAGATGCAACTCTAAATTAGTCGAACATGTTAAAAGCTGCAAACAAAAAGTTGTAACATTTTTTTTTTAAATTTAAGGACATTAACCACTAGTTGAAACACTTTTATAAGACCTGTTGAGGGGCTATCATCTCAAACCAAAAGTTAATCTAATAATAATAATCTAAAAAGTTAATATTTTTGAATTTATTTATTTATTTTCTCAATAAATTTTGCCCAAAAGTAATGTTTAGAGCGCACTCCACCAAACACATGCCTCGAAATTGAATTGAGCCGAACTAAACTAACGAGCTAGCGACGTGTAAATGAGTGTGTGGGTATTAGACCACACCTCCAAGCACATAACTCTTCTCCCCTCCAAACACTTTGCCAACCCTTTAGTCTTAACCCCAACTTTATAAAGAGCTCCTTTCTAGCTTTAGGATTCAATATCGGATGGACGTCTTCTACCCACATTGATGTCTAATATCCCTAGTTAGTCCTTAATTTATAAGCTATTTTTAACTCAATTTTCTTATTCAGTTCTTCTTTAATTTTGGCATGTCTCCGCTCTATGCATATCTCCTCATTGAAACAAATTCACTGATATAAGTTTCATTAATTCTATTTCATAGAACTCATTTTATTTTCAACTAAAGTTGACAAGTCATCAATTTATGGGTTGCTAAAATTTTCACAATCCCCCACATGAATGAGTAAATTTGCCTAACAAATATGCACGTAAATAAGGATGCAAACATATCGAGCCAACTTGAGAGCCTAACGAGCCAGCTCTAAAAGTGTTCAAGCTCCAGTTCAAAGAATTCGGACTCGAATCAAGCTCATGTAAGTTTTAAGTCAAGCTCGAGCTAAATAATTTTTGTTCATAAGCTCGCGAGCCTAAATTTTTTATTTTTGAAAAATATTTATATATAAAAAAATATAATAAAAATACTAATTTTAAGATTTTTTATAAAATAATTTAACTTTTCAATCTTGAGCCCAAGCTGAACTCAAGCCTATAAGTTGATTTTACAAAAAAATATATATATAATAAAATATACTAATTTTATAATTTTTTATAAAATAATTTAACTTTTCAAGCTCAATCCCTAGCCGAACTCGAGCCTATAACTTCATTATGAGTTCGAGCCTAATAAAGTGAGTCGAGTCTCAATTTCTTGAGCTCGAGCTTAATACATTTGATTCGAATTTGAGCTTAAATCTGAAAAAATAGTCAAAGCTCGGCTCTGCTCAACTCGTTTGCATCCCTAGACGTGAATCTAAATGCACAATAAAGATTCCACTCTAGTGATACTACACCAAGAAATGTACCTTTTTAGCTTTGAAACTTCTTTAGTGAGTACCATTGAGTGTACTTGCTAACTAGTGAAAGTGATGTCTTGAATTATTCAACTTTTGTGCAGACCAATACAATAGCACCACATTCAGCATCACTCAATAGTCAATATTATGGTATAACTTTTATGCTCATTTTGGTCCTCAATGATTATTGGTACTCTTGAGTACTATATGAAAATTTAGCCTTGTAATTCTCACAAGATTCACCCAATCTCTACTAACTTAGGTGACTTCTTATGAAGAGGTTCTTGTTGCAACCTAACTAGACATAATAAGCTATTAAACTCATTAAAAGCTACACTTAACATAAGACTTTTATAAGCTATTTTATTTGCTCATCAACAGATTGGGATAGAAGGTTGTGTCCCCTATAGTGCTTCCAAGTTAAGTCTAGTTATATAACTTATTCTTCCCTTTAAACCTACTCCACAGGGATTTGTAGTCACATAGGTAGAATTTTTATTATATAGATAATTGTTTTAAAGGCTTCGATCTTGTTTTCTTTGATGATTTATTTACTCTCTCTCTATTTACACCTTTTGTTAGCGGACTTGGAAAGTTATCCTTAGACTTTACATAGTCTAGAAAAAGTTCCATTATAGAGTAGTTTTCTAATGGTGTTATGTCTTCTTCATATGTGTTGAGACTTACTAATTTCCATGTTATTCTAGGTTTTCCAATGACAAATTGACTATAATAATGGAAGCAAATTGCCAGTTGTGACACCCTACTCAGGGTAACCCCAAGCTGAGATATCAAAATAATTCAATCTTATATGTAAAACTATAACACGATAATAGACCCAAAAGAAATTTTCTTTCAATCATTACAAGATAAGCAGTGGAATTTACATCTTAATTGATACCAATAACAGTGGCATTCATATCCAAGGTCTATTCTTAAGAGTGACAAGTTTATATGTACAATTTGAAAGTATCCTTAGCATCTCTGACACATTACAACATCTCTAAGAATCACATGCAACATTCTTAAGGCACATAAGTACATAACCACATCTAATTATTACAAAAGGGAACATCTCTTCATGCCTGATCTAAACTTTCATTTCTAATCAAGCCTATCTACAAAATTTAAAGGAAATAAAGGTAAAGTCTAATGGACTTAGTGGGGTATATACAATTAAGTAGTAATAGGAATCTATCAAGAAAGGAGAACATCTTAATAGATTTAAAAATAACAAGTAGTACAACTGTAGTGACAATTCAAACAAGTACAATAATAGCAACTGAAAAACTCTCCTATCTTACTACTCCAAAAGCAATTACAAGCAAGCAAGAACGAGTACAATGAGTAATCCCTAACAGTATATGCATTCCAAAAACACAAGTAAGACATGTATATATTCACCTTATACTATTCAAATAAGTACTTCCAAGAATGATACCCGGGCATACAATTGGTGTACCTATACAAACCATATGGCATATTGCAATGCCTAAGGGAAAATCTATAGTGCACTATTGATACCTAAGGGGAAATCCTTAACATATCGTGAACACCCAGGTGGACTGCAAGGCATATCCCATGTATCCCAGCATTTCGCGTAAGATTAGCACTCAACCCAAGTACTATCTCCAAGCAAGTATGATAAGGACAATAAGTACGACAAGTATGGCAAGTATGATGTGTATGTCAAGTATTAATCAAGCAATTAAATATGCCAACAAGGCAACTGATAATAGAACAATACCAAGAACTGAACATATTAAGTACCAATCAAGACAGATAGGAGTTTTGGGCTCCAAAACAATCAAGAATGATTCAACAAAGCAATACAAGTACTAACCTACATAGGGGTGTACAATCAAACAAATAAAGTATAATCAAGTGAACAATCGAGTACAAATCTCAAGTAAATGAGCAAGAACAATCAATCAAGTTACGAGCAGGTACAATCAAGCGCATTGACCCTCATAGGGGTTTTGCCACAAGAACAATAGATGTAACAAGGCCAATGGTAAACCCTCATAAGGGTTTCCAACAAGTAATGAGTAAGCTTATACCAAACAATAACCTAGAGCGGGAGAACCTCACCTCCGTTAGCTTAGGAAATGCAATCAAAAGTCACAATCACTAATCCTCTAGTTCTACCTCTTTGCCACCTAACCAAGATAGTCAAAACCTATATTCAACCTTTTAATACATCATCATTATGCTTATTATAATTTAAGATTACCAATTAATGCATTAACATGATAATTTAAAGTTTAACGACTCTATCATCTCAAAAAATAGCTAATAGCATTAGTGTTTCCCAAGTATATTTCAATTTCCATATCTGTTTCATATATCAAAAAATACTAGCCTACGTTTATACCATTTCATCAATTTAACCGAATATCTTACTAATTGTATAATTCCAAGATTAACCTCATCTTATATACAAATCAAGGTCATCATAATCCTAAGCAATCACACATATGTTAATTCGTAATCAATTGCCATTTAACTTATAATATAGTCCTCAATACCATATTTAAAGTCCAATTTTGGCATTTTACATAAGTCCAGGTCCACAATTCTTATTCCCAATTCCTAGTATAGAGATCAATAAACTTACATATATCATTTCACATTCTATTCTTAGCAAAGTATAATGCTATAAAAAGAAAGTACAACATTTCTAGCACACGCATATATAACATGATACAAATAGAAAAATATCTAAGTTTGCCACTAGGAGTCCGAAACTACAAACCACTAACACCAGAGTGATCTTTGCATTGATGAGAGAATGCTGACTCTCCATCGCCGCCATCGAAAAATTCACAACCATTGCTGAATTGCTCCTCTTGTCGAAAGCTACCCAATACTGCCTTTGGTTTCAAGTTTCAAGGTCTGTAGCTATTGGAATGAGCCTCAATAATCAAGAATTTCACTCCCATCACCTAGCTTTGATTGCTGTCTTTCCTTCGCGTTCATCATGGAAACTTCCATGCAAGACCACCACTAACTTCTCTGAGCTGAGAGCTCTCCAACCGTCCACCCAAAATCCCATTTCATCCACTCAATTTCCAGCTACCATGAAACCCGCGGGGTAGGTTATCTTCCACTTTCTCACCACTAGTAGTTTCAGCTCGAGCAACCATGCATATGTGTGTAGGTATGGCCAGAGGGTGAGGGTAGGTTATTGTTTGGTGTAGTTTGGTAAGAGCTTCACCAAGGAGAAAGTTTGCTGGGGGTGATGGGGTGTCGTGGGTTGTAGGAGGAAAAGGAAGAAAGAAGAGAAATAGTGAATAAAAGAAATCTTGCCAATTTTATAAAATCTAATTTTTTTAGACTTGCAATTCAGTCCTTAGAGTTTATGAAATCATGCTATTAGGTCAAGGAGTTTAAGAAAATTATACGGAACCCCTCAATTAACTTTGGTCATTCTACGCAAGCCCAAGTATTCCAAAATATGTGCAAATAACTCCTCAAGATATGTATTTCGGCCCCAACAATTTCAAGTATTATAAAATCAAGTCTATAGAAATTATAATTTTAACCACAAAACTTTTTAAAATAATTAGTAAAATAAAATTCATGAAAATTTCAAACAATGGCAAGATTATAAACATAATCAAGAAAATTCTATGAGTGTTACACCGGCATAATTTTTGGCCAACTTCGAATATATTCTAAAACTTTGCGTAGCCATTTTGCTTCTTTACCTACTTTATTTAATGCAATGAACTTAGATCTATTGTTGATCTAGATATGTTGGTTCATTTTGAGAATTTCAATGATATGGTTGCTCCTCCTCAAGTGAATGTATACCCTCTAGTGAACTTGAAGCCAATAGAATCAAATATCCAATTAGCATCATTGTATCCCTAATTACAGCTAGATACCTAATATAATGCAACAATTCAAGGTATGTTTTGATTTCCTTAAAACTCTAACAATGGCATTCCAATGTTATTGTCCACGATTGCTCATCAATCTACTTAGCTAATCAACTGCATATATTCATAATGTATATGAGGCTTCCAATTGTACCTGCATACTCTACCTGAGCTTTTCCTTTACCTTTATTTATAGTAAGCTGTTAATTTACATTTATGTGTGTCTTCATTGGGTTGCTCACAGGTTCTAAAAAATTTTATACATTTTCTCAATATAAAGAGATTGTGTCAATGGTAACCTATGAAATATTTTTATAATTTTAATTTCAAATATGACATCTGCTAGACCCAATCTTTCATATCAAGATTATGACTTGGCAATTCCGTTGTCTCTTTATCTATGTCAATGTTACTAAGACACTCACTAATCATGAAGTGGCTAAGCTTGACAAAACACATTTTTTATGACACTTTTTTTATGCTTGTTTTAAACAATGTAACAATTTGTTTAAATTTTATTCATCTTTTTTTTCTTGGTCCAAGGCAACCACTAATGTTGTTCCATATAGCTTTCCTCATCAAATTCACCATCTAAAAAAGTAATTTTTACATCTATCTGATAGATTTATAGATTATTAATATCAAAACAAAGTTATTAATAATCAAATTGATGTTATCCAAGTCATTGGGCAAGTCTGTATTAAAGCAGTCAAGACCTTTCTTCTCTTGGTATGCTTTAACAAGTAGTCTCGCCTTGTACTTGTCTATCATACCATCAACTTTTGTTTTCTTCTTGAAAATCCATTTACTTCTTAAGAATTTATTTTCAAGAAGTAAATCTACTAACTCCCAAGTATGATTTTGCATGATAGACTCAATTTTGTTGTTCATAACAACTTCTTGTTTACAAGTACGATTTTGCATGATAAACTCAATTTCATTGTTTACAACTTCTTTCCACAAAGTAGCAACCAAATCATCATTGCTTCAATGAATGTTTGTGATTACTCTCTATTACATAAGTTGATAAATTGAGTCCAAAGCATCAAACATACTAACTCTTTCGCTTTATCTAGATTCATTATTCTTTTTATCGACTCTTAGACTTCATTAAATGTTATCCTTGCCAGACTCCTAGACTTCTTGATGCCATTTAAATAAAACCTATCCTTCTTCATTTTTTTATGTAAATACTCCTTTAAAGAAGTTTGCATTCCTTGACTTAATAATTATATTAACCTAAATATTTGCCAATGTTAGATTTATGCACAAAAAGCCAATAAGCAACACTATATGCATAATTAATAAATATTACGTTTTGCAAACTAATAAATATTACATCAATTGTTTTAGGTCCTATTTAGATTATTTTACGAGATGGTACTCCTACTTTAGCTAGACACCCCTATACTCAACAATATTGGTAAGAAGATAGGTATATTTTCCATGCCTTATATGGTATTTTCTGTAATTTCTTATGCCATATCTTGTTAAGTAGATCATTCATAGTTAACTGCCTTCACTAACATGCTTTAAGGTTCCCTTTCATTAATTATTAGTGCATTCATCATTTTTTTTTAAGGTTCAATTTTTGCACAAGGCACTACAGTTTGATTCTAGTTCATAAGATGTTGTATTTTTATGAATTATTACATGATTAGCACAAAATTCTTCAAAGAGATGGACATATTCTCTACCTTTATCATTTTAAATTGTTTTTATTTTCTTCTCTAGTTGATTATTAACTTCATTCTTGTAACGTTTCGATACTTCAATTGCTTTATCTTTACTTGAAAGTGGATAAGCATGATAATATCCCGTGCAATCATCTAAAGGTTAAAAAATATTTTTTCCTCTTCTTGTTGTATCTTTTTTAAGTTATACATGTCACTATTAATTAAATTTAATTGTTTAATGCTTCTTTTAATTGCCTTAAAAGGAATTTAGTCATTTTGGCCTTAAAGCAAACTTCACATTTTGTTCTTGTATCAAGATCTAATTTGTCTAGAATGTCACTTTAGCTAATTTAGTTAAAGAACCAAATTTCACATGTCCTAGCCTATGATACCATAAATCGAGGACTCCAACAGGTAAGCAAAATTTACTTTATTCTTATTAGGTATCCCTTTGGTGTAATTTTGGGTGTGGTGATCATTACATTCATTTAGCAGACAAATAGCCTTTTCCAACACATACATCATTTTTAGTTAGTATCAAATTCAAAATTACCCGAAAGTTGCTCTTGCTTAGATAGGATTTGACACTAAATTTCTTCTAATACCTGGCATATAAAACACATTGTTGAGGGTCAGCTCTTTCCTAAAAGTCATTTTAAGCACTACCTTTCCAACTCTATGCTCTTTAGACGTAGAAGAGTTTCCTATGAACAAATTCTAATCCTTTGCATTCTCATAGGTCACTAAAATCCTTTTGTCCAAAAACACATACCAAGTGGCCTCAATATCCACCCACAACTATTTAGGTTTTTTTGTCAAGTTCATGGAAATTGTGATTGCCATATTCAAGTCATTTACACGATTTCATAAGTTGTCCACCTTTATCATGTTAACATGGAAATTTTCTCTTCTTTGAAGTTCTAACTTCTTCAAAGTCCTCCTTTATTTACGGTGTTGGCAATCCTTAGCTGATAGCCAAATACCACATATATAGTGTTAGGATAGTGCCCCACAATCAATTAGATTGGTATGTAAACTATTTCACTTGTGATACAATCTTGATTGAATGATATTCTAATATAATGACCATCTTCATCTTAAGCTTAATTTACTTCACTAGCATTTGGTTGAAGCCCCTAAATCACACATGATTATACGACGTGGTCACGCACTACGTAAGGATCATGAAATAAATCTTACACAGTCATTATCTTAAATATTCCGAGTTATATAATCTTATGAAATGGGACATCTAAAATTTGGATAGACATGCATTAATGATGCATAAATCCAAAATCTTATGAAATAGAACATCTAAAATTTGGATAGACATGCATTAATGATGCATAAATCCAAGGAGTTGGATATTGCTCTATTTCATGAGCAATCTATGTTAGATATGGATGCATATTAGTAGGTACTTGTTAGAAAATAAGTTTACTAAAGACTCACTTGGAAAATCTACTAGATAGTTGAAGTGGCAAATTTTCTAGCTTATGCTAGTACATAAATTAGTCCTTAGACCTAAGGATCCATGGTAATCTTGTGTTTAGGCCTTCATACTTTGACTCTTCCTTGACCACATAGCAGGTCTTTCAATTCGAGATTGGATATGAGCTATTTAGACATAGAGATTTATGAGATCCAAAATAGGATCCATCTTCTGGTCTTTGTAAAGGGCGAGTAAATCTCCTATGTATTTTAAAATAATTGATTCCAAGGAGTCCATGTACAAGATAGTATGATAATTTAAAAAAAGAGTTTTCCAAAGATGAAGTCACAAAAGAGAATTGAACATTAGGATTAGAAACATAATTATTGAGGCTGTTAGGGAGCTAATAAATATCTTGCCCTAGCCTTCTTTAGGAAATAGGAGATAGAAGGATCGCATTTGCATGGCAGGCATAAAGCTAGAATGGTTCTCCAAAAGTATATTCATTTTGACTAATTAGTTGTGCTCCATGGGCTTGAGGCTAAACATCAACCATGGAGATTGGATACTCTTCAATTAATAGAGGTTAATCGAATAGGTTATTAGTTTAAAGGAGTTCAAACTAATGTGAATATTTCAATATTCAATATATCACAAGATTTGTGAGCCTATGTCCAATGAATAAAAGAACCTAATAGGTCACACACAAAAGCTTAAAGGAAGTTCTATTTGTTGAGAGAATTTTCTAAAGAGTTAGAAAATTTAACCTAGCTATTTTTGTGGAGAAAATCAGTTGGTTACTTCTTAGTCATTTTGGCTTGGTTAATTTAACTATTAAATTAGTCCAAATAATTTAAGAAATTAAATTAGATTAATTAAATTATAGAGTTAATTTAATTGGTGCCACATGACAATTAATTAGTCAAGTTAACTTAAAGAGTTAAGTTAACACCTCCTAGCTTAAAGAGTTAAGTTAGTTGATTTAAGTCAAAACTAATTAATTAAATTAGAAATTTAATTTAATTAATGAGAGGAATTTATCTTTGAGGAAGATTCAAATGAAGGAGTTCATTTGAGATGCAATTAGAATTAATTTGGATGACATTTCATGAGATGAAATGAAGACTCAAATTAAATTCAATTACAAATGAAATTCAAATTCACAATTAGTTGGCAAGTTGGCAACTACCTCATAGAGGGTGTGATGCCAACTAACATCACCCCATCCACTCTATAAATAGAGGTGGCCAACAATGAGGAGATCATCTATGTTAGATTCCTTTTTTCTCTCCAAAAGTGTGATTCACTCAATTGTTGAAATTTCACACGTTCCTCGCCTTTTCTTTCCATATTTCCATCCTCCTACAGTTTCTTCTTATAGTTATCTAGTTGATTAGAGAAATATTGGAGCTTGCCTTTGATGTGTGGATCATTACATTAGAGGTGTCACACTTGGAAAACTTTGCTCTTGAAGATCTACTGCAAGGCAAAATCTTTGGAGGCTGTTTTAGAGGCCTTAATGATTTTTTGTTTTTCTTAAATTTTTACTGGAGATCCTTGAAGGTGTTGAGGTGTTTCTATCCAAATTTCAGCTCAATCAGAGTTGATTTGCTCGGGGAACTATTGGCGTATCTCTGCTGTGCTAGGATTGACAGTTTTGAAGAGTTCATCAATGTCATCCATTCCAACCTTTGGATTTTGCTTTAAAGGTTAGTATCTGCCATTAAATCCATTTTAAATTCATGACATGATTAGATCCTTGGATTTGGAATAGACAAGTTTTATTTATCCTATCTTTGGTTTTATAATTGGATGATTGGACTACTCATTACTTCACATAGTAGCTCACTTCGAACTTCGTCTTCTTTTTCTCTTTTTGGTGGTTAGATGTATCCCTTTTTTGCTTGTTTGAAGGACCTTGCTCCACAATATTTTCTTGCTCTTGTAATTGTTGCCACCACCTCTTTTTAGAAAGTCTGTTATCTTCCTCTAGTCTTAGCATCAAGATCAAATCCTCAAGGTTCATTTCCTTGTGTTTGTTCTTAAGGTAATTTTTGAAGTCTTTCCATTCCGGTGACAATTTTTCCACTAGTGCTGCCACTTGGAAAGACTCCCTAAGAGTTATCTCCTCAGCCACAAGTTCATGTAGAATCGTTTGGTATTCATTTACTTGAGGTATGATAGATTTAGAATCCACCATTACAAATCCAAAAAACTTATCACTAATGAATTTCTTTGTACCTATATCCTCAATCTTAGATTTTTTCTTCAAAGATTCCCACAACTACTTCCTGTAGCAATTGGGCTTCACACATTATATAATGTGTTCTCTGAACCATTAAGGATATAATTTTTGCATAGAAAATCCACTTGATCATATGCACCAACCACAAGATAGATTGGATTTTTGAATTCTCACCAAGTGAATGATGTTCATCTCGTAAGAATCTCGCCAAGCTAAGAGTAGTGAGATAGAATAGCGTCTTCTATTGTCATCTTTTAAAATCTTCCTTATTAAACTTCTTGGAATTCTCAACTTGTCCAAACTACAACTAGGGCATGAGGACCACCAACCAAAGAGAGAGCAATAGGATCATTCTATGTTCCAACACTACTATTAGCAGCATTGGACTTAATAAGAACACTTGTTGCATTATTGTTTGTTGCCTTAGTATTATATAGAATTAGATCAAACGAGTTTAGTGAAAAACATTAGAAAGCATGTAACACAATGAAAAAAACTAAATAGATTTAAGCTAAGCCAGGAATAGAATGAAATCTATTTTCTACAAGTTTTAATGAAGGGCAAAACATTCACCAAGACAAAGCCTTAACAAAACTTTAAATAATAACAATAAGGCAAAGTACAATTTTATGAATTGAGATAGAAATAGAATTTATATTTTGTAGAATTAATATAGACAAAAACTTGAGGTGTAGCCATTTACAAGTACCATATGAAATTATAATGTCTACAAATTTAAAAGATACATGCATTTCAACCACTAATGAATCATATAGGTATATACAAAAAGCTTAAAACCTTAAGCTTGTTGGAATATGTAAGCGCATTAGAGTGTGCTTATATATAAAACAACACATAAATTAACAAAACCAAAAAGAATGTAATCAAAATCTAAAACCAAGTAAGAAACTATAGAATAACATAAGATAGCAAACAAAATTAGCAATAAAAATAAAATTAAAAGGAAAGACAATAAACAATACAATTACTTGTGTTAAATGAAAAATAGAAAGCAATTAAGTTGAGGCTTGCACGAATGCAGTTCTCTTAGGGATTTATTCTCCTCTAAATAGTGCATGAGGACTTCTGATGGGTAACATTGTAGTATACAATGATCATTAATTAGCCAAAGGCAGCACTTGTATTGGCTGAACCTCTAAAGTTTACTGACTTAAACTTCTATGTAATGTATCTTGATGTTAATAAATATATGATGATGTATGCTTTCAATGTTAGTATATGTGTATTCTTTTCAATGATTTTGACACTATCACGCCCCAAAATCAAACCATATTTATACTAAAATTGAACATGAAATTTGATCCCAAATAAATAAAGCTAACAAACCAAAGTCATAAAGTTAAATAAGAATTCATCTAATTCCTTGCAACTCATAACATAAAACTCAAAGTATCGAAATCTTTTCAGAACTAAGCACAATAAAATCCATGACAAATAAAATAAAGCTAATGAACTTAATAGAAATTACACTAGACTAATGAAATCCAAAACTATATCTTTACCCTTAATTCTCGTCATATGCAGGATCCATCACCTCACTAGGAAAACGATCTATGTCTAATAGAAGAAAGTTAAAAAAAGAAAAGAGTGTGAGTAAAAGACTCAGTGAGTGCTAAGTGTGTGTAAAGTGAGTTCGTTGAACAAAACATATTTTGTACAGTGGAAATTTTCAAGTAATATAAGTAGGATTAAGAAAATAGTCTAGCAGTAATAGTCAAGGACTTTATAAACAATCAAGTAGTATTTAGTCAAAATTTTATTAAACGATTTTCTAGACTATCAACTTAAATACAATGATTAGTTAGTTTTAATGTAGCCGACTCAACCTTATAAATCCCATCATAAAAGTCTCTTATCGCTCTAGGCAAGATGCGACCTTACCAAAATAGTGCTCGAGCATCCTTGGGAATTCCTACAACCCACCTCAGCCACAAACAGCTTCTGTTGTGTGCTAGGGGAATTAGACCATGGGGGCTTAGGGTTCAACTAGCTAGCTCGCAACTGCCCAGTGAACTCCCTCATACACCTAGACCAAGTTGAATCCAACTAATAGTAACAGTAACAATAATTCCATTAGTTCAGTTGATTATCAAATTTAATTCGCTAGTTTAGGAGCATAAGAAAAATCATCAAAGCATAGGTTTTCATTTATCCAGAATTACGACAATGGAAAAATATTGTCTTTATCTAGCAATAAAACAAGATAATTATGTCTTTTGTCCAGCAATAAAACAAGAAAGGAAAATAAATAAAAAATTTATTTAGTGTGCAGTGGAATACATATAGTGTACAATGTTTCTCGAAAATAAGTTATGAGCAAACAATACAATAACATATATCCTTCTGATTTTGAAACATAATATCATATAATACATAGGTTTAGACACTCAATTTTAAGATCAATACCAGATGTTAATCTCCTATCTCAGAATCAATCGTATCAATAATTGAGTCACCTAATTCACTTATTAAATATTTCAATCACCAAGTCAACAAATTTAAAAGACAAACTCACTAGGACTATCTTTATGGGTACAATAATCGTATGGTGCCTTAAACCCAAAAATCCTAGTTAGTACTAAAAACTTTTACTAAATACACATACACGCACATATTTCTCATCTGAATTCCAATGAAAATCCAAAAATTATAATTAAAAGGGTAAGCCAGGTGCTAGTATCTAATATTACATGAACCAAAATAAAATTCTTATTAAATATAGATTCACAACACATATACCCTAAGTCAATTTAGCAAGGAACCCACATAGATGCAAAATTTTCCACCCTTGGTTTTCATAAGTACTAACATGCCAAAGAAATTACTCTTGCACTCCTAAATTCATATATATATATATATATATACATATATTGTCTTGCTCCAAAATCTCAACTTTTTTAAAAGACCCAAATATTAAAATTTAAATTACAATAAAGTCAAAATTTGTCCATAGGGTTCAAAATTTGCAGTTGTGTGTTATGAAGATAAGCAACAATGAACAATTCTTAAAAAGACCCACCGGAATTCATAATCATCAAGGCATAGGGGCACAAATCATCTTATATATATTTATATATATTAATATTGTTAAAACTAGTAGTCAAGTACTAGGTGTTCTAATCCTTACCAACAGTGAAGATTTTTCTTCAATGGAACTTGATATGCTCGGTCAACGCTAAGCATCAGTCTTCGATCTCCTCTGTTTTTCTCTTCCTTTTTTTCTTTTTTCTTTTTCTTGATTTGTGTGACTAGGGTTTTGAATTATAGGGACTACATATATAGAAGTATTACACCTCAACTAGAACTCTAATTATTTATTTTCTAGGACTATGATAACTCTATAATAGGTCTCAATTATTAATTTCCTTGTAAAGATATAGTAATAGTTTATGAAAAGTTATAACTTATCTAAAGGACTATGATATTTAATATATATATATATATATATATGTATATAATTGTGGCCTTAAACATTAATTCCCACTATTTAACCGAGAGGTAAATCTATTGCCAAAATGCACACACACACACACACATATATATATATATCATTTTTCTAACTAATATAATAAGAAAGTACGACTAAGAGAAAATAAAATAACATAGGATAAAATAATTAATTAATTTAAAAAATTTTAAGGCATTACAATTTTTTATTTTAAATAATAAATAAAATAAAATAAGGTAATGTAATCAATTAAATATAGAAAAGAATTGTGGGGCATTACATCTCACCACCCTTAAAAGAATTTGGTCCCCAAATTCTAACTTAAGTTAGTGAAATGTCCTGGTGATATTTTTGCATTTCCTCCTTATTTTTCCAAGTCACATTCCTTATCTTATGGCATCTCCATAGCAGTATGATACTCTTTTGTGCATAATATTTGTATTCTTAATATAGGATTTGGACTAGTTGCTCTTCCTACATCAACTCTTCTTGAAGTGAAATTCTTTTATTGTGTGATATTGTAAAGATTGTCTTGATACCTACATAGTTGTGATACATAGAATATGTTATGTATTTCCATAAAGTTTGATAGCTAAATAAGTCGATAATCGACTATTCTAATCATTGCAAATCCATTTCTGAGTGACAATTTAGAAACTTGATATCTCCAACACTAAATTTCAAAAATCTTCTTCTAATATATGCTTAACTCTAAGTCATGAGTTAGGTAGTTTTGCTCATATATTTTTTATTTTCTTGAGGTAATGGAAAATTAAGAGAAAGACCTAAAAATTTTATGTTGACATATCCATCCAAATTAGTCATATATCAAGGAATAAATCAAGTCCAAGATTCATTAGCATGATGAAAATTCAAATCCAAGTCCAGGAAGTCTTTGATTTGATATATCATAGGCTTTCAGCCATAACTTTCTCCATGTATATTGGATTAGAGATATTCTAGTAGCTATAGATACCTAATAGATAGATCTACATATTCTATGTTGATCACTTTTCTTTATTCCATTAGGATCAATCCATAAAAAGCATCACAAATATTTGTTATCAAAAAAAAATTGAAGTCTATATTTTCAACCTTGACACATCTTAGTACCATAGTCATAACTTTCTCCATATATATCGAATGACGGTGATTCAAATACATAAAGAAACCTAAGATATACAATTCATATGCTGACTATATTTCCCCATTAAATTGGAACCGAGAAGTAAAAATCACCAGAATTTTCTATCCTAGAAAATTCGAACTCTTGTATTTTCTGTATTGCCACACCATAGTATTTTAGTCATAACTTTCTCCCTATGTATCATATTGAAGTAATTCAAATGGATGAAAACAAATCTAAGAGATAGATGTTCAATTCATATATTGACCATCACATTAAATTAAATCAAAATAAATTAGTAAAAGGTATCACAATATTCTGTTCTAGGAAAATCAAAATCCTGTATTTTCTATCATGCCACACCTTTGTATTTTACTCATAACTTTCTCCATATATATCAAATCAAAGTGATTCAGATGGATATAGATATATAAGAGACATAATTACAAGTCCTATGTTGATCATGTTACTTAATTCTATCGAGATCAAGTAGTAAAAGAGTCAAAACGATTTATTTTCGGAAAATCAAAATCCTATATTTCCCAACTTGATATATTTTAGTATTTTGATCATACATTTTTCCATATACATCAAATTGAGGTGATTTAGGTGGAATTGGAAACCTAAGAAACTGACCTAAAATTTGTATGTCGGTTATTTTGCTTAATTCTATCAAGACGAAGTAGTAAAGATGTCTCCAATATCCATTTTCAAGAAATAAAAGTCCTATCTCTTCTAACTAGACACTTCTTAGTATTTTCGTAATAACTTACTCCATATCTATCGGATTGAGATGATTCAAGAAGCTATAAATACCTAACAAATATACCCAAACTTTTTATGTTTGTAATAGTTCCATATTCAATCAATAACTATAACAAAAATCCATTAGAAAAACTGGTCGTGTAAAACTAGGATTCTAAGGGAGTATTCTTTCGTTTAGCATTCCTTTCCAAAAGTCAAATAGTTGTCCTCTATGCCAAAATATATCCAAAAACTTCTAATTTGACATTTAAGTTTACCTGAAGTCCTAGTTGGTTCATATCTCAAAATAGGGACCACAAAATATCTAGGTACAATTATTATATATATTTTTCTAGTGACTTAAATTTTCAAGAAGTCTCAAACGTTCTCAAGTACAACTAAAACGGATTTGCAAGGTTCCTCCTCCTATGAATTTATTGATGTAAGCCTTTCCTGCTTGTAAATTGACTCTCTCATGCTTTCATGATGGGGTAGCTATAAGGAATATAAAGTTCAATCTTGTGTACTATGTTTACTATACCTTGCTAACTTTCAAAAAGTCGTATGTACATATACATCCTTACCTTGTCAATTCTTACTAGAACCCTCAACCCTTAGTGGAAGTATATCTAATGTATATAACAATAAGCATACATCTATACAACCAGTTTTACAATTCACATTCCATGGTGGTCTTCACTCATGCTTCCTAAATAGATGCCACTCTTTGCAATAAAGATTCTCACTTCTTCCCTTTTATTTTTCAAATCCTCCATATTCTAATAAAATAACTTTCTCATAAATCCAAAAAAATTTCACTTATCTGCCTAAGGTTTTTATCCCAATATCATATGCTTATATCATAACTAAAATCGTAACATAAGCTCTTGAAAACTAACCATGATTGTCAAGGTGAAACTTCTAAATTGTGAATCGACTTACGTAGGCTTTGACTCACGATCATATCAAATAAGCTTAGATCAATAAAAGAAAATATCTGGGCACACTATGTAGTCATTCAAAAAGAAGATAGCAAGCATTCACAATTCTCAAAAGGGAGAAAACTATTAAATCCTAAACTACGTTTGAGCTAGGTCTCCTAGTATGTCATGAATCTTATCATCAACTACCAAAATTGTTCAATCATATCAATTGGCAAACCTAATAACAATACTCCACAACCTCGATACTAAATAAAACTCGATCAATCATTTTAGTGATTAAACCAAACACCTAAATCAGATCCTAAAAGTTCTATCCCATATTCCACAGTCCAAGGAACTTATCCTGACATAGCCTAAGTTCAAAACCAAGGCTCTAATACCATTCTGTCACACCCCAAAAATCAAACAATATTTATACTAAATTTGAGTGTGAAATTTAATCCCAAATAAATAAAGTTAACAATCAAAAATCTTAAAGTTAAATAAGAACTCATCCTATTACTTGCAACTCATAACATAAAACTCAAGGCATCGAAATATTTTTAGAACTAAACATAATAAAATCCATAACAAATAAAACAAAGCTAATAAACTTAATAGAAATTTACTAGTCTACTGAAATCCAAGACTATGTCTTCACCCTTAATTACCATCATATGCAGGATCCACCTCTTTATTAGGAGTAGGATCTATGTCTACTAGAAGGAAGTTAAAAAAAGAAAAGAGTGTGAGTAAAAGACTTAGTGAGTGCCAAGTGGGTGTAAAGTGAGTTCTTTAAATTAAAATTATTTTGTAAAATGGAAATTTTCAAGTAATATAAGTGGAATTCAAAAAACAATCTAGTAGTAACAGTTAAGGACTTTATAAACGATCAAACAATATTCAGTTAAAATTTTATTAAATGATTTCCTAGAGTATCAATTTAAATATGAAGATCAATCAGTTTTGCTATAGCCAGTCAACCTTATGACTCCCACTGCAATAGTCCCTTATCACTTTGGGCAAGGTGTGACCTTTCCAAAACAGCGCTCAAGTATCCCCAAGAATGCCTTTGACCTACCTCAACCACAAATGGCTTCTGTTGTACGTTGGGGGATTAGGCCATGGGGGCTTAGAATTCAACTGGCTAGCCCACAGCTGCCTAGTGAAATCCCTCGCCCACCTAGATCAAATTGGATCCAACTAACAATAACAGTAACAATAATTCTACTAGTTCAGTTGATCATCGAATTTAATTCACTAGTTTAGGAGCATAAGAAAAATCATGAAAGTATAAGTTTTCATTTATCCAGAATTAAGACACTAGAAAAATATTTCCTTTATCCAAAATAAAACAATATAATTATTTCTTTTGTCCAACAATAAAACAAGAAAGGAAAATAAATAAAAAATCTATTTAGTGTGCAGTGGAATACATATAGTATGCAGTGTTTCTAGAAAATAAGTTATGAGCAAACGGTACAATAGCATATATCCTTTTGATTTTGAAACATAATATCATATAATACACAGGTTTAGACACTCACCATTGAGATCAATCCTAGACACCAATTTCCTATTTCAAAATCAATCATATCAACAACTAAGTTGCTTGATTCATTTATTAAACACTTCAATCACCAATTTAACATATGTAAAAGATAAACTCACTAGGACTAGACTTATGGGTACCATAAGCCCACGGTACCTTAAACCCAACAATCCTAGTTAGTACTAAAATATTTTGCTAAATATATACACATATATATTTCTCATTTGAAATCCTTTGAAAATCTCAAAATTATAAATAAAAGCGTAAGCCAGGTGCTAGTATCTAATATTACATGAACCGAAATAAAATTCTTATTAAATATAGATTCACGAAAAATATACCCTAAGTAAATTTAGCAAGGAACCCAGGTAGATGCAAAATTTTCCACCCTCGGTTTTCATAAGTACTCACTTGCCAAAGAAATTACTCTTGCACTCCTAAATTTCCTCCTAAATTCATATATATACATATATATTTTGTCTAGTTCAAAAATCTCAATTTTTTTAAAAGACCCAAATCGTAAAACTTGAATTACAATAAAGTCAAAATCACTCCATAGGGGTCAAACTTTGCAGCTGTGTGTCATGAAGATAAGCAACAATGATCAATTCTTAGAAAACCCAACGGAATTCATAAATGTCAAGGCATAGGGGCACAAATCATCCTATATATATATATATATATATATTTATATACATAAATATCGTTAAAACCACTAGTCAAGTAATAGGTGTTATAACCCTTACCAACAATGAAGATTTTTCTTCAATGGAACTTGAAATGCTCTATCAATGCTTAGCAGCAGTCTTCGATCTCCTCTATTTTTCTCTTCCTTTTTTTTTTTTTTGATTTACGATACTAAGGTTTTGAATTTTGGGGACTACATATATAGAAGTATGATACCTCAACTAAAACTCTACTTATTTATTTTCTAGGACTATGATAATTCTATAATAGATCTAATGTCTGAATTATTAATAAATATATAAATATTCATGGCCTTAAATATTAATTCTCACTATTTAACTGAGAGGTAAATCTAACGCCAAAATACACACCCACACCCACACCCACATATGTATATCATTTTTCTAATTAATATAATAAGAAAGTAAGACTAAGAGAAAAAAAAATAACACAAAATAAAATAATTAATTAATTTAAAAGAAATTTTAAGGCATTATATTTTTTTAATTTAAATAATAAATAAAATAAAATAAGATAAAATAATCAATTAAATATGAAAAAGAATTGTGGGGCATTACTGACACAAAGGTAAACCCTTATACTTGTAGCTAGGAACTAAAAATGTAATTCTATGAGACACAACATTAAATCTATCAAACAAGTTGAAAGTTGTAAACAAAGTTTATTGCTTTCGTTTTTAAGTTTAAGGACATTAATTAGTAGCTGTAATATTTTAAGTTTATTATACATGAGACTGCCAAGAAATCAAACCAAGATACCAAAAACATGATTGCTTCGATCATTAAACAGTTAAGAAATCTAGTAAATTATCAATTAATTTTGAGAGGACTACTAAGGCCTCTTCTTTTAGCAATTCAGACACGAGTGTTTTAATTTATTAGGGCAATGTAGGGAGCAGACAGCGGCCATACAATTAACTAGAGTAGAACTGTGTCGGGGTCGTGTGAATGCATGCCTCATCTACCACAAATTACGAGGTAGACTCAAGCACTTGGGCCAACCTTAGACGAGCGCCCCTTCCAAGTGCAACGGAGGTCTCCAACCTTGGCCACAGACCTTCCTGATCGTCCATTAATCCATTCCAGCTAAGAATGTGCACCCACACCCTGAGGGAAGCTGTCCGGATTGCCAGGCGAGTGGTGCACATGTGGGAATTAGACCAAACACACAAGTCGTAGGTCTTCCCATCTCCAAATTCTTAGGTACTCCTAAAGGTTATGACCCTTTAGTCCAATCCCAAGCTTTATAAACAGCTCCTTTCTGGCATTGAGATTTAATGTGGGATGGACACCTATCAGTGTTTGTGTCCAATATCCTTAGTTTGTCCTTATTGATATGCTATTTTAACTCAATTTTTGTGCTCAATTCTTCATTAATTTTGCAATATGAACACTCTATTCACAGATCCTCATTGAGGCATATTTATTAATATAAGTTTCATTAATATTTATTTTGTAAAATTCATTTAATTTTCAACCAAAGTAGGTACATCATCACTTCATAGCTTGCCAAAATTCTAATAATATATTGGTTTGACTAGCTAGCTCACAATTCTTTGCAAATGTATACATGACTATAATTGTTTTCCTTCCATAAGGAGTTAAAGTTTCGACTATGAAAATATAGAGTTGAATATATATATATATATATATGGCTATTTCTTTACTCCCATAATAAGGATCTCAAGTTTGGACTGCAAAAAAAGAAACCTTATGCATGACTTGCTTAAAAGATAAAATTGAGAACTTCATGAAGAAATAAACAACCTAAAAACAAAAGAATAACTTATCCGACACGTTAAAATCTCCATCGAATTGTGAGCTAATTACAGTCTTATTCCATCACAAATTTTTCTAGCTTCAGTTCCTAGTCTACTCTAAGGTTGCATTTAGATATTGAAAATTAGTAATAAAAAATATTGAAAAAAAATAATGTCTTTTCATTTGATTTTGAAGGAAAAATCAAAAGAAATGTTTGCACTAAAAGTGGCAAATGAGTGCACTGGCTTAGATATGGTTTGGACTTAATTGGATTGAGTTCAATATGAGTATACTTAATATAGGTTTTAAATAGGTTGCCTCAAGATGGACCAAACTACGCTAAGTAGAATACAAGTTGAGTTGGGTTGAAAATGAATTTCATAACATTATATGTTTAAATAATCAATTTTTTTCATAATATATAATTGTGCTCATAATAATTATAATTGTAGCTAGTACTTATTTGTAACAAAATTGATTGTTTTGAACAAAATGGTATCATTGTCATACCAATAAATGTATATTAAATTTTTAATAACAAATTTATTAGTTTTTATTTTTCAATAATTAATATATATAAGTTGTAATTCAATTTTCCTAAAGGTTTGCTACAAGTTGGTTTTGTTTTTAATTTGTCCTAATTGTTGTGTCATACAACTTAAATAATTAAACTAGCTCGATCAATGAAAGCAAGATAGGTACTAGAATCTATAATAAAAACTTCAAAACACAAAGTAACTAGTGCCTACAAGAAAAACAAGGATCAAGTCATGCCTTGGATTTAGATTTAGATAGAGGATTACCTTGATAACCAAATCCAAGAAGAAACAAGTGAACATTTAACTGGTTCCAAAATCTGCCTGATTGTGGCACAGCGAAAGGATTGCAACGATCGTCCTATCAAATTGCCTCCAAATATTCTGGAAAAATTACTAGAGATAGCTAACATGTTGAAAAACCTCCAGTAAAAATTTCAAATCGATTAACTATCTAGAACATCTTGTAGAAAATTGAAAAGTCAGACCTCGCGCAAATGAATCTCTAGAAATTGAGCAAGCCACACACCATCCGGCTATTGAAAAAGTCCACACTCCAATGAGATCTTCCTAAATCTCTAGTCTATGAGTTAAAGTAAGACTAGAGATTTTCTGATGGTGGAGGTTGAATTTGGGATAGGAAGATGAAGAAAGAAAGCTTAGCCTTCAACACATGAAATGCTAGCTTGCAAATGTTTTGGAGGGAGATGAAGAATCTAATTCTTCACACCATTTGTCATATGCACGATCTTCTCTCTCTATATCTATATGTAGAGGATGAAAATGTATGATGCCAAGTTGGCATCACACAATGCATAAGGGGGGCAACCAAGTGGGCTTGCTTATGTGGCAAAATTTGAATCCAAATCTCATTTGAATTTCATTTGCATCTTAATTACATTTGAAATCTCATTTCAAATTAATTTAGATGTCATCTCAAATCTCATTTGAGTCTTCCCTCCAAAATTCATTCTTCCTTAATTAATCAAATTAAACTCTTTAATTTAATTAATTATCCTTTGACTTAACTCTCTAAATTAAAGTAGCTTAACTCCTCATGCTAAATTTGTTAACTTAACTCTTTAAGTTAACTTAACCAATTGATGGTCATGTTGGTACCAAATAATTAAATCCTTAATTATTGGTCTGATTTAACTCTTAAATTAGTTGATTAATTTAGCATTTAAATCAATCAAGCCAAAATTGACTCTCAAAGTTGGCTCCAAAAATCGGTCTACTAAGAGACACCATTTTCTAGCACTTTAGAAAATTCTCTCCATTAATTAGGAAGCAAATTAGATTTTGTGTGTGACCTAATAGGTTCTATCATTTATTGGACATGGGTTCACAACTCCTTGTGACTCTTGAATATCTTATATTCATTATAGTTTAAAACTCATTTTAAACTAGTTGACTCAATTTAATTAATCTCATCAATTGAAGGGTACCCAATCTCCATGGTCGATGTCCAACCTCAAGCCCATGGAGCCCAATTAATTAGCTTAAATGAATATTCTGGAGAACCATCATCACTTTACGTGTGCCATGCAAATACGATTTTTTCATCTCCTATCTACCGAAAAAGGCCTAGGGCAAGATATTTGTTGGCTCTTTAATAGCCTTGATACTATATCTCTATTCTCAATGTTCGATCCCTGTTGCGTGACCTCACCTTTGGAAAGCTTCTTTTTCAAATTATCACACCACCTTTATGCAAGGATTTCTGAGAATCGATTATCAGAAAATACATAAGAGATGTACTCACCCTTCACAATAGCGAGGAGTTGGATTCCATCTTAGATCTCATAAACCTCCATGACAAGTCACTCATACCCAATCTCAACTCAAAAAGACCCGTTAGGTGGTCAAGGATGAGTCAAAGCATGAGGTTCGAACATAAAGTTACCATGGATTCTCAGGTCAGAGGACTAATAATATACACTAGCGTAAGTAGGAGAACTAGTCACTACTGACTTACCACTATGGCTATCTAGTAGATTCTTCAATGGGTCTTCAGTACCTTGTTCTGTAGCAAGCACCCACTAACATGCACCTGTATCTCATACAATTGCTCATGGAATGGAGAAATCTCCAACTTTTGGATTTATGCATTGTTAGTGCAAGTATATCCGGATCTTAGATGCCCTATCTGATAAGATCCTATGACTTGAAACTTTTAAGATCATGATTGTATAAGAGTTATTCTATGATCACAAAACCAAGTACCACAGTTATAAGTGATCTAAAGGCTTCATCCAAATGCAAGAAAAGTGAAATAAAGCATATGATAAAGATGGCCATATAAAGAATATCATTCAATCAAGATTGTAAAACAAGTGAAATAGTTTACAATGGCTTGCAGGGCACTATTCCAATAATCTTCCATTTACCCTAAAGCCAATGCCCTGTGGTTTTGAGACCTATCTTCATAAGATGTCCTCTAAAGACCTTTAGCCTTTAGGGGTTAATATAGTGATTCTGCTATATTCTCTTTCGAGGCAACTTTTATCCACTCAGTTGTCACCTCTATCAATTGATATCATATATCAAATGATAATGCATTTAATGTGTTTAGATCACTGATGAGATCTTAGCTCAAGTCCTAAATTATCTTCCAAAGACAATCACAGGCTTATGCATGCTAGGCACTACATCCAACCCTCGGATGAAATTTTTATCCAAACACCTTCCTCTGTAGTTTCCAAAACCACAAAGTATTTCATCATAATAGTTATCTAGGCCATGATGTCTAGTTGGAACTCTTCCAACACGCCATGCCACCATTAAGGAAAAATATGTATCCAAAATTGGATATTAGTTCATCTACATTGGATTGGAAACTAATATCTAAAAACTCTGTGAGTTTCAATTCTCTATTATCGTATATCAAAAATAAATCTTTTGGTTCTTCTCAAGTACTTTAGGATTATTTTTACAACTAACCAATAACTCTCACCAGAATTAGATTGGAACTTACTCATAACACTTAACGATTATGCCACATCTAATCTTATACATTGAATGGCATACAATTATGCTCCATGTAGTGGATGCATAAGGTATGTGGGACATTTTGTCTCTTATTGTCAATCTCAGGGGCCATAGAGTTGGAGAGACAATGATCACATCCCAAAAGAAGGAATACCCTCTTAAATTCTTCCATACTAAATCTCTTTAGTATCATGTTCAATGTATGAGACTTGGGAAAGCCCTAGCATCCTCCCTGATCTATCTCTATAGATATGTATTCCCAATATGCAGGATGCTTCCCCAAGTTCATCATAAAAAATTATGTAGATAACCTTACTTTAGTACACTCTAACATTCTTACCTCTTTCCCAATGAGAAGAATATTGTCAATATAAAGCACAATAAACTGTATGTTACTCCCACTAGCCATTTCATACACACAAGGTTCATACACCTTTTTGAAAAAGCCAAATAATTTGACTATCTTATCAAAAATGTGTGTTCTAAGTTCAGGATGCCAATCAGAGTCCATAAATGTATCTCTGGAGTTTGCAAACCTTTTACTCACTCCCTTTCAATGTAAAACCTTGTGGTTGCTCCATAAATATTTCTTTTTCAATGTCACCATTGAGAAAAGTGATTTTTACATCTATTTACCATATTTCACAATCATAATATGCAGCTATGGCAAGTAAGATTTGAATGGACTTAGGCATAGTGATTGATGAAAATATTTTCTCAAAATCGATATTACGTCTTTGAGTGTTATACGTTTTCACAAGTCGTACCTTAAAAGTCACCACTTCTCTATCTACCCACTTCCACTTATAGATCTACTTGTAACCAATGAGAGCCATTTCCGTTGGTGGATCTATCAAAGTTCATATTTTATTTAAATACATGGAGTTCACTTCGGATCTCATGGCTTCAAGGAAATATCTTGAGTTTATGTCCAACATAGCTTCTTTATAGGTCTTTGGATCTCTATCCGATTAACCCATCTCATGAAAAAATCCAAACTTTTTAGATTACTTCTAGATCCAATCTGACCTTTTCAGAGATTATGTGTAAGGCTCTATGATATTTATTTATTTCTACCACTTGTGGAATTTGTTGATCATTTAGAATCACCAAGTTCAATTATAATGCCTTTTCTATCTTATAGAAATTATTTTTCCCAAAAAGGCGACATTTCTCAAAATAAACATATTTTGTTATGAGGAATCATAAAAGTGATAACCCATAGACTCTCATGGGTTTCATACAAACTTACATAAAATGGATCTACTATCCAACTTATCTCCCACTGTCTATTTCATGTAGGCGGGATATCCCCAAACCTTTAGATAGTGGTAAGAGTGTGCTATGCCATGCCATGCCATATCTCATATGATATTTTTGGCACCGACTTTGAAGGTACTATTCTTAATAACTTTACTGTCATCATAAAGGCATATTCTCAAAAGGATATAGGCACATCGAAAAAGCTCATTATAGAATGTACCATGCCAACAAGGTACGGTGTCTCCTCTTAGCTACTCTATTATGTTGGGGTGTGCTAAGTGGAGTCCACTAAAAGAGAATTACATTCTCCTTTAGACAATGCAAGCATGTGGTACTTAAGTATTTTTTCACTCGATCCAATCAAAGGGCTTTGATACTAAGTCTTTTCTACTTTTCTACTCCATTGTTATACTCTTTGAACTTTTCAAAGGTCTCAGACTCGTATTTCATAAGATACATTTTTCTGAACTAACTATTATCATTAGTGAAGGCAATAAAGTAAGAATAGCCTCCTTTCTCACTAACGCTTAGTGATCTACAAACATCCGTATGGATCATATCCAAAGGATTTGTGGAGGGCTCCATTTGTCCTATAAAAGGAGCTTTAGTTATTTATCCTTTCAAACAAAATTCACAAGTAGAAAGGTTCTCAATACTACTAAAATTTAGTGCTTTGAGAGCTTCTAACTTGTTCATCCTATTTTTAGAGATATGACCAAGTTTTGTATGCCACATCATGGCATTATCTTGGATATCTAATTTCTTACTTAGTTGATAGTGTATTAGTGATGGTTGAGAATCCAATATGTACGACTTTTTCTTAATTATACCACAAGAAACTAAAGAACTCTTTCTTTAATGCCTTCAATCTCCCATTTGATGTAGAAGGATCAAATCCTTCACTATCCAAAAATGGGCATTGAAATAATGTTCTCAACAATATATAGTACTATATGACAAAGATCCAATATAAGTATGGAGTTCTCTATGTCTAACTTATTGTATGCCTTTAGCTTTAGACACAACTCTTGCTTCTTAGCCAAGGTGGTGGATCATATCTACATCACTTAGTTCTATTCTTGTTTCTATTTTTTTGTAATAACTTACAAAGAAAAGAATTACATGCGATATCATACATCCATGAGGAAGAATTCATTCTAAATACACCTCAATAAAGTACATGCCCTTCTTAGGAGTTGCAAGGTATTCCTTTCAATAGTGCTTCCAATGGCTTATTTTGCCCAAGTAAAAACAAATAATATTGACTATTTCCTCTAAAATCTTCTTGACCCCTCCAGATGCCTTAGATAGTTGTTTTCCTTTCAAGGAAGAACATTTCTTCTTTTTACCTCCCTTTCTAGCACTCCTAGGGCCTATAGACTTACTAAAGGATATACGTATCAAAGGTTTGCCCTTATCATGGTAGTCTCCTTCTAGATCAATACTTTGATCAATAAAACTCAGCAAGGATGTGAGGATCAAATCCTCATGGAGATCATTATCCATCACCACGTATAAGTCAAAAAGCTTCTCCAAGCCTAATCATCTTTAGATCGTAGTCGATGACATGACTTCCCATTCATCCTAGCTTGAAAAGTCTCATTTGACAATATGAACTTCTCATACCTCGTTTGCTTTAAAACTCTTTGTAAATTTTAACCATGGTACAATTCATGTGTCCTTGAGACTTTTAAAGTTTGTAGATGCCATCATGCGACTAAAGGATAGGACGATCCTAAGCCTAATTTGTGAACTTTTTACGTCTCTCTAGATCTACTTTAATCCCAAAGGGATTAAGAGTACTATGATATAGGACCTATATCCACTTATAGGAATTTAGAATGATTTTTGAGGTTAAGTCAATTGTGGAAGTTTAGCCCGGTTAGTTTATTAGTTTCCAAAATAAAGTTGAGAGAAATTTTAACCATTCTTGAGATTTCACAAATCCTCAAAGGTGAAAAAGAGAATATTAGCATGTGATTGAATTTGATATTAAAACATGTTCATGGCCTTTCAAGCATATTTTTCTCCCACTATTTTATCAAATCCTTCACCCTCAAGAATAATTCAAGAAATCATATTTTCTAGTGAGAATCAAGACTCCAATGACTTGCCAATGGACCTTTATGACCGAGTGCCATCCAAGAGCAATCGAAGGGTAAGAAACTTTTGCTAATTGCATTTCATGTAACTCTTGATATATTTTTCCTCACTTTTCATATAGAACCACATAACCGTGCACTATCTATACTACTAAGTGTTAAGTCAAACCTATCAATCAAACTTTATCTCAAGACAGCCTCACAACATCCCCCATAACTAAATGCCAATGCATATGGGTCCCCAAGTTAAAGATGCATCTTATGCTAAATATATGCTCACAGCTTTTCTCCTCAATGTGACCCTCATGACCGAATGCCATCACCTCAAAATTGGTAGTATCATCATAGCATAGCATACACTATTGGTGGAAAGCTTGGATTAATTAAAACTCTTTTAATTTGTATCCATTTTGACTTAATATTTGATAATACTTAGACATTCTAAATGGAGGATTTTTGCTTGCAAAGATCTCATCATTTTATATTCTTATTTAGGTTCTCTATATCCCAACCATATATCTCATATATCAGTAGGATATGAAAAGTGTAAATAAGTGAATAGCCTAGCATGCTCCTAGGGTGGGATGATCATGAGCCTAACCAAGTGATGCATTTAGAGCCATAGTTGCATCATTTTGGTTGATTTTAAGTGGGTTGAATTAAACTAAACTATTACATGAATGTTTCTCATACATTCATGGGTCTTCAAATGGCCTCCATTCCTCCATTGGACTCCTTGCCCCATGCAACATTTACATGAAATGAAAATCCTTACTCTTAGTGGTTCTACTCTCATAACGTTTACAAGATAGAACAAAATACACGCAAGCCCCTTATAATAAAACCTATTTCAATAATTTTGAAATAAATAAAATCAATTTAAAAGGCTCGTGATTATCCCTATTCATTCTTCATTCATTCAACAATTAAATTAACAATAAATAAATCTAGAATTAACAATTAATTCCAATAATTAAATGCTTATCTCATAAAAAATAATTGGACAAGCATAACTCTTATGCCACAAGTTGGAGAACAACTTTGACAAGTTTTAAGAAGCAACAAAAATGTCAAACAACATTTTGAAAGACTTGCACAATATTTTTGTATCCATAACACATAATTTGATATCATTTTTTGCTACTTAAGGAGCCAAAAGATTGGCTTAAAACTTGCCAAACCCTCAACTAGTGGCTGTTGCCCAAGCTAAGTGCACCATTGGGCAGCCATTGCCCTAGCAGCTTGCTCAAAGCTGGTCAGCAGCCCCTGTTTTAGGGTCAAAGGTGAATCAAGCTTATTTTTAGCTCAATTTTTGTACACCAAAAATTATAGAACACATTCTAAACATTAAATCACATATTATGGACCAATTTCCAGATCTAAAACTTATTTTAAAACTGAAAATTAAAGTTCTCAAACATGCTTCAAAAATCAAGTCTAAGTGAGAATCAAATTCCCCAAAAATCTCCAACTAAACTCCAATCCAATTGAATCCAAAAATGACTAAAACTCTTTCAATTATAACTCAACATGCTATATCATCATATAACATCAATGAATGCAAAATCAACATTCAACATTAATTACTATGAATTAAAACATATTAACTACATAAATTAACACTTAAATCATATAATAGCATGTTGTTAATTCATCAATCAAAGAGCTATACACAAATCAACCAAATTATCCAATTCACCAATTGAATCAAGAATAAGGTGATCCAAATTAATCCATCACATAAATCAATCAACCCATAAAATCCAAATCTAAGCATGATTAAGGCTCTAATACTGCTTGAAGACAAGATATGCACTAGGATCTATAATTAAAACTTCAAAATACAAGGCAACTAGTGCATTCAAGAAAAAAAAAGGATCGAATCATACTTTGAATTCAGATTTAGATAGAGGATTACCTTGATAAGCAAATATGAGAAGAAACAAATGAACACTTCACTGATTCTAGAATTTGCTTGCTAGATGCACAACGAAAGGATTGCAATGATCGCCCTACCAAATCACCTCCAAAAATTCAGGAAAACTTATTAGAGATATCCAAAATCATGAAGAACCTCAATTCCAAATTTTAGATCGATAGGCCATCTAGAAAATACTAGAGAAAATCACAAAGTCGATCCTCGCGCAGATGAATCTCCAGAAATTGAGCAAGTCACACGCCATGCCTCTATTGAAAAAGTCCACACACCAATAAGATCTTCCTAAATTTATAGTCTATGAGTTGGAGTAAGACCAAATATTTTCTAATGGTGGAGGCCAAATTTAGGGTAGGAAGATAAAGAAAAAAGCTTAGCTTTCATCACATAAAATGCTAGCTTGCAAATATTTTAGAGAGAAATGAAGAATCTAAATCTTCACACCATTTTTCATATGCACGACCACCTCTCTCTATATCTATAAATAGAGGCTGAAAATGTGTGATACCAAGTTGGCATCACACAATGCATGACGGGGGTAGCCAAGTGGGCTTTGCTTAGGTGGTAAAATTTGAATCCAAATCTCATTTGAATTTCATTTGCATCTTAATTACATTTGAAATCTCATTTCAAATTAATTTAGATGCCATCTCAAATCTTATTTGAATCTTCACTCCAAAATTCATTCTTCCTTAATTAATCAAATTAAATTCTTTAATTTAATTAATTATCTGTTAACTTAACTTTTTAAGTCAAAGTAGCTTAACTCCTTAAGCTAAATTTGTTAACTTAATTCTTTATGTTAACTTGATCAATTGATAGTCATGTTGGCATCAAATAATTAAATCCTTAATTATTTATCTAATTTAACTCTTAAATTAGTAGATTAATTTAACACTTAAATCAATTAAGCCAAAATTGACCCTCAAAGTTGGCCCCAAAAATCGCTCCACTATCTCCAAACACCATAGAAAATTATCTCCATTAATTAAAAAGCTAATTAGATTTTGTGTATAACCCAATAGGTTCTACCATTCATTAGACATGGGCTCACAACTCCTTGTGACTCTTGAATATCTTATATTCATTATAGTTTAAAACTCCTTTTAAACTAGTCGACTCAATTCAATTAATCTCATTAACTAAAGAGTAACCAATCTCCATGGTTGATGTCCAACCTCAAGCCCATAAAGCCCAACTAATTGGCTGAAATGAATATTTTGGAGAACCATCATCGCTTTATGCATGCCACGCAAATACGATTCTTCTATCTTCTATCTCCTGAAAAAGGCCTAGGGCAAGATATTTATCGGCACTCTAATAATATTGATTCTATGTCTCTAGTTTCAATGTTCGATCCTTATTATGTGACCTCACCTTTAGAAAACTCCTTTTCCAAATTGTACACCACCTTGCGCAAAGATTTCTAGGAACCAATCATCATAGAATACATAAGAGATGTACTCACCCTTCACAAGAGCAATTATTCAAATTTCATCTTAGATCTCATAAACCTCAATGCTAAGTAGATCATCCCAATCTCAATCTAAAAGACCCGCTAGGTGGTCAATGATGAGTCAAAGCATGAGGACTGAATACAAGGTTATCATGGATCCTCAAGTCAAAGGATTAATAACATATACTAACGTATGCAGAAGAAGTAGCCACTACCAACTTGCCACTATGGCTTTCTAGTGGATTCTCCAATGGGTCTTCAGTACCTTGTTCTCTAACAAGCACCCACTAACAAACATCCGTATCTCATACTATTACTCATTGAACATAGCAATCTCCAATCCTTAGATTTATGCATCGTTAGTGCAAGTCTATCTGGATCTTAGAAGCCCCTTCTAATAAGATCCTATGACTTAAAGGTTTTAAGATCACAAGCGTGTGAGACTTATTTCATGGTCACCAAACCAAGTTCCATAGTCATAGGTGATCCAAGGGCTTCATCCAAATACAAGTTAAGTAAAACAAAGCAAAAGGTGAAGATGTTCATATAAAGAATATCATTCAATCAAGATTGTACCATGAGTGAAATAGTTTACAAGGCCAATCTCATTAGCTTGTTGGGCACTATTCCAACAATCAATTCTCAACGTAATTTCGCAATTAGTGAAAATCAGTTTCTAAGTCATAGGTAGCCTTTCATTAGTTATTTACAAAAATATTTTCTTGTGTCAAACTTTGAAGTAAATATTTTGAATTCATTTCGTATTAACACCATGTTAGATATTATTTTTGATGAGGAAAAACTTTTAAAAATAATTATCAAAAACTTTAATATTTCTACCATAATGTGGAATAATTTTCATGATCTCACCTTGGACAAATAATAAAATTCATCATATTTTGAAATAGTAATTTTCATCGCATAATAATAGTTTTGAGGTAACTTTTTAACCGTATAATGTGACAACTTACGGTATGTTAATTTGGTTCATGAATTTTGGTGATGAAAAGAAAAGAAAATGATAAATAAATAGATTTGGTTGTTTGGTTGGTAAGGAAAATACTAAAAGAAGAAAAATTCAAGGAAAAATATATTGGTGCGATGTATGGAATTTCTATGATCAAGAATCTAGTAGTCAAGGCGAAAGCAGAACTCTCTATCTTTTAGATGAATTAGCCTGGCCTACACTGGTTATAACGGCGATTGGATATCATCTCCCAAGATACAATGACTAATTCAGACAGTAACAGCACTACAAATCGTCTGACCTCTCGAACTTGAAGTATACTGAACTCTCAAAACTATGCTAAAATGTTGTTGTATATTTTATGACTATATTATATGACTATTAAGATGCAATACAGGACTGATGTTTTATAAAGCTAAAGCAGTAGCCAAAAAGGCAGGAAAAAGTTGGCATTAATGTTGCTACAAATTTCCAAAGTAGCTACAAGTTTTCCAATGTAGAAATTGGAATGGTGTAGTCTAGGTGCATCCATTAGAGGATTTAGGTTAGCTAGAATTAATTCACTCATTTTTCCAAATTCTAAAAAGATAAGCTGAAATTAATTTCACTTGTTGAAGATAAGTTAAAATTAATTTTAGAAGTTTGAAGGTTTTTCCTATTGTGACTATTGGGCTTCAAAATAATTCAGATTGTTGGGCCAAAAATGATTTAGATTAAATTTGGCCCAAAAGGTTAATATGGACTGAAGGCCCAAGGTGTAATTTAGCCCAAGCCTAAGCTCAAGCCTAGACCACACCACACCAAACTAAGCCAGGCCTAGCTCAACTTAGACGGCTGGATGGGTGGGTAGTCGCAACGGCGTCTGTGCATGTGGGTTAGATTGAGCCTACTACTCTATAAGTCCTCTCCCTTTTAAACACTTGTGGTACTCGCAAGAGGCCCATCCCATATCTCCGCACTTGAGACATATTTTCAAAACCACCTTTTACTCAATTTGCAATATGGGATGGAGTTTCACTATTCCCATTCTTTTAGCTCATTTTTTTAGTTTTCTTAGTCAACCTTTAAGTAGTTTATTTTAACCATTAATTTCTGATTCACTTGAAATTAGTTTTAACCAATTAAATGTATTATCATCATCTACCCAAGTGTAGTTTATGACAATCATCAATTTCTTAGAAATTAATGCTTTGAGCATACTTAAAAATTTAGTTAAAGAAGACCAATTTCCAACAGTCCCCCACATGAATGGAAATTAATGCAACTAATGATGCATATGTTTGCGCAGACATGAGAGTGTTCAAGCAAACAACTATTGTATCAAGATAGGTAGCTTATGACTTTGAACCTTCCTTAGTAAAGCACTATCGAGCTAACTTGGCTAATCAATGAACATGATGTCTTGAACTGTTCAACCGTTGGTATAAACTAAGATAATAATATTCACACAATAGTTGTCCTTGCACCTTTTAGGTTTTTTTTATTTTGTTCTTTTTATCCATGGACACGGATCTTGGATTCACAAGTGTTTACGATGAAGTGACCCATCTTCTCACTTACATAAGTGATCTCCCATAAAGAGTATCTTACCATACTCTACTATTCTAGCTTTGGAATCATTAAGAGTCAAAACTCAACCTACTACCTAGTTAATAGGCAGCACTTCTATGTCATAGAAATAGGTTGAAGTGCTCACATAAACCTTCACAACTTAGTTTTTCCATTGAGCCAAGTTCTGGGGATCTCCAATAATCATAGGTGGGGTTATCTTATTAAGCCAAGTTCTTGGGGTCTCCAATCATCATGGTTAGGTTCCACTATGTTAGTTCTTAAACTTATGGGTTTTAATCCCATTCCTCTTTATAGGAATTTTACTTGATCTCTAGGTAGGCCTTTTGTTAAGAAATCTGCTAAGTTTTCCTTGAATTTCACATAGTTAGGTAAAATGACCCCATTTGAGATCATTTACCTTATGGCATTGTGTCATTATCTGATGTAACAAGATTTGCCATTATACATGATGCTTTAACTTAGGTACTTCCACCTTGGCCAAGCACCCCCATATTTGCACATATTTGTAAGAAGGTTTGTGGTATTTCCATAATTTATAAGGGGTTTCATCTTTCTCTTTGTGGGGGTATTTTGCTCAAAATGTGCTTAGCTAAAAAGATAGCTTCCCCCCACATGTTCTAAGGTAACCTAGAATTAATCAACATAGCATTCACTAATTCCTTAAGAGTTCAAGTTTTGCATTCAAATACTCATTTGATTAAGGTAAGTAAGGAGCCACCAGAATTCGAGCAGACTTTTTCAAATGTTGTTCCATATTCACCATTTCTATCACTTCTGATAGCATTAATTTGTTTGCTAAGTTGATTTTCAACTTTACTTTTATAGCACTTGAATGCTTTTAGTACTTTATCTTTGCTTTGTAGCAGTTATGTAGCATGATCTTGTGCAATAAAGTAATGAAGTACTTATCTCTAGTTTGCACAAACTTCAAATCACTTATATCACTATGGATTGGTTCTAGAAACATCATGTTCCTTTCAATTGAGTAAAAATGAGCTTTAGCCATTTTGGCTTTGACATATACTTCACACTTATGAGGTATGTCAATTTGAAATGGAGGCAATAATTCCAAATGAACTAAGTTATGTAGAGTGTTGAAATTAACATGTCCTAATCGAACATGCCTTAAACTTCAACACTCAATAAGTAGAACCAGAGGCTTTATTTTCATTCACTTGAACATTTTTCAATACAAGCATTACATTAAATTTGAATCACCTATTCTGTGCATAGCTACTACTTGGAGAAGGCCTCTATTTTGTTCTTGTTTATCTTAGCATCAGGCATTCAATTGTCCTCTTCAATCCTCAATCAAACAATCAAATTTTCAAGACTCGTTTCCTTTCTTTTATGTTGAGATAGTTCTTGAAATCTTTCCACAATAGTAGTAGCATTTCAATGATTATAGCTACTTGAAAGGATTCACTCAAAATCATGTTTTAGCATGAATTTTGTGTAGAATTATTTGCAATTCTTTGACTTGGCTCATGATCGATTTGAAATCCACCATCTTATAGTCCAAAAATTTGACAAAAATAAATTTCTTCAAATCAACATCTTCTACTCAGTATTTCTTATCAAGTGACTCCTACAACTCTTTAACTATCTTAATAAGACTGTAAATATTATATAGTGAATCATCTAGTCCTTCCAAAATGTAGCTTCGGCACAAGAAATTTCTTTAATTTAAGACATCCAAAGTAGTCTGTGTTTGGACATCAATGTCTTCTTTAGGTGCGACCGTTTTTAGAAATCTGACAAGACTCAAAGTCATTAGGTAAAATATCATTTTTTGTTGCTACCTCCAAAAATCAATTCTAATAAATTTTTTTGGCTTTTCTCTATGAGCAAGGAGAAGTGTAGTGATGGGAGGAAAAATCTAATTGGATGCCATGATCACAAAAATTGGCAATTTTTCTTAAAATTATTGGTACGGTGTATGGAATTTCTATAATCAAGAATCAAGTAGTCGAGGCGAGAGTAGAGCTCTCTATATTTAAGATGGATTAGCTTTGCACTAGTGCTAACGGTAATTGGCTATCATCTCCTAAGATATAATGATTAATTCAAATAATAGCAACACTACAAATCATCTGACCTCTCAAACTTGAAGTGTACTATACTCTCAGGATATGCTGAAATGTTGTTGCATATTATATGACTATGTTGTATGACCATCAAGATGTAATACAAAACTGATCTTTTATAGAGCCAAACTAACAATCAAAAAGGTGGTCAAAATTTAGCATTAATGTTGCTACAAATTTCCAAAGCAGCTATGAGTTTTCTAATGCAAAAGTTAGAAGCATATAGTCCAAGTGCATCCCTTGGAAGATTTAGATTATATGGAATTAATTCACTCGTTTCTCCAAATTCCAAAAAGATAAGCTAAAAATAATTTTAGCTTGTAGAAGTTTGAAGGTTTTTTCCTATCATAACTGCTGGGATTCAAAATAATTCAGACTATTGGGCCAAAAAATAATTTAGATTAAATGTAGCCCAAAAGGATTACATTGGGTTGAAGGCCCAATTTAACTTAAGCTTAAGACCAGACCATGCCACATCAAGCTAGGCCTAAGCCCAGGCCAGCTGAGATGATCAGACGGGTGAGCAGGCACTGGTAGCGCATGTGCATGGGTTAAATTGAACGCACTACTATATAGGTCCTCTCCTCTCCAAACACTTTGGTACCCACAAAGGGCCCATCCCTTACTTCCACACTTGCGATATATAATCATGACCACCTTTTACTCAAGTTACAATGTGTTATAGAGTTTCACTCCTCCCATTCCTTTAGCTCATTTTCTTAGTCTTATTAGTCAACTTTTAAGTAGCTCACTTTGATCATTAATTTTTTATTTATTCAAAATTGATTTTGGCTAATTAAACATATTGTTGTGTCCACCCACAATTTAGTTTATGACGACCATCAATTTCTTAGAAATTAATTCTTTTAGCACACCCAAAAATTTGATCAAAGGAGACTAATTTCCAATAAAATATAGTGTGCTTAAGGAAAATGAATTTTTCTCACAAAATGGTGAGTGATAAGGATGAAAGCTGTATTTAACTTGATTGGGCTACAATTTAGGGTAATTTGACCTAGCTAGTTAAGTGATCCAACTCTAGCAAAACTTGAGCTAAGATCTACAATCATAAGCAAATATCATGCTAGCTGAGATGCCCTCAGCTAATGCACTCTAATACTCAAGTAAGTATAGGGTCGACTAGAATAACTGAGCAATAGAGTGAGCGCTTTAGTAAGAAATGGCATACTTTATGAGTGGTTCGTAATGGATTATTTCTAGCCTTCTTTAGGTAGATAATTTATCCAAGATGCCTCTATCATGTGTGGAGGGCTCTTATCTTTATATGGGGTGCTCTAAGTTATCTCTTATCCTTATACTATTTTAAGTGGCCTCACATCTAGCTTTTAGGGATAGAATAATACACTGCTGGCACAGCTCCTGTCAGGAGCGATGACAGGGGTAGTATTGGGGCACCATGTGCCATTAATATGGAGGCACGTTGTTTGTTATGGCATTTAATGTGGCAAAGATATAAATTAATTCCAAAATGACTTTTCTGGTTGGCTTTAAGGTCGACTATAGAACTAATTTTTAGGCGTGGGCGATCACCAAAGGCTATAGTGCTCGAACCATCTCATTAGAGACGATCAAGCCCACGTGTTCGATCTACAATCTAGTCAAGAATCATCGGTCTTTCTTATAACTTAGGCGACAAAGTGAGTGGATGGTCGATCAGAGTTGATGACCTAACTAGGCCTCATAGGTAAAATAGGCTAAAACGTATGCTCTTGGGTCGATAGCTATTATGTTGAGCCTACTGGGTCATCTTATATCATGAGTCCCCCCCACTTCTAGTTCTTGATCGAGCTTATCGATGAGAAAAAGCAAGGAGTAGTTACGTTACTAAATGGTGATTTTTGAGAATTAATTAGGGTTTTGTATACTTGACCAGGTTTTTAGTACCTTTAATGCTTTTGTTACATTAAGCCATGCGAAGTGCCAAATGATGGCTATGCAATTATTACCACCAGTTGGGTTCCCATACCTATATACCTATAAATAGGTGTAGTTAAAATGCCCATTTTTTACTTTCATTGCTTTGTGTCTAATCAACATCACATTTATAACGCCTTCTACCTCTTATCGAGTGCCTTAAAGTTCATTGAAGTTTTATAAGTTTTCCTTTCCACTCTTTGAAGCTTAGTATTTCCTTAAGCATGCCAACTACTTCTGACAATGAAGCCACCATATTATATGGGGCACCACTTCAGGGGATGGGTAGTAGTGAGAGTGGGCTGGATAGTTCAATGAGTGATAGCTCAACCTTTAGTGGCTCGAGCGACAAGTGCACTATTTCTAGGGGTGACAATACCAACGTTGCATGCTCAACTTTTTACACCTCATCACTACAGTGAAATCACATCAAAGATTACTCCAATCAACCTCATACATATTAAGGATCTTTATCATGTTCTTGCTAAGTACGAGCTAATAAACCTTATGGGGTAGGATGCATTAACCTCCAAAGGGGTGTATTACTATGTTTGAGGAAGCCTTTAGGTGTGGACTTAAGTTCCCTCTTATACCAACCATAATCGACCTACTCAAAGGTCTAGAGGTCTGCATAACTCAATTATTACCAAACTGCTTCTCGACCATATATAGTTCTGCAGCCCTTGTGCAATTATTCAACTAGCTAGTTTCCTTTGCAAATTTCTATAACCACTTTTACCTATCGATGTCCTAGAAGTTGGGTAGCACCAATGAGTTAGGATTCTATTACCTTACTCCTAAGCCCTATCAAAAATTTTTAGTTACACCATCTTTCTCTTGTGGCCATGAGTGGAAAAAAATATTTCTTGTATGTTCGAGGGCTAGGAGTTTAATATTCAGAGGAGGTGGTAGGTAGGTCACATCGAGATACTGGGTAATTTAACCTTAAGTTGGCTTAACACCTTTATCCAAAATCTAGTTGAATTTGGCAATATGGAGGCCTTAGTATTTATCAAAGAGAGAACCTTGGTGTTAGCTGGCGACACCAGTGGTGATCAACTAGGTAGAATCCCTTTTGATTTTGCAAACCTACTTATCTATATGCATCTTTGTGGTCAATTTTAATTATTTATTTCTGCTATTACCTTTTATGTTGGCAAATCATGACAAAACTGTAAGTCGTGCTAGGCAAGAAGCATTAGCCTAAGAATAGAGAAGTGAGAAGCGTCGCCAAGCTACAACAGCTCGATGGAAAGCTCCTTTAGCCATGGCCCCATCACTTAATAGATGTCCCGATCTCCGAGTGCATTGCTCGCTCAATCTATGGTGACAACAGATAGTAGCCTCGTTAGTTAGGGAAAGAGGTAGATCATCGACATGTGGGGCCCATACAAAAAAGAATAATGATCAAGAAGGGTAAAGGGAAGGCCATGATATCGAGCTAGCCGATCGAGTACAATTTATTCGGGTAGCGTGGGGATGATATTCTACCCCAACTACCTATATTATCGTCTCCTTAATTTAGGAATAAACCTACCCTAGCCATGCACAATTCATATTCAATGGTGTCGGCAGGGTCAATCGAGGTTCCCTCACTCAAAGTGATGATGGTTGGGGGCTCTTCACGTTCAACTAGAGAAAGTTCATAGATCTGAGCAAGGGTTTTATGCTCAAGGCTCTGGCATACCACAGTAATATGGTAAGTGTATGGTCAATTCACATTTCTCATCGAATACTATCTACTGATGGTTGAGCATAATTTACTAATGAAAAAATATTTTTTCCAAGTAAGCCAGTTGGGCTACCATTTCTATAAAAGGTCAAAATTAGCCTTAGCTAACTACAAGCAGCTATAAGAAGGAGAAGAAATGGAGATGATGAAGGCGTAGCTCAAGTCTACCAAAGTTAGGATTGATCAGCTAACAAAGGAGGTCGAGGACCTTTGTGATCAACTTGTGATGAAAGACAATCAACTAGTTGCCGCGATCCAAGAGAAACTATAAAAGATGGTAACATGGCTGTGACTCTGGTCGAGACACTTGGTATAATGCTGTAATGTAAGATGATCAAGTAGAATTTTTCAGGAAACTTTTGCTCATGCGTCAGAAGGCAGTACAACAATTCATACTATGCTTGGTATTTCAAGACGTGAACGTTGTCTTCTCCCTGGATGTTAAGAATACATTCAAGAAGGCCATGAAGCAGGTAAACTATCTAGGGTATGCTTTTTGAATAGATGATAAAAACCACATCAATCTTATTCCCGATGAGAAGCTACAGTAATATCCTGAGCCTGAGGAAGCAGCAATTGAAGAGAAGGCTACAGGAGGTACCCCAATTGAGGTTCTAACTAAGGCAAAGAGGAACAAGGTCGAGGTGGCATAAAGGTTGGCCACGTTGGTAAAGAAGTTTGACTTTATGAATGATTTTGCCTTCAAGATCTAGGATAGCATGGTCAACACTAGTGAATATTTGCCATGTCGTCAAACTAACTTCTTAGTTGATGAGAGAAGAACATCCCGACTAATGCCAACTACTATCCCACTCATCATTACGTGACTTGAGCAGGAGACAGACAACCATATGCTGGTTCCTACCCTTCTAGCGATGAGCTCGATCAGGTGATAGAAAAGGGTGCTCGAGGGGCTTGGACCAAAGGTGCAAGATCGAGCAACCATTGAAGTTTCCTGGTGTTAAGTGTCCAGTCTCCCTACAAGGCATTACTTTGTAATCCCTTTTTTTTTCGATCAACTTCATATTCTAATTTCCAAAGTTAATGAGAAATTGTTCTTACTGTTTAATATGTTTCATTATTTACTTTTGCACTTTTGTTCTGGCCGAATATGAATAGTTGATAAACAATAATTTGATTATTAGTAACATAACTTTAGGTTATGTTACATTGAGGTCGATCTTAGGTTATTGTCGTTACATTGAAATGAGTGGTTTTGTCGAAATGATCATATTCACTTGATGTTTATTTTTAACTACAGGGTTAAATTTTTATATATTTATTGTTGATCAAGCAAGGATCATAAACACTTACAATGGTCAAGGAATAGAAAGCTTCAATTTGTCGCTTTAATGCGAAATCTATTCAAAAAAACTAATCATATTGTGATGATGTTTTCCTCGATCATGGGGCTGAGTATTTTGCTTAGTTTATTAGCTTAAAGTCCATGAATATTTTGGCCGACTTGAGATCAGTTGCAAATAGTATGGTGAAAAGCCTCGATTCTGTGCCTTGGTACCTTTATTTTGGTCAACTGTGGGATTAATTGCAATCTTTAAGCTGAAGAGCCTAGGTTTGGAGACCTGAGATCATTGCTTAAGTTGACTAGGGGGTCGACGATGAACGTTTGACTAAAAAGCCTTGATTTCTCATCTTAAAGCCACTTCTTAGGTCGACTAGGGAGGTGACTGTAAACTTTAGGCAAAAAAGCCTTGGTTTGGTAGCTTGAAGTCACTTCTTAAGTCAACTATAAGGTTGATTGTAAACTTTGGGCTAAAAAGCCTTAGTTTGGCAACCTAACGCTGCTTCTTAGGTTGACTATAGGGTCAATTGTAGTATAGTAAGCTAAAAGGCCTTGATTAAGCAGCTTGTAGCCACTTCTTAGGTCGACTATGGAGTTAACTACATACTTCTAAATTATTAGGGATGGGACTATTGTAGCATTACAAATGTATGATAGCAAAATTGCTAGAAACTTTATTTATATCAAATAATATAATAGCTATTACAAAGCTTTTTATACATAAAATGTTTTCAAGTTAATAGCATTCCATGGATGCGGACGCTCATTGCCATTGGTGTCCACTAGTTCATATACATTGTGCTTTGTTACGTTGACAACAGTATAGGGCCCATCCCATTTTAGGTCGAGCTTGCCGACATTCTTGGACACTTCCATTTTATTAAGAATAAGGCCTTGAAATTGAAATTACATAGTCTGATCCCTTATTATAATGCTCTACCATCTTTTATTTGTATCATTGTATGGTATTATAAGCTTCTTGTTGCAGCTCATCAATGGTCTCCAAGTTGAGTGTTGTTTTAGATGTGTTCATGATCGGATTGAAATAGATCACTAGAGCTATGTGTTATATCAATTCGGAGGGTATAATCGCTTTGAAACTATAAACCAAGCTATAAGGGCTATGACTTGTAGTTGTACGAGCGGTGGTTCTGTATGTCTATAGCACTCCTGGGAGGTCGTCTGCCCAATTCAATCCAATCACTTCTAGTTGGGCTTTGAAGTGATCAAGAACTATCATATTTGTTAATTTGTTTGGCCATTGTACTGCAGATTCCCGATTGAAATGAGTGTTGGCAGATCTCTAGAGCTTCAAACTAATTTCTTGTACTTCTACTCTAGAATTATGTTCCATTATCTGAGATGAGAACCTTATGAAGACTAAAGTAGCAAATAATGCTCTTCTAAATAAAACTTTTAATGGCCATATCTATTATTATTAGAACTGCCTCCATCTCGATCTATTTGGTGAAATATTCGATCATGATAATGATGAATTTTCTCTAACATATCATCTTTAGCATGGAGCCCACCATGTTGATCCCTACTGGCCGAATGGCTAAGCGACTTGAACATTTACCATAGACATAATTGGTTGATATGGTATGTTCAAGTGGACTTGGCAAGACTGGCACTTTTGGGTAAAGTCGATGGCATCTTTCAATAGTATGGGTTAAAAGTACCTATATCTAATAACCTTATGTGCAAGAGATCTTTCTTCAGAGTAGTGTTTGCAAACACCTCGTGAATGTCCTATAAGACCTTATGAGCTTGGTCTAGATCTAAGCCCCTATGAGCTTGGTCTGGATCTAAGCCCCCTAAGGGTAGTCTAACGTCTAACGATTGACCTTTTATAAAGTTGGCAATGCTCATCGAGCGCGAATTTAGCTGCTCTGAGCCTACATGCTTTATTATTGTTGTCAAGAACTACGCCCTAACTTAAGTAAAACTTTATTACATCTTTTTATGAAGGAACTATCTCCTCAACGTTCGCCATAAAATTTTATTCCAGAATGCCTATTAATAGTTTGCTTATGACCAAAAATGTTATTGTTCTATCTCTTATCCCTCTGGTCAAGTTGGCAAATTTGGAGAAGGTATTTATGCGCACATTCTATGATTAGAGGACTTTACTAAGGGTGAAGTTTTTGAATAATTACTACAATTTTTTGGCCTTGGCTATGTATTGGCTGATAGTCGAGTCCTTAGCCTCGAAGTTTCCCTCAATGTGTTTTGCAACCAACTAAGAATCTGTAATTGCTACCAGGTGCTCAACTCCGTAGTTTGCTACCATCCTCATTCCCACAAGGAGGGTTTCATACTCAACCTCATTATTGGTGACTTGGTAGTTAAGCTTGATTGTAAAGTCATACTCCTCTATTAATGGGGAATGGAGTGTAACACCTATCCCTCCCCCTAAGGTGGTCATTGATCTGTTGGTATGTAATATTCAAACAAAAGGGGTGTCACCTTTTTGCTCGGGGAGGTCGATCTACTCAGTGATGAAATCAGCTAAAACCTATGCTTTTATGGTCGTTCAGGGTTGAAAAGTGATGTTAAATTTTTCCAACATGATAGCCTGCTTGGTCAATCTTCCAAATGTGTCTAACTTTGAAAGCACCTACTTCAATAGTTGGTTTGTCAACACTATGATGGCATGAGATTAGAATTATGGTTGCAGCTTTTGAGCCACTGTGACTTAAGTGTGAGTGAATTTCTCAATCTCTAGGTAGTTATTCTGGCCCTTGTAGTGCCTTGCTACGGTAATAGATTGGTCGATTATTTCTATCTCTGATCAAGACCAAAACTGAATTGATCAAGGCCTCAAAAATAGCTAAGTAAAGGTATAGGACTTTTCCTAGTTTTAGTTTGGCAAGCATAGGAGGCAAGGACAAATATTATTTGAGGTTGACATGAGCCTGATCACACTGTTCAATCCATTGGAAGCCTAATTTCTTCGCATTCCTGAGTATCTCAAAGAAAGGTAAGCTCTTGTCAGTCAAATAGGTAATAAACCTACCAAGAGCTATAATTCTCCAGACTAGATGCTACACGTCTTTGACTATTTGAGGTGGTGCAATATCTAACACTACCTAGATTTTCTATGGATTTGCCTTAACATCCCTCTGACTGACCATGTAACCTAAGAACTTACCTCTTCAAATTCTGAAGGTACACTTGTTTAAGTTTAATTTCATGTTGAATGCTCGCAATACAGAAAAGGTGTGGTTGAGGTCAAGTAGATAGTCCTTAACCTACTCTATTTTGATGATCATATCATCGACATAAACCTCCATAAACTTGTCATTCTCATTCTTGAACATAAAGTTGACCAATCTCTGGTGGGTTGCCCCTGCGTTATTAAGCATAAAAGAAGTCTTATCCCTGTCCTTAGGTGCCATGAATATCTAATGATAATCCTAGAAAGCATCCATCATACTCAACAATTCACAACCAATTGTAGAATCCATTAGTAAATCTATATGAGGTAAGAGGTAAAAGGTAAGGATCTTTAGGGAAAGCTTTATTTAAATCAGTGAAATCATTATACATACACCATTTTTCCTTATTCTTAGGGATGAGCACAATATTACAAAGTCAAGATAGGTGTCGGATTTCTACAATATATTCTATACCTAAGAGTTTGTTGACCTCTTCTTTGATGATCTGGCACTTCTCGATATTGAAAGTTATTACCTTTTGCTTGATTAGTTTGTACGAGGGGTCCACATTAATGTAATGGACAATGATACTAGGGTCGATTCCCTGGAGGTCGGATGTCTTCTAGGTAAATACATCTATATTCTTGTGCAGGAAATCGACCATGAAACACTCTATGTGGTGGCCCATGTCAGTTCTGACTCTGGTGGTCTTATTGCGTTTCCTCGGCTCTAGCTCAACTGTCTTGAACCCCCCGACAGGTTCAACCCTAGTATCTTTCAGCTTTCTCTTCTTACTTGCGTAGCCTTTCTTGAGATCTGCAATGGGGGCATCCCTCGAGGTCTTCAGTTGTGGTCAAGTCTTCTGCTCGCTTGACTTGATCAAAATAGTATAACTCCGCCATGCCCCCTTTATGTTGCACAAGAGCTCATTGTGCTCGCTGGGGTTGAAAACTTGATCTTCATGTGGTATGTCAAGACAATAGCTCAAATATTATTTAGAGTTAGTCATCAATGATAATATTATAGGCAAATAGGGCATCAACAACTAAATAGTAGATCATGAGGGTTCGTCTGTGTGGGGCTTCCCCAAATGATGTAGATAGGTTGATAGAATTTTTTGGAATGATTTTCAACCCCCCAAAGCTGACCAGGGTTGTTCGAATGGGCTTAAATTTTAGCTATGCCAAATTCATCCTCTTCAAGATCGATAAGAATATAATGTTAACAGAATTGCTATTGTTGACTAGAGCCTTCCCCATTTCAAAGTTGGTGATTTTGACAGATACCACCATAGAGCAATTGGTATTGTGATCGAGTCATGTGTTTTCAATGTGGACAAGGTCGGCATCGATGAAAGAAATTAGTTCTGCATTGGTGGAAAGTTGGCAAATAGTTTCGAGTAGCTTTGCCTTGGTTAATTCCAACCTCTGCTGAGTTTATCTCCTTGCAAACTTCAAGTCCCCCCTAGTGGGACCTCCCACAATCATGTCAATAACTCATTGGATAAGTAGGTGGGTTTCTTCCCTTTATCTTCTCTCCTCGAGCTGATCGACTTTTTCCATGGGGAGTTTGGTTGGTCTTACCAGCACCTACCCGAACGGATTCAACTATGTATTTCTTGAGATGACCTTGTCTAATTAGCCTCTCAATCTCATCATGCAAATTGAATCAGTCCTCTGTATCGTGGCCTCTTTACTTATGAAACTGGTAATATTTCTTTGATTTTCTCATGGCCTATGTTACAGTCAATTTCTTAGATTTTTTCAGAAGGTTATCATGCTGGATGGAAAATAGCACCTCTTTCCTCAGGAGGTTGAGTGATGTGTAATCACAAAAGCATTTGATAAGAGATTGACGACCCTTTCTCTATCATTGATCATCTTTCTCCTTACTTTTCTTCTTGTCAATATCAAGATTATTGAATTTAAATTTGTTAATCTCCTCTTAGGTAATATATCTCTCTGTCAAGTAAAGCTGCTCCTCCATTGATCGGGGGCGCTTTAGCACTAAGGCATTGGCGCACTCTTTATGTTTGAAGCCCAGGAAAAGAACATTGATCTAAAGCTCTATTCTTGGGTTGTCAATTTTTGACACCTCTATATTGAATGTGGTAAAGAAATCACAAAAGGACTCTCCTTCGTCCTGCTTTACTGTATAAAGGTGGGTATAGGGGAACTTTACCTTTCGTCGACTAGCAAACTGGTGGAAGAACTTATCGTACAACTGGTCATATGAATAAATCGAAGCTGGCTCAAACTTAACGAACTAGTCAAATGTGATGCCTTGGAAAGTGGTAACTAACATCTTCATATGTATGAATTCATTGTGGCAATGTAACTGTATCATGTGCTTGAATTACATCAAATGCTCATTTAGGTCTATCGAGCTATCATGCTGCAGAAATGCAGTTAGAACTTTAGCATCAATGGTAATGCATTTGTCAATTATCTCTTGGACAAATAGCGGCCTTATTTCCTGGCAAAACCTCTAGGAAGCATCAAGGTTAGGGATCTTTTCAGTATTTCTCCTTGATATCCCTGCGAGGTACTTGTTCAATTGTGGAACTTGGTGGGACACTTTCTCCTACTCTTCTTTATCCACCTAGGTCATATTTCTATCAACCTAGAGCTTCGTGTGGTGTGGTCAACTAATTCATGAATTTTCTCCTGTGAGTCTAGTCTCGAATGTTCGACTCGATCGAGCTATGGAGCTTGAATAGGCCAAATGTAATGATCAATAGAACAAGTAATTTCTTCCTAAAGGTTAGGTCAAGCCTTTTTTTTTTGGGAAGGCATCTAAGGCTGACCTCGCCTCTCTTTGACGGTCGTTAGGATTTTGGTCAGCTGCAACTATCTCTTAATGATCTTTCTTTAGGCGGTAAGGGTTGCAAAGTTGCGCTAACTGTTGGAGCTAGCATGGCTGTATGTCAATTAGGGCAATAGACAGCAGAGCAAAAATTTGAGCCAAGATTTGTTCACTGATTAGCTATATCAGTTAAGGCATAGTCAAAGTAACAATTTGTTCCGACAGGGCACTGGGTCCCAAAGCATTCAATTCTTGCTGAGGCTGAGGGGGAGTAGAAGAAAAATCCTTCTATTCTCAATCCTTTCTGAAGCAGCTCATCTAGTGTTCACCATTTTTCAATTACAGTCTCAAGTTTCTCAGAAACGGTGCAAAATGATAAGGATGAAAGTTGTATTTAACTAGATTAGGCTAGGGTTTAAGGTAATTTGACCTGGCTAGTCAAGTGATCCAATTCTAAGAGAACTTGGACTAAGATCTACAATCATGAGCAAACATTAAGCTAACCAAGGTACCATCAACTAAGGCACTTTAATGTTCAAGTCAGTACAGGGTCGACTAGAATAACTGAGCAGTGGAGTGAGAGCTTGAGTAAGAAATGGCATACCTTAAGAATGGCTAGTAATGGAGTACTTATAGCTTTCTCCAAATAGATGATATGTCCAAGATGCCCCTATCATATGTAGAGGGCTTTTGTCTTTGTATAGAGAGCTTTAGGTTATCTTCCATCCTTATACTATTTTAGATGACCTCACCTCTGGCTTTTGGGGACATAATGGTACACTAGTGGCGCACCTCCTGTCAGGAGTGGTGACAGGGGTGGTACTAAAGCGGCATATACCATTAATGTGAAGTCATGTTGCCTACCAAAGTATTTAATGCAGTAGAGATATGATTTGATTCTTAAACGATCTCCCTAGTCGACTTTAGGGTCAACCATAAAACTAGGGTTGTAACTGGATATTTGAAAATTCACTTACCTTTCGTATTTGTATCCGTTTATACAGAATTTGTCTACATTCGTTTAAATAAGATATTATCCATATTTGATTATTAGATATCTTATTATAAATGGATATAGATATGGTAAATATATATTCGGTCCGTTTAATATCCGCTCCTAATATGTATTTATTAAATAATATATTATTTATATTTTTTAATAAAAATCTCATAATTCATATATTTGTATTTATAAATTATAATTGAAGAATTGGGAAGAAAAAAGAAAAAATTTAAAAAAATATTGTAATATGAGAAAAAATTGAATAATAAAATTAATCAACATAATTATTAGCGGTTAACTTTATAATTAATATATTTAAACGCCATTATTATTATTAATAAGTACTCATAATCAAGTATAAAGTCAATTATTAATTAGAAATTATGCTATTTGTTTTATTGCTTTCTTTTTAATAAAATTATGTAGTTCACTTTATTAATTAAAATATGTATTTGTTATATGTTCATAAATTCACGTATTTTGATATTCGTAAATAGATATTTAAATAATTATTATCGAATATAAATATAAAAAAATAATTAGAATACGGATAAGTTTAATAAAATATGAATGCATCTGAATAATTATAATTGAATATAGATATATCAAAATTCGATCGATATTTGACAGATATGAATTCGAATATTATTTTTAAATATGTGTCAAATCCGTATCCATATTCAAATATTCAAAAAGTAAAACGGATAAGAATATGAAAACAGTATATTCGATTCATTTAATATCCGTTTACACTCCCATATAGAACTAGCTTCTAGACGTGGGTGGCTACCAAGGGCCATGGCGCTCAAGCCCTCTCATCGAAGATGATCGAGCCCGCATGCTCGATTTGTGGTCAAGTCGAAAGGTGCTGGTTTTGCTTATTGCTTAGGCGACAAAGTGAGCAGATCGACCACCTAACTAGACCTCATAGGCGAGATGGGTCTAAAAGTGCACTCTTGGGTTAATAGCTGTTGAGTTGAACTTGTTGAGTTATCCCACTTCAATGAGGAAAACGAATTTTTCTTATATTAAAATATTCTCTTTCATTCTCATACACTTTCATCATTATACTTTTCCTCCTCATTTTCTTCACTATTTTCTTTAATAACCAAATAAATTTGAAATTTTATATTTTTTTATTTTCTCTTTTTTTCCTTTACCTAATATTTTCTTTTTCTTGTCAAAATCCTTAAACCAAAAATAGTGTTAAACTTTAATAAAACATATACATTGAAAAGGTAATTGGAAAAAATTCCTAAAGCTTTTCAACTTTACTTTTTTTATAAACAAATAAATCCCTGACCATCCATTCCTTTCAAAAATTACTTTAGTAATTTTTAAAGATGCCTAAAGAAACCAAGAGAATACGTAAAAATTTTGTAATTCAATATATAGCATTGATTTGAGATGAGGAAATTCCAACATAGATTTGAGAGGGGGAAATTCGTTAAGTGAAAATATATTAACTTTCCTTGTGAGATTTGGGAAGGGGAAATTCGTAGAGGCGGGCAAAGATGAGAAAAAACGAGCGAGGGGAATGATATCTTGTTCTTTATATATATATATATATATATATATATATATATATGTTGCAAGTATTATTAGTAAAAATCGAGGAAAGAAATAAATACAAAAATAGGCCGACGAATTCCAGTAGCCTCGGGCCGTAGGTGCCTCACGAAGAGGACAGACGCCCACAGAAAAGAAGTGGATTGAGGATGCAATAATTATGTAAGACCTCCACCAGCTAAAAGCTTCCCAAAGCAGCTGGGTCAATTTCAAACCTCAACAACCCCCCCGCTCCCCCGGCCCACCCCGCGCCCCCAACCCCCCTTTCGGCGATACATTCACTCGTCAATGTCAGCGAGTACAATAATTTTCAATCAAGTAAATACACAAAGTTAAGATGCTCGCCCTTTTGTTTCCATTTTTATTCTAGTTTTCAGTTTACAACACTTTTAAAATACATAAAAATTAGTGTTTTTTAATAATTCATTTGAAATGAAAATTTATTAAATTTATATTTTTATGCACAAAAAACATATTTTAAAAATATATCTATCTTTTTTTATTATTTCTAATTAAATAATAGTGTGTATTTTATATCAAGTTCATTATAAATTTGATTGATATGATAATAGAATCATATAATAAATTTAAAATAATTAAAAATAAAAATCAATGACTGCTTTGATTAGTGAAAATACATAAACACAAATAATTTTACATAAAATATTATAAAAAAATCCTTGAAAATACAAACAAATAGGCCTTAAGTTATCACGTATTACTTACCTTCAATTTTTTTTTTTTTTTGATTCAATTTTAATTGAATGAGAGTTGAAAGAATTTTTCAATTAAATAATTATACGTCCATATAAGATAAACTTGAGATCTTACGGCTCTATAAAAGATAAAAAGGGAACAACAATAATAAGGAAAGAAATCAAAAATACATTGTGGGGTGTTCAAGCACAGTAAACTAATTAGATGACGCTTTAGCAGTTTTCTAAAATTAGCTAAGGTAACTAATTTGCATATTAATTTGCACGCATGGCTAGTATTAATTAGATGACGTCTTTGCAGTTTTCTAAAATTAGCTAAGGTAATTAATCTGCATATTAATTTGCATGCATGGCTAGTATTAATAGGATTATAAAGTATTTTGGTGGGCTTATAAATTTCTCAAAACATATTATATGATGTTGAAAAGCATATAAGATGTTCGAAAATATTTAGAAAAGTTTTTTTAAAAAGGCTTATAAGATTCTAGAGTATGATATTTGAATCTTATAAGTATTTTAAAGAAAAATTAGGAAATCCTAATTTATTTTTAAGATTTCAATAAATTCCTTTAATTTAATTATAATTATTATTATTAACAGTATACAAACTCCAAAATCTTATTTTATCAAAACACTTTAATAAATTATTTTAAAAATAAGAACTTACATCTTATAAATTTTAAAAATATTTTTTAATATATATGAGAATTTATAAGATTTTTTAAATATGCTATCAAACACCCTCTTAATCAATAACGATAAGGATTTACGCGGACGTGGACTCGTCTAATCACTGACGACATTTTTGGGCCAAATACATACATCATGACATTTCCACTAAAATTAAATGAATTTTACAAATGCATTATACACTTAATTTAATTAACTAACAAAACGACCCTTTTCGATTTCGTCTATACTGTTATCAATCTTCTTTTGATAATTCAAATTCATGCTTTTCAGCTTTTTATAAGTTATCAAAGTCGTACATAGCCACGGAACCGAAATGGGACCATCAAGGATTTAGCGAATAGAACAAGTATTTGAAGCCACACTTATTATTTTCTTATGTACAAAATACAAGTAATATAGAATGCATATCTAGATGGTTTTCTTTGAGCACATTCGAGTACGTGGCTATGACATTTGGCAATGTATTTTGAAATATATATACTAATATAGGTTCATATCATAGCACTTAATTAGGCACATATATAATTAGATTAGATATAACAAATATTTTATTTTATTATTTTTTTCTCATCCAATAATGACATACTTAAATAGCTGACATGAAAGTTTTTTGTTATAGAGCAAATTTCAAAAATAAATTGTAAATAAAATAAATAAGACTGAATTTTAATAAGGTCGTGGCAAAATTGAAACCATAACTCTAAAAAAATAAAAAAAAAAGGGACAAATTTTGTTGAAAAGTACAATCAACATTGGAATATGTTTGCGTGGCGCTTGGCAAGTACAACTTAATGCTTTGTCATGTGCTATATGTATTTTGATAGAGAAAAAATTGCAAAAATAGGACAACATGTAAGGTTATTTTGCAAAAGAGAATTGGAATTAAAGAATAACAAAAAAGACAACACATAACTAAAATAAGGAGCATTATCGACAATTTTCACCTAATGCAAACTCGTCAATTTATTCAATTTTGCATCATTGTCAATTTTGGATGAACCAATCAAATTTTGTAGTAATCTAGCCTCATAATTTTTATTCAATTTTGTATTAAAAGAAATTTCGGATGAATCGAGCAAATTTCATAGCATTCCCATGTCATCAATTCTTGCTAGACATTTTGCTGCTCAATATTTCAGTGTTGTGTGTTTATGTATTTTGCTGCTCCTTTGTTCTATTTCTTAAGATTAGTTATCCTTTTTACCGCTCCTTAATTTTGGTCCTCTTTCGTCAAATGACCTTATTTATGATCTTATTTTATAATTTTTTTTATCCAAATACGCATGCCACATATTGGGGTACAAAGTTGTGCCAATGAAGTGCCACACAAATATATTTCAGTATGACTATGCTTTCAACATTGTCTCTTTTTTTTTATCTTTTATAGTTATGATCCTAATTTTGACTTGATCTTAATTTTGATTATCTTTCATAAAATAGCATTATTTACGGTTCTATTTTTATAATTTGTTCTTTCATTAAAAATATGAATATTTTTGGATGGAAATATTTGAATGTAAAAGAATTTAGCTTTATATAAACAAAATCGTCTCATCGTTTTGCTACAAAATTAATATCTTGTATTGTCGAATATTTGATTGGTAACAATATAAAACTCTTTTTATTTCAAGTCATTTAAACTCCTCTCTGTAAAATCTTCTATCCAAACACAATTTAAAGGCATCGGAAATTAGGTTTAGAATTTAAGTACCTAACTTCAATTGATCGCCATTCAAGTATTGGTGGATTAATTTAGTACAGTAAACTTTCTTTCTTTAGCTGATTCTTTTAATATCAAATTTTTTATTTTTTTTTTTGCATAGTCCACTGTAGCCTACCGGAGCACCTATTGTTTCTCTTTCAGACGGATAAGTCTCTCTCTCTCTCTTCAATTATGAACATTTGTTTAATAAAACCATGTAAAGAAAATCAAAGGGCCAAATTATTTGACGAGTCCTCCAAAGCAAGGGGATAATTTTTTAAGACTGGCAGACATAGTCCATTGGCCACGTCATGCCCAGAGACCGGCTTTTGGAGATACTGAAGGAATACGAAGAAATATTTTTTTAATGCCATTTGATTCTAACTATGTGACATTGTACCAATGATTGCTGATTAAATACTTAGGGTAAAAAGGGTTTATGATCCCTTAATTAAGAAAAAAAAATTTAATATTGTTGGTGGCTGTAGATACTGCTCTGGGAGCCAGTTTTGTATGAGAAGGCAGAATATGCACGTAATGCACACTCCTCTTCAAAATATTCTGAGGATCACTCACTCTTATTTGTTGACCCACTTATTATTATTATTATTATTATTATTATTATTATTATTATTATTATTATTTCTTTTTCAGGGTGTGTGGCATGCTGGCATCTGCGCAACCTCGAACACCCATTCAGGATAAGTCAAAAAAAAATTTCATATAATTTCTAGCTCTGATATGTGAGGACAGAGATCATGACTTATTCACAAGCGCATGAATGAATTGTTTGTCAAATTATTAATTTCTGATTTCTTAATTGGATGACAAAAGTTTATTAGTATCACAAATGTTACTGCGTAATTGATCTAGTATGCAATTTTCTTTGACGAGGTCATAAGTTCAAAATCGTTTTCATTAATTATAATTATTAATTGAATTCTTATGATCATATCTCTAACATTTGGCACGTTTATAAGAAAGTTAACAAAATTATTAGTGAAAATTACAAAAATAAGACTATAAATAATGCCATTTTGTATAAAAAAAAAAAAAGACCAAAATTAAGGCTGTGGCAAAACTGGGACTAGAATTATAAACGATTAAAAAAAAAAAAAAGATAAGGCTTATCAAAATGCACAATCAGCGCTAGAATATGCTTGTGTGGTATTTGGTTGGCATAGCTTTGTGTCTTGTTATATGCCATGCATACTTTGATAAAGAAAAAATTGCCAAATGCACATGTATGGCCATTTTGTGAAAGAGGATTATAATTAGGGAGCAGCAAGATGACAAATCTTAAGAAGCAAAACATTAAGAAGCAGTAAAAAAATAACCACATAACACTTTGAGTAGCAAAAGATCGAGGCAAAAATTGATGGCATTGGAATGCGCTCTGTTTCATCCGAAATGACTATTGATATAAATTCCAATGAAAATCTACGAGACTATAATGCTAGAAAATTCGAGCGATTAATCCAAAAATGACTAATGATGAAAAATATGGTAAATTGACAAGTTTGCATCAAGTGAAAATTGATGATATTGATTTTTATTTTAGTTTTAAGTGTTATCTTATTTTATGCTCCTTAACTTTAGTTATAATTTTTGTTGCTCCATAATTTCGGTTCTCTTTTGCCAAATGAGCTTACTTATTGTCCTATTTTTGCACATTTTTCTTCATCAAATACACATAGTACATGACATGGCATGAAGTTGTGCCAGTCAAGTGCCACATAAACATATTTCAACACTAACTATGTTTTTTGATGAACTAACTATGCTTTCCGGTGAGCTTTGTCCTTTTTCTCATTTTTTTTATGGTTATGCTCTTAGTTTTGCCACGGTTTTAATTTTTGTCTTTTTTTGCAAAATAACCTTATTTATTGTCTTATATTTGCTATTTGCTCAAATTATCAGGGTGAACTAGTTTATTAGGAAATAGTTTTATAAAGGGTTTCAATTAATCACATATTTTACGGTAACAGAATGGTTATCATAATACTTATAAAGAATTTATATGCTAATTACTGGTGATCATCTCTATCTTAACGTTCTTTGTTAAACAAATAGATATATATATATATATATATGCATAATTGCACCTTTGACTTAATGTTTTTTGTTTCATTTTGAAAAAAATAATTATTGACGGGCTGATTCATAATCAGAAAGCTGGATGATAGATGATTCCGAGTGAAGTATGGTGCTGGGGTTACCGACCAATACATGTCGTCACAACTAGAATCCATATCGCGATTTAAATTATTGACACAAGTCAACACCAAAGCCTTTATAGAAGATTGGCTCTAAATTTGGGCTGCTACTTGGGTGGTTTATATCTGTTCCAATTGTCTATTAGTGACGTAATCAGTTCCATTTCTTTTTTTTTTTATTCAGCAATTGATTTTTAGATTCTTGCACCAATTTTTCTTTTCTTTTTTTAAATAAATTGGGTTCTTTCTCTATTTTTTTTTCCTTCCCTAAGCCCTAGAGAGTAATTGTAAGCCATTAATTTGTCCACATTAACTTAAATAGAGCTTTTATATTGGTTGGATCCATTCAAAACTATAAAGTATAACGAGTTGCTATATAATGCAAAGTAAAACAAAGAATGAAACAGAGATCTTTTAACTTCATTTCTTAC
>JACGDI010005601.1:1052706-1080795 GCA_014898725.1 Jacaranda copaia
AATTAATAAAAATGTAAACTAGTATAGGGTTTTGTTAAAATTTAACCCTAATTTTGTAAATTTTTAGGAGATTGATAATTCATTTCATTCCTTGATCATCATTGAATAAGAACATTACAAACAAACTAAACTACTGTTGCAAAAGCAGATAACACCTAATTGAAGGGAGTTGAGCCAATCCCTTAATCCAAGCTTATGTAGTAGTCGTGGATTAATTAGGCATTTTAATTATAATCTTGCAAACCCTTAGCATGCCACAGATTGAGTTGCATTAGCCTCCAAAACTTTCCATTGTAAATGGATAGTTTTCAAATAATACACTTTCTGTTTTTAATCCTTTTCTTGTAGTGAGGTACAGAATACGAAGTCTCATATACATGGAAATGCGAGATTGAAAACGAAAATTGATTCAAGATCATTCAACTCAGTATTAATATTATAATTTTTCTCTTCTTGTGTATCCTAATTTCAAATGAACCAACAATGAATACGTTTTTTTTTTTTAATTTTATTCATCTGACACTTAAAAACCAACATAGTGAATACTTTTGTTTCGACCGGGCCGTCATGTACGACTTGCTTTAACAAGATAATCACTCCCCTAGATTTTTGGGCTTAACCTATGGAAGCTTCCCAGCAAATTGTATGTATCGTATTCGATTTTCTATCTTGTCCTGCCTTTTCTCTTTTTTAATTGATATGGGTGGCCAAAAGGAAAATGAAAAGGCACACACGCTTTATTAAATAAAAGCCAACGAGAGTCAGCCCAAGAATATACTCTTAGACACGTTTTTTGTACAACTACCTTTGTTGTTGGTGCATCCAGTAGTTGTTCGACACCTACACATATTAACACCTTTGGACTTCCATCTGATCACCAATCCTGAATTTCTTTAGTTTTCTTCTTTTGCACGATGTGTATTAATAAGCAGCAGTGCCCTTTATGACCAAATTGTCCTAATTGTGTTAAAAATATTTATCCTTTTGTTAAAGTATAATATTAGGTTTTGCCACTCATTAATTAACCAATCACATGATTAATGTAGTAATACTTGAAATTTACACGAATTACATGTGAAATATAATTTGCTTATTATTTAATTGATTTAGATTTGATCAATCCAATGAGAAGTAAGATTTCTTATAACATCGCTAAATTTCAATAGTTACATTTCAAAATTATAGCACAAAGATGTATGAAACTTCCCTTTCTTGACTGTCTATAATGGAAGGAACATAGGAAAATTGAAATGCTTAGCTAGGTCTTTTGAAATGTTTTCGATTTCTTTCTTGCAAGTTAAAACTTGAAAAACAGATAAGAATTAATTATGAAAATTAGTTTATATTGCTCGACTGACGAGTCAAAACAGATGCAGATTATTATTATTATTATTATTATTATTATTATTATTATTATTATTACCAATCATATAATTTTAATCATTACGTCAATATTTTAAATTAGTAATATATAAATAATTGCATTATTTATTTATAATTAAAACATAAAAATGATAAAAGTTACTACCTACCAGATATTAATGCATATGTGTCAAAAATATTGAATTATAAGGATTTAATTAATAAAAATAGATAGACAATCAACCTGGAAACTTGATCATGGATCTTAACGTACGTCATAAGTCGATAAGAAAAAAAGGAAGTAAAAACAAAAATGGAAGATCGTAGTAAATGAAACAATGTCTACCCAACAAAAAAGAGAGTATATAAATTGCGCCAATATTCAAATATGAATCTCCTGTTTATTCTAAACCACTACTATTTTCCTAAGCAGTGAAATGCGCATAAGCGCTTTGTCATTATTATATATTAATTCCAATATTAATCCAACTTATATTATAAGTACTCTATTTTCTTGCTAGGTACTAATTCTTCTCTAGTATTGTCGCAAATTTTTGTCCAATTTGCAACAGCCAAAATACAATATTGGATTACAGAATAGCGATGGCTAGCTTATCTTCAACGTCGTACACCAAATGAAAGGATTTAGTAATTAATGCAATTAAACTTTGGTCTCTAATTGGTTTTCAAATTGATTTTTAATTGTGTCTATGAATTTTTTGTTTCAAATCGGTCGATATTCACAGTGAAGCAAAAGAATCAATGATTTGTTATTGTACATTAATTATATGAAGACAGATAATTCCGTTTATCTGGTAAAAGAACCAATACTTAACCAAAAATAAAATAAAATAAAAGAATCATTGTTGCTTGTTACTGATCATTATTATATTAAAAAGAGGTCATGATTTTGTGTTTCTATATTTCACCCTCGACATGAACTAATTAAACTACACTAATTAGATGGCACAATGATATATACTCTGACAAAGGAACTGAAATATAATTTCAATGACTTTTGAACTAGTAATAAAATCCACGGTCTAATAACGTACTCGCAATGGCCCAATGAACTCAGAAAATTTAGATACTAAAATAATAGTCAATATTAATGCTGATGAGGTGTCGATAGTACTGCATAATTTCCCAATAAAAGAACACCAATCCTCACCACTTCGCACCCCCTAGGCCCCAACAAAAAGAATAAAAAAACCCCATAAATGCACAAGGCCACAGCTATATAAGGTACACTGGACAGTGGACACCATACACAAATCCATCCCCCCGTTCTGTCCTTTCTTTGCTAAAACACAACTTTTTTCATATAGCCAAAACGCTTTTTGTGCACAGCAAGTTAGTTCTCACCGGCCACAAAGACAGTAATATATTAATATTAAAATTGAGAAATGGCCACAGTACTTCCTGAAACTATCCAAGACGCTGAAACTCTCACTGATGCCTGGGACTACAAGGGCCGACCCTCAGTCAAATCCTCCTCCGGCCGCTGGACTAGCGCCGCCATGATTCTTGGTATCGTCTGTTCCTACTCAACAATTACATCACTGTCATTCTTCTTCGTTAAAATTTTGTTGAGGCTCGATCGATCTGATGATGCATATTTTTACTTACTTGTTTTGGCGTGATATTCTTGGTAATTTCAGGGGTTGAGGCCTGTGAGAGGTTAACGACGCTGGGCATAGCGGTGAACCTTGTAACATACTTGACTGATACCATGCATTTGGGAAATGCGACTTCAGCCAACAATGTCACCAACTTTCTTGGCACTTGTTTCATGCTGTGCTTGCTCGGTGGCTTCGTAGCCGACACTTATCTGGGAAGGTAATTAAATACTTTGGTGCTTTTCATTAGTGTTTCTCGTTAGTGGAATAAATAAATTATTATTTTTATATATAATTTTGAATAATTCTTATTTTTTAAGTTAGTGTTATTGAATTAGGTCCAAATTTTATTTTTCAACATGATATAGGAGCCATGATGTTTATTCTTGGACCTACGAGAGATGTGTTAGTGTCCCAAATAATTAAAATAAATAAGTTGTGGTCTCTAAATTTTATATGTATATTTAAATAATTTTTATTTATTGAGTTAACTTTTAGGATTAATTTTAACCCAAAATTTATATTTCAACATTATTTTTTGGGAAGATGACCAATTTTATCTCTTATCGTGCTGATATATATTATTTTTCTTTGTACTTGAACTTCTTAAAGTATTTATTTATTTATTTGTTTTCTTGTTTTGCTTTAATTCCAGGTACTTAACCATTGGCATCTTCACCACCGTTGAAGCTATGGTAAGCAGATCATCCCGTCATAATGACTAAAACTTAGTTACATTGTTATAATTAAATGCTAATATTGAGTTTGTTGATATCATTTCATATATATGAAGTGATTAAATATGTCGTCCCCAAGATGCATTGCTTACTACTTGATTTCATCGTCTAAGTTTTCTTTTCTTTTCTTTTTTTTTCCCCCTCATTTCCCCTTCTTTAAATGCGCAATATATATATCGCATGAAGAATTGTCCTGTTTAATAAAACCAGCTGTGAAGGGGAAAACTGAAAATGATAATCAGAATGGAGGAAGACGTACTATGATGAATTAAGTAAAAGTAAACAATAATATTTTCTAGCTCGCCCCATTGTACGTATAATCTCCACATTGTAGGGATCCAATTATCTAAATACTATTTGGATTTTGTTGATCATTAGGGGGTCACCATATTGACAATCTCAACCATCGTCCCCAGCCTTCGGCCACTGAAATGCACTGCCGGCAGTGACTCCTGCATTCCAGCGAGTGGCAAACAGCTTATGGTCCTCTACGTTGCCCTCTACCTCACCGCCCTCGGAACCGGAGGCCTCAAGTCCAGCGTCTCCGGCTTCGGCTCCGATCAGTTCGACGAATCAGACAAAAATGAGAAGAAACAAATGATCAAATTCTTCAACTGGTTCTACTTCTTCATCAATCTTGGATCACTCGGAGCAGTAACGGTTCTTGTGTATATTCAGGATAATATTGGGAGAGAATGGGGATATGGGATTTGCGCGTGTGCCATTGTTACGGGTTTGGTGGTGTTCTTGTCTGGCACCAGACGTTACCGTTTCAAGAAGCGTGTGGGTAGCCCGCTGACGCAGATCGCCGCCGTTTTTGTGGCGGCTTGGAGGAAGAGGCACCTCGAGGTGCCATCCGATTCTTCTCTTCTGTTCGATCTTGATGACGTTGCTGCTGGCGGTGAAGGCCAGAGGAAGAAGAATAAGCAAAAGTTACCACACAGCAAGGAGTTCCGGTGAGTCGATTATCATCCCTCGCTCTTACATCCCAAATTCTATCAGTAATTTTATTTTATTTTCTTAGAAAGTTAATATATATATATATATATATATATTTTTTGAAACTTTGCTTGAAAAAGTTAATTTGAAATTACATTCCTTACTCTTTCTTTTACTAGATTCCTTAGGATGTTGGGAAGTAAATTTTGAAACACCTTTTCACATACATCCTCGTTTGTAATTAGTATATTTGTTCGAAAAATACCATATTAATTCAACTTCTGCATTAAAATACATGAATCTAGCATCAAATATATGCTTGCCTAATTCAAATTTGTGGGGCTTCGTAGCTACTAATTATTAAGTTGAGGCACATCTATAGTCATCTGTTTAGTTTCGAGTGTTGAATTATTTGCAATATGACATGATATTCACATATGAGATGCCAAAAATAAGAAGTTGGACAAGTCTGGAAACTCGTCACAAAGTTGTGGTGGTCCAGGTCCATCATTGATACCAATTACTAAAATATCAACCAAAATTTGTAAAAAGAGTTACCTTGCTATATCTAAGCCCTTTTCTTTTCCAATTATATTATTAGAACAATTAATCTATAATTCTGACAGGTATCAATTTAACATTTTAATTGCATAAATTTTGAATCTATATAATCAATCGAGTGGCTTCGATTTAGTGACATTAATCTCACATATTAAGTGTGAGATTGGAAGTTCCATTCTAGCAAACTATTGGTCTGTATGTGTTTAAATATAAAAAAAAAAAATTCTGTATAATCATTAATTCTGTAATAGTTTTGACTGATTTTGTATATTGGAATTAAATGATGAATTGGTTGTTATTAGTTTATAAGTGGTAGGTATTATTTCCCTTATTTATGGCAATATACCCTGAATTGTTTATTAAAACAGAGAAGACGCACGAATTGTCAGTCTGTAGAAATCTATATATTCTATATATGTGGTAGAGCAGCTACATGACATTACACAGCAGGTCTGTCCATATAGGCTCTTCTATTATTTCGTGCTTCAATTTTCAATAATAAGAGTCTTGCTGATGCCTCGACATACAAATGCATCTCATCGTATATTTGATTCTAAATTAATGAAATATATATAGCTAGAATGAATATATATATCTAGCTAGCTATGTGGCTGCAAATCATCATCGTCATCATATATATATATGCATATATCTGATCAGTTTTGATATGTGTTTTTTTGTTCTAGTTTTCTGGACAAGGCAGCAGTCAAGGATTCAACTGCTCAAGTGAATAAATGGCACCTTTCGACCTTAACAGATGTGGAAGAAGTGAAGATGGTGATTAGAATGCTGCCCACATGGGGCACAACAATAATGTTCTGGACTGTATATGCCCAAATGACCACATTCTCAGTGTCACAGGCCACCACCATGGACCGTCACATTGGCAAATCCTTCGAAATCCCCTCTGCATCCCTGACCGTCTTCTTTGTCGCCAGCATTATCCTGACTGTCCCTATCTATGATCGTATCGTCATTCCTATCTGCAGGAGGATTCTAAAGAACTCGCATGGTCTCAGCCCTCTACAACGTATTGGTGTGGGACTGGTCATGTCCATATTGGCCATGGTCGCAGCAGCGCTGATCGAAGTCAAGAGGCTACGAGTAGCGGAGTTACACGGTCTTACACGCGACCGGGCTGCCACTGTCCCAATGAGTGTCTTCTGGTTGGTCCCACAATTCCTCCTTGTGGGGTCGGGCGAGGCCTTCACGTACATGGGACAGCTTGATTTCTTCCTCAGGGAGTGCCCAAAGGGGATGAAAACAATGAGCACGGGATTGTTTCTAAGTACACTCTCGCTAGGGTTTTTCGTTAGCTCTATTTTGGTGACCATAGTGCACAGAGTAACCGGCCAAAAGAACCCATGGCTGGCTGATAATCTTAATGAAGGGAAGCTTTACAACTTCTATTGGCTCTTGACAGTTCTCAGCATTTTCAATTTGGTAATCTTTTTGTTTTGTGCAAGAAAGTATACATACAAGGAGAAGAGGCTTGCGGACGAGGGTACTGAGTTGGAAGAAACAGAACCCACTTGCCATGCCTGATGAGATTATAGGCTATTTCTGTCATGTCTTGTTTAATTTTATGTACAAAAAGGACGTGGAAAAGAGTCCTATGTAAAAGAAGGGACTCTCTTTTTTTGTTTTTCTTCTCTTCTTTACTTCATGTCCTTTTTGTTGTAGCATAGGTAGCCAGAATAACAATAAGAGTTGTTCGGCTAATAATAATCTAGCTAGCATTCAAAGAAGTCGACGACGGATTGTCTAGGCGACCATGTTGCGCTGTTATATATGCTGTCTATATATATTATTTGGAAGTGAAGTATTGGGGATCTTAGTCTGGGCTTTCTTCGATCAAGTAGGTGCCGTACCTATCTAACAGTTTTCAGCCGTTAGGTTAATTTAACAAAATTTCAATTGTTGAAGAGGTACAAATGATAAAAAGAAAAAAATATAAATATAGCCTTGCATGGAAATTGAGAGAAAAGGAGAAATCGCTAGTCAAACTAGCAATTTTTTGTTTAAATACTGAAAACACCGCCAATGGTTGAAAAAGCTTCTGGTACATTGGAGCAAAAAATATATATATAGCTAGTCCAACTAGTGATTTATCTATCTAAATTTAATATCCTCCTCAAATAAATATAATATTTCTTAATACTAAATTAAAATTTAAATGTATTTAGTATAATATTAATTAAATAACAAAGTAATTGCCATTTGAAATAGTGAGTAGTAGTGTTGGTTGCCATGTCAAAGAATGATTAGTTAGCTTTAGTTATTAAATTATCTTTGCGTCTGGCATCCTTTTACAAAAAGAAAAAAAAATTAAGTCAAAGAGGTTGAAAGAAATAGGAATATCAAATAACCTACATTTGTAAATGATGTATTGTTTAATTAAATTGGTTAGGTGTTTGCAGGAAATATATTTTGAAAAGACAAACATAAAAATTTAAATTATGTGTAATTATTAGTCAATTCTACAATATGTGAGGATCTTATAGTGTTCTATAAACTAATTAATGATGAATGAGTATTATGAAAAAAATCAAAGCATTAACTATAAGCGCATTATAAAATTTATATCTATAAAAGATAAGAAATTCATTGATATTGCTAGAATATTTTGTGTGAATTAGCCATGGAAAGCCTGTTTTGTAGAAATATCTTGTTTTGTTGAAAATTATAAAAAACTTTAATTTCAAATATATGTTGCTATTTTATTTGAAGTTATGGCATGTACACCATTGATATGAATTCTGTAACTAACTTTATCATTATTTTCCAATAGTTTTTTTAAGATAGTAATTGAGAACTACATGGTAGAATAACTTTCTTAAAATCTAAATTTCATATTATTACTAATTAAAAATATCAATGTTCTACATATAAGATACTATTGTATTATATATCACCCTTTTAGTACTTAAATCCCACCAATAAAATGGGCCAGTATTGCAATACTAGCCCACTACTGACACATTCAAAATTCTTAACCGCTAGCAATACTACTGTCCTCCCACATTTACCTTAACAACAAAAGCCATTTCATATTGGCCTGTGTTCAGTTGCTTAGACCCTGTCCTAATATTTTAATAAGTTGTGATTTTACATATATTCAATCAAACTAACTGCTTCTGCATATTTTGTAGTCAAAACTATTTATCAATTATAATAAATTAAAAACTTCTAAAAAAATCCTGAATTTTTTGTTGCCAAAATTTAAATCACACCTTTAGCATTTAACTTTAAGTGGCTTGTGAATGTAATTAACAATGAATGAATATTATTAAAAAAAATCAAACCATTAAAAATATGATTTAAATTTTGTAAGCCCATCTTTCACATAACTCATTCAATTTTCACTCTCATATACACATGTAAATATATATATATATATATGTGTGTGTGTGTGTGTGTGTGTGTGTGTGAAAATATTTAAATTTTACTAACACATTTCTAAACATTATGTTCACAAATTTAATTAATTTACTTGTTACAAATATTAATTAAATTTACTAAATAATTTATATAGTAAACAATGTATTAAATTAATTACATTTTGTATTAAATAATAATATTTATTATATTTAATATGTAAGTATTACTTAAATATTATGTTTATGCATTAAATAAGTAATTTAAGATGGTTTAATTTGAGAAGATAAATAAATTAATCATCTACAAAAAAAAAACTAACCTTCATTAAAATATTAAAATTTATATATATAGAAAATTACTATAAAAAATTTACTACATTGTGATTATTTATTAATCCATTAACTTTAGTAAATTAATATTACACAAGTAAAGTAATTATTAACAAAATTAATAAAAAATAAAAAATTTGTTATTGTTACTGAGTTATTGGGTTATTTATTTAATAAATCATGTATTAAGTAAATAATGAGTTAAACTAAATAAATAACTTGTTATGCATATATATATATATATATATATCTTAACTATATTTTATATTTCATGTATAATTAAATATCATGGCTAGTTGTTTAATAAATAATGTAAGGTGATTTAATTTTATATAATATAAAACTATTTATTTTTTTAATTTGATGAATCATTCTTGAATCTTATATATATATTTATTATTTTATCTAAATAAATAAAAAATTTTTGTTTATTAATAACTTGTAAATAATAAATAGTTAAATAGATATATTTTAAGAATAAACAATAAGTAGTTTATAATTAATGTAATATAATTTAATTTTTTTAATATAAGTGGATATAAGTTGATATAATCAAATTGTCCCTTGACCTAATTTAATAACTCCAAAAATCAATTTGTGCATAATTCTACATTGAAAGGCTTTTGGATGGAGTGGTCTAGTAGTAGTAGACTTATTAGCATCATTGATGATCCATTGGGAAGCCAATTTCTTTTCTTGACAATAACAACTCAATGCATGAGTTGACATTAAAGATGGATTTATTGATATTGGGGGAAGGTTTAAGCCGTTGTTTGGTGTGGGTTAAATGTGGCTTCATTGGAAAGATATTGAAATGACTACTTTATGACAAAAAATTTCCTAAAAATACAAATTTCACTTTTTTATGAATTGCTACTTTTTATCGCAATAAGTTTTTTCAGAGAAATAATTAAAATTGTCATAAAGTAAGATATTTATTTTGAAATAAATTGCTACTTAATTTAGGGATATTATGTTTCAGTAGTATAAATATTTTGCTATATATAGAATATTTTTTAAAATAAATCAAATGGCGACTCAATCTAAAATCCTATATCTAAATACTAAAAAACTACTCAATCTAGCGATATTTTTTTCCAATTAAATTAATTCTCAATCTAACCATAGTATGATTGAATAATATAAATATTTAAATATGCATATAAACATAGCTTTATTAATTCCTTTTTAAATTAAATTGTTTTTCAATCTACTGATCTTTTGTTTGACCAATATACATATTTTAATATATATGAAGCCTTTTTTTTAGGTTAATTGTTATTCAAACTACCAAAATTATATTTGAATTATTAAATATTTTAATATATATATATGCCGAGCTAGCTTAATTTTTTTATTTGATTAAATCACTATTCAATCTATTGATTTTATGTTTCAAAAATATACATATTTCAAATGGTATAGATATAGCATTTTTATTTTTTTCATTGATATCCCTACTAAAACTAGCAATATCATGTCTGAATAATTAAATATTTTGTTCAATTTTTTTTCCTCATAGAAATCGCTACTCAAGATGGTCATATTAATTCATCCCATCACTTGATCCTAATCCTACTTTGTAGATCCAAATTATCCTAATCCTACTTTCATCCCTTAATTCATCCCATCACTTGACATCACATATTACCAAGTAAATGGGGTGTAAAAACACCTTACACCCTAAAAAGCACACCTACCTCCTTAATTTCTCACTCTATTTTTCACATCATTTATTCAATTTTCACTCACTCACCCACTTCACTCATACACACACACGCACATATATACATATATAAAAATATTAAAATTTTACTACTTAAAATATTATAATCTTATGTTTACAAATTTAATTAAATTAATCATCGAGACAATTAATTAAACTTAATAGATAATTTATTTACTAAATAATATATCAAATTAATTAAATTTTACGTTTCTTCATTTAATAAATAATTTATGATGTTTTAATTTAATCTTATTCAAAAAAATTAATCTTTATCAAATATTAATATTTACATTTATTTAAAATTATTATAAATTAATTATAGTGTGATATTTTTTTAATAATCCAATATTTTAATAAGTTAATATCAACACAATTATAATAAATATCTAGAAAACTAATTACAATTAAGTAATTTTTTATTGTTACTAAGTTCTTTATTTATTAAATAATGCATTAATGAAAGAATGAGTTTAAGTAAATGAATAACTCAATTAATTTATTAAATTAATTTATTTAATTATTTAAATAATTTTTTTGTATATATTAATTATATTTTATATTTCATGTATAATTAAATATTATGCTTATTTGTTTAATAAGTAATTTATGATGATTTATTTTTATATAATATAAAATTATTTAATTACTTAATTTGAAGAATTGTTATTAAGCACCAATTGAATTAATTAAACATTATTTTATTACAATAATTTATCAAGCATTACATATATATATGCACACATCATCCAATTATAAATATACATACCTGTATTGATGAGGTTGAAAGCTATTTTACTAGATTGGGTTATGTTTGAGCTAATTTGATCAGGTAGGTCAAATGATCCAACAGTGATATCTTCTTCGGTTGAAATCTACAACTACTAGCAAACATCAAACTAGTCGAGATACCCTCGGCTAGGGCACTCTGACGCTTAAGTTAGTAATGGTCGAATAAGAGAATTGAGCAGTAGAGTAAGAGCGTATAGTAAAAATGATATACCTAGAGGGTGGCTAGCAATGGAATATTTATAGCCTTCTGTTGGTGGAGGATATATCGAAGATACTTCTATCAAGTGTAGTGGGCTTTCGTTCTTACGTAGGAGCTATAAGTCATTTATCATCCTTGTACTATTTCAGGTAGCTTCACCTTTTACTTTCTTAGGAGAATAGTACTATAGAGGCGCACCTCCTAACAGAGTTGGTGGTAGAGGGGTACTAGGGTGGCATGCACTATTAATATGAAGGCATGCTGGCTGTCAGGGCATTAAATATGACAGAGATATAATTCGGTGCTAAAGTGAGCACTCTGATCAAGGGTGATCGACTATAGAAGGTGGTTGACCAAAGAAATAATTGAAAGGACTAGGCGGCCTGAAGCCTTATCTTAGGTTAGGTCGAGAACAATCCACTCGACCTAGATGTAGAGAGGTCGAGTTGCTTGGCCCATGATATTGCATATGTATAAGGGCAATGATTGACATCCCACCTGGGTCTAGAAATGTAATTGAGCCCTAAATGCAAAGTGGGCTTGGAAGCACGCTTTGGAGTTGATAACTATTGAGTTGGGCTTGTTGGGCTACCAATATCATAAGTCTCCCTTACTCACAGTCCTGATCGAGCCTATCGATGAGAAAGAGTAGAGAGTAGATACGTAATTGAATGATAGTTCTAGATATTTGACAAGGAATTATTAACCAGGGTTTCAGATTGTTGATTTGGGATCGGTGCATTTAATGCATTACATTGAGGTACATAAAGTGCCAAAAGATGGCTGCACAATTGTTACAGCCGATTAAGTTCCCATGTTCGAGTGTCTATAAATAGGCACGGTGAAACTACTCATTTTATACTTTTACTACAATTGGTTTGGTTGACCTTTGAATTCATAAAGCCTTCTTTCCATTTCAAGTCTTTAGAGTTTCGTCAATACCCTATAAGTTTTACCTTTTCGCTTCTGCTTTTCTTTCGTTGTTTGTTAAATATGTCAACTACTTTTGATAACGAGGACACCAAGTCCTAGGGGGCACAAATCTATAATGAGGGTGAGAATGATAACACATCTAGTAGTTCATCAAGTTCAATCTTGACCTCGAGTAGCTCAAGTGATGAGAGGGTTGCCTTTAGGGGCGAGACAGGCCCAAACGTCACATGATCAACTTTTCACCCCGATCACTATAGTAAGATTGCTTCAAAAATTACCCCAGCTAATTTGATGTGCATTAGGGAGCTCTACCATATCCTTGTAGACTATGAACTATTAGTGCCTGGCCCACACAATAGGATGCATCGACCTCCAAAGGGATGTATTATAGTTTTGAGGAGGGATTTAGGTGTGGGCTTAGGTTTTCTCTTGCACCAGTTGTGGTCGACCTCTCAAGCAGTCTAGAGGTCAACATAATGCAGCTTCTTCCTAACTACTTTTTGACCATATATAGTTTTGTCGTGCTGATGCACCTATTTGACCAACAAGCTTTTTTTGTTAATTTCTCAAATCTTTTCCACCTCTTAATGTCCCAAAAGTCAAGTAGCATCGAGGAGTCTGGATTCTATTACCTTATGACGTGGCCACATTAAAAATTCCTAGTGACCCTATCCTCTTCCTATGGCCAGAGTGGAAAAAGCATTTTCTCTACATTCAAAGGCCTGAGGGATTGAAAATACCATGGGGTGGTGGAGAAGGCATATCAAGATGCCAGGAAATTTGAACCCGAGTTGGCCAAACACCTTCATTTGAGACCTTGTTGAGTTTGGCCAAATAGAGGCCTCTATTTTAATCGAGGAGAGGTGTTTGGTGCTGGCTAGCTTATCGCCGGCTGAGCTAAACTTGCCCATGATGATTGACTAGGTAGTTCTTTATCAACTATTATGATTCTATTTTATGCCATCTTTCTGCTCGAGTTTAATTATTTTTCTTTTGCATTTTATTGGCAGATTGAGAAGAGATAATGAACCAAGCATGATAGAAAATGATGGCCTATGCTCAAAGGAAAAGGAATGCTGCCAAGTTGCTACCTTGATCGTGGTTCCAACACATTCAACCGCAACTCTTACACCAGAATTGACCCCGAATGCTTTCCTTCCTCGACTAGTAGTGACGAGCGGCAATGACCTCATTGATTGGGGTAAAAGACCTATAGTCGATGAGGGAGGTCCCACTCTAAAAAGATCAATTGGTGACAAGGATAAAGGAAAAGCTCCCATTGGCTATGACCTATTTGGGAAACACAACAATGGGGTGCTGTTTTAACTTTTTTGACTACCATCACCTCAGTTTGGGATAGAGTTAAACATGGTTGTGCCCAACTCGAATGCCATAATGGTGACAGGGTTGACCAGGGCCGCAACGCTTAAATACATAGTGGCTAGACTCTTCATGTCTAACTAGAGAAAATTTATGGATCTAAGCCAAGCTAGTACACAAAAAGTAATGGCATACCACTGCAACATCGTAAGTGTATGGTTGATAATTTTCTTGTTGAATGCACTTTTTTGGTCAATCAAACTTTTGTAATGAATTTTTCCTTTCAATTGAGCCAGCTCGAGTATCACTCCTACTGGAGGTTAAAGTTGGCCCTAGTTAATCGAGAGCAATTATAGGACGATAGGGATATCGATACCTTGAAAGTGTAGCTTGAATCAACCCAGCTTCATGTTGACTAGCTAAATAAGGAGGTCATGGATCTCCACAGATAGCTTAATATGAAGGATTAGCAGTTAGTTGCAGCTATCAAAAAGAAAAGTCGAATGAACAAGCAGCGGCACTAAGCTCAACTACATGTGCAGTAGAGCAATGACTCTGGTCAGACGATAGGGTGCAATACTGTATTGCAAGAGGCCTAAGAAAAATTCTTTAAGAAACTTCCATTAATGTGAAGGGAGATAGAATAGCAATTTATGCTCTGCTCAGTTTTTTAGGATACAAGCGTAGTCGTTTCGCTCAATGATGCAAGGGTTACCTTTGAAAAGGCCATCAAGTAGCTCAAGTATTTATACTACACCTTCAGGGTAAAGGATAAGGACTGCATGAGCCCTATATTAGATGAGCAGTTGCGACCCTATCTTTCACCTGAGGTAACTGTGGCTAAAGGTGGCGACGGAGGAAACATCCTGATTGAGCCCATGACCAATAATCAACTGAGGCTGGCAGAAGTGTCGAGAAGGCTCACCTTTGTGGCAAAAGAGTTTAACTTCATCAACGACTTTACCTTTGAAATTCAAGATGGTTTAGTCAATGTGGGTGAGTATGTGCTATGCTCCAAGGAGTTTTTGGTTGATGAGACGGGGCCTTCACAGCTGATACAAGCTGTTCTCCCCCTTGAGTTAGCAATGCTTGAGCCCAAGGTAGTGATGTTGATTTTGTTAAGTGATGAGCTAGATGATGCTATTGAAGAGAGTGCACAGGCAGCTCGAGAAGGTATGGGCTCAAGCAAAAATTGAGGTTCCTACTAGCTCTAGATGATTATGGTAGCTCAATATAAGCAATGTTGCACTTTTGTGATATTTTTTTCTTTTCTTTTTTTTTTTCAATGAAGATTGTCCTTCAACTGTAATGAATACTTCATTTAATGAAATACTATTGTTACTTTGATCAATGTGTAGTCAATAATTTTACAATTTTCTTGTCGAATGCAACTATCTCATCGCAAATGTGTGGTTGATAACTGAATTAATTAACATGAAACCTATAACAACTTTACCATCAATTAAGGTTACTATTGCAAAGACACATAAGTTCTTGTCAAAATGTCATCGATGTTCTATTTTAAAATTACCTTTGACTTTATAGTCAAGTTACATTACTCTAATTGAGTCCAATAGTATTTTCCATGATGTGTCATACAATATGAATCTATTTGAATGGGTCAACAATGAGGTCAACTGTTATCATATGTTCGCGAGGCTTTGGCTTTTTAATTTTGCAATGGGGAGCTAGTTTGTTGGTTGACTGCAAGGTTGGGACTAAGAAGCCTTAATTGGTCAACATGAAGCTACTTGTTGGGTCGATTGAGGGATTATGGCATAATTTAGGCTAAAAAGCCTTGAATTAATAGTGTGAAGCTAATTTTGGTCAACTATAAGGTTGACTTGAAACTTTAGCTTAGAAGCCTTGATTTGGTAGCTTGAAGCCATTTTTAGGTCGACTATGGGGTCAACTTGAAATTTGGCTTAGAAGCCTTAATTTGGTAACTTGGAATTGCTTTTGGGTTGACAATGAGGTCAACTTAAAACTTTAAGTTATGTGAGGTAGATGGGAGTGTTCATGGCTATAACATTACAAGTGAATGATAGTAGTGTTGCTAAAACTTTATTTATATCATAGAATATAAAGACGATTACAACACACTTTTATACATAGTATTTCTTCAAGTTGATGGCATTTCATGGGTGAGGGAGCTCACCCTCACTGATGTCAGCAAGTTAATAGGCATTGCCCTTTGTGACAATATAGGGCCTCTTCCATTTTAGGTCAAGTTTGCCAATATTTTTGGATACTTTCACTTTCTTGAGAACAAGGTCTCCGATCTTAAAATGGTGTGTCCTAACCTTTATTGTACTTCTCTGCCATCTTTGATCTATAGCGTTGCATGATGTTATAAGCTTCTTATCTCTGCTCATCAATTATCTCCAAGTCAAGTTTTTTTTCTGAGGTGTTCCTAATTGGGTTGAAGTGGATCATTCGAGCTATATGTTGTATGAGTTTAGAGGGGATGACTGCTTCAGAGCCGTATACCAAACTTTAAGGGTCGTGACCCATAGCTCTATGAGGGGTAGTCTCATAAACCCATAATACCTAAGGAGGTCGTCTACCTAGCTTGACCTGGTCTCTTATATAATGTCTTTCAAACGGTCAAAGGTTATTCTATTTGTTACCTTTGTTTGGCCATTTGATTGAGGGTTGCCCATTGAGGTAAAGTATTGGGTGATTTCCAAGGTCTCGGACCAACTTTGGGTATTTCTGCTTTAAAATTACATCCCATTGTATGAAATGAGAATATTAGGGAGACCCAAATGGCAAATAATATTTTTTCTAGATAAAACTATTGTTGGTTGCATCAGTTATTTTTGGGATAACTTCGGCCTCGACCTATTTGGTGAAATACTCGACTGTCACAATTATGAACTTTCTCTGACCCATTATCTTTGTCAACAATCCTAGAATATCGTTCCACCATTGGTCTAATGGCCAAGTGATCTGAACATTGACCATGGGCATAGTAGATTGGTGTTGGAGGTTCGAGTAGACTTAGCATGATGGACACTTTCGAGCAAAATCAACAGCATCTTTTAGTAGAGTTGGCTAAAAGTATCCGTACATGATGATTTTATGGGAAAGGGATTTTCCTCCTGAATGGTTTCCACACATGCTTATATAGAAATCCTATAAGACCTCATGAGCCTGGTTAGGATCCAGGCACCTTAAAGGCGGTCCAGAGATCAATCTCTTATAAAACTGGCTATGTTCGTCGAATGTAAACTTGGTGGCTTGTCCTCAAAGGTGATGTGCCTCATTTTAATCTTCAGGGATCGTGCTGTGACTCAATTAGAGCTTTATTAGATCTTGCCATAAGGGAACTGTCTCCTTAATGCTCCCCACCAAATTCTCTTCGAGGGTGCCTATTGATGGCCTATCAGCGACCAAAAAAATATTATCCTATCTCTTGTACTACTAGTCAAACTAGCAATTTGGATAAGGCATCCACACACTTATTCATAGATCGAGGTGCTTAGCTGAGAGTGAATTTTTTGAATGATTGTTGTAGTTTTATGATCTCTGTCAGGTACTGGCTCATTGTCGAGTCCTTAGCCTCAAAATTTCTTTTGACCTATTCTACTACCAACTAGGAGTTTATGATTGCGACTAGGTGCTCGACTCCTCGATTGAGTGCCATCTTTATCCCAATGAGAAGGGCCTCATACTCAGCCTCATTATCAGTGACTGCATACTCAAGTTTGATCATAAAATTATATTCTTTCATTGTCGGAGAATAGAAGGTCACTCATGCTCCTCTTCTTGATGTGATTGATGATTTATTGATGTGTAAAGTCTAAACAAGTGGAGTTTTGATGCTTTTTTCAGAGAGATCAACCCGCTCGGCGATAAAGTTGGCAAAGACCTGTGCTTTGATAGTTGTTCTGGGTTAAAAGGTGATATCAAATTCTCCCAATTGAATGGCCTATTTTGTTAACCTCTTTGATATGTCTGGCTTAGAGGGTACTTGCTTCAATGGCTGGTTTGTCAGTACTATTATTGCATGGGATTGGAAATATGGTCGCAGCTTTTAAGCTGCAGTGACTAATGCTAAGGCAAATTTCTCAATCTCCAAGTAGTTATGTTTTGGTCCTTGGAGTACCTTGCTATAATAGTAAATTGGTCGATGGTTTCCATCACTAGTCGAAACCAAGATTAAGCTAATCGCTGCTTTTGAGATAACCAAGTAGATGTGTAATACCTCATTGAGCTTTGACTTTGCGAGCATGAGGAGCTAGGAGAGTACTATTTTAATTCAACTAGAACCCAATCACATTGTTCATTCCACTAAAAACCCAATTTCTTGGCATTTTTGAGAATCTTGAAGAACGATAGGCTCTTGTCAGCCAAACAAGTGATGAATCTCCTAAGAGTAATAACCCTCCTGACCAGGCGCTGTACATCTCTTACTATTTGAGGTGCAATAATATCTAGTACGACTTGAATGTTTTTTGGATTAGCCTTAATGTCCATTTGACTTACTATATAACCAAGAATTTACCTTTTCAAATGCCAAACATACACTTGTTTGGATTTAACTTCATTCTGAATGCTCGCAATATGACAAAGGTATAGTTGAGATGTAGTAGATGGTCCTTGACCTTCTTTGTTTTAACAATCATGTCATCGACATAAACCTTCATAGACTTGCCGATCTCATTCTTGAACAAAAATTTGACAAGTCTCTGGTAGGTTGCTCCAGTATTTTTAAATCCAAAAGGCATTTCATTATGAACTGCAAAAGAGGTTTTGTTCCTATCTTTGGGGGCCATGAAGATTTGGTGATACCTTTGGAATGTGTCCATCATACTCAATAGCTCACAATCAGTTATGGAATTTACTAATAAATCTATTTAAAGTCGAGGGTAAGGATCCTCAGGGCAAGCTTTATTCAAATCAGTAAAATCATTACACATGCACCATTGTCCCTCATTTTTAGGGACAAGTACAACATTACAAAGCTAACATGGGTATTGAATTTCTGTAATATAGCTTGCATCTAAGAGTTTGTTGACTTTCTCCTCGATAATTTAGCACCTCTCAGTATTGAAGGTTCTTATTTTCTACTTGACCAGCTTGTATGAGGGATTGACATTGAGGTAGTGAACAATCACACTAGGGTCGATTCCCTGGATATTGGATGCCCTCCAAGCAAAGATGTTGATATTTCTTTGCAAAAAATCAACCATGAGACACTCCATATGGGGGCCATATCTATTTTGATCATGGTGGTCTTATTAAGGTTCCTAAGCTCCAACTCGACCACTTTGAACTCCTTGATGGGCTCTACTTTGGTGTCTTCCAACATTTTTTTTTGTTGGCCTGGCTTTCCTTGGGTTCCATTATAGGGGCATCCCCCATGGTCTTTAGCTGCAGTTGAGTTTTCTACTCGCTCAACTTGATCGAAATAGTGTAATATTATTAGGCTTCCTTGATGTTGCATAGCAGCTCGCCCATGCATGTTGGAGTCAGGAATTTAATTTTTATATGATAAGTTGATACAATAGTGTGGAAATCATTGAGAGCTGGTTAACCAATTATAACATTGTAAGCAAATAGAGCATCGACAATTAGATAGTTTATCATCAATGTCCTTTTGTGGGGTGCATCCCTAAATGATGTAGAGAGGTTGATGAGATCTTTTGGCATGATTTTTGACCCCTCAAATCCAGCCAAAAGGGTATGCATGGGCTCAAATTTTAGTTGGCCTAGGTTCATCCTTTTCAGTGTTAAGGGGAAGATGATATTGGTAGAGCTACTATTATCGACCAGAACTTTCCTAACTTCAAAGTTGGCAATCTCAATGGAGACCACCATAGGATAGTTAGTTTTATGGTCGCTGCTTTTTCTTTCAAGATGGGCTAGGTCATTGTCAATGAAGGAGATGGGCTTTGCACTGGTAGATAAATGGAATGTTGTTTTAACTAGGGAGGCTTTAGTCAACTTTAGCCTCCTCTACATTTGTCTCCTCGCTGAATGGGCGAGCGGCTATCCTGGGTGGATTTTTTTCCTTTATCATCTCTCCTTAGGTTAACCAACCTTTCTCTATGGGGAGTTTGGTCAATTCTACCCCCTTCAGTCTTGGTACTTTTAGCAACATTTTGCTTGAGATGGCCTTGCCTAATCAGCCTCTCAATTTTGTCATGGAGATTGAAGTAATCCTCTGTGTAATGCCCTTTTTGCTTGTGAAAATGGCAGTATTTCTTTAACTTTTTCATTACCTCAGTCTCAGTGAGCTTCCTTAGTTTCTTAAGGAGGTTATCGTGCTGGATTGCAAACAGCACCTCCTTCCTCGTGTGGTTTAGTGGAGTGTAATCATGGAAGTATTTTATTGGAGATTGACAACCCTTTCTCTACTTCAGGCAATCTTTCTCTTTATTTTTCTTTTTCTTGACCTCAAGGTTGTTGAATTTCTTTTTTTTCACTTTCTCGTCAATCATGTATCTCTCCACCAAGTCAAGCAGTTCTTCCATTAATCGTGGGCATTCCTGCACCAAAGCATTGGTACATTCTTTGCATTGGAGCTGTAAGAACAACATATCAATTAGGAACTCAATCATGGGGTTGTTGATCTTCAGCACCTCCATGTTGAACTTGATAACAAAGTCCTAGAGGGACTCTCCCTTATGCTATTTCATGGTGTAGAGATGGGTATAAGGGAGCTTTACCTTTTGTTGGCTGGCAAACTAGTATAAGAACTTATCACATAACTGGTCGTAGGAGTATATCGATGACGATTCAAGCTTGATGAACTAATCGAGCGCTATACCCTAAAAAGTGGTCATAGCATCTTCGCATGTATGTATTCATTATGCTTATGCAGTTGCATCATGTGGTTGAATTACATCAGGTGTTCATTGAGATTAGTTGAGCTATCATACTGCAAAAGTCCAATTGGGACCTTTGCATTGATAGCGATGCACTTGTCTATTATCTCCTATGTGAACGGTGACCCTCTTTCATAGTAAGATCTTTGGGGGCCCTTGGGGTTTGGTATTCTCTCAATGTTTCTCCTCATGATCTTATTGAGATGTTTATTCAGCTGCTACACTTGGTGGAAAACATTTTTCCACTCCTCCCAATTCGTTATGGTTATGTTGTGGTCGAACTGGGGCTTCGTGCGCTTGCCCTATTGCATTGTTGGGCTTAAATGGGTCGGGCTGCATGATTCGTTGATTCACCAATCTCTTCACACTGGTCTAATCTTGAACGTTCAACCCTATCATGCTGCGGTGCTCAGTTAGGTTGAACGTAATGGTCTATAGAATAAGCAATCTCTTTTCTTAGCTCCGATCACTCATTTTCTCCATGGAGGTACTTGGGACTAGCTTTTCATTAGGTTTGCTAGCGCTTGGACTCTAGGCAACCATAACTCTTCTGAGGGGACCTCTTTTTCGGTGTGGCGGTTGTGGAGTTACACCACCAGCTAGGGCGAGCATGGTTGTGTGCTTATTTAGCATTATGGAAAGTTGAGCAAAAATTTGAGTAGAGATTTGTTCACTTATCAATTACATTAGCTAAGGTATGGTCAGGGTAACAATTTGCTCCAGTGGGGCGTTAAAGCCTAGGGCATGTGATCTTTGTTAAGGCCGAGGGGATGGAGGAGATGTTGTCCTTCTATTTTTCTCCCTCTTAGATGAGACTTGCTTAGGGTTTACCATCTTTTCAGTTGTAATCTCAAGTTTCCCACAGATAGTGCCAAAATGATGAGGTTGAAAGTTGTTTTACTGGATTAGGTTATGTTTAAGCTAATTTGACCAAAGAGGTCAAATGATTGGATAATGTTATCTTCTTGAGCTAAGATCTGTGACCACTAGCAAATGTTAAACTAGCTAAGGTGCCTTTAGTTAAGGCACTCTGATGCTTAAGTTAGTACTGGCCAAGTAAGAGAATTGAGCAGTGGAGTAACAATGCATAGTAAAAATGGCATTCTTGGAGGGTGGCTAGCAACAGAATATTTATAACTTTCTCCTGGTTGAGGATATTTCTAAGATGCCCCTATTAAGTGTAGATAACTTTTGTCCTTGCTTGGAAGCTATAAGTCATGTATCATCCTTGTACTATTTCAGGTGGCATCATCTCCTACTTTTCTAGGATAATAGTACTTTGAAAGCACACCTCCCGATAGAGTTGGTGGCAAAGGCGGTACTGAAGTAACATGCGCCATTAATGCAGAGATATGTTGGCTGTTAAGGCATTGAATATGGCATCGACCACAAAAGGTGGTCAACTAGAGAAATAACTAAAGGGACTAGGCGGCCTGAAGCCTCATGTCGGGTTAGGTCGAGAACAATCCACTAGACCTAGATGTAGAGAGGTTGAGTGGCTCGGACAATGATACTACATATGTACAAAGGTGATAGTTGACAGTCTAGTTGGGTTTGGAAACGTAGTTGAGCCCTAGATGCAAAGTGGGCTTGGAAGTACGCTTTGGAGTCGATAACTATTGCGTTAGGCATATTGGGCTACCCATATCACGTATAATATATTACATAAAAAATTACTTTCACCTCATAAACCCAACAAAAAATTAATTGATTTGGCATCAATAGTAAAATTGGTATCCTTCCAAAACATAAAAAAAGAAACAATTCATTTTTAAATCATTTTTCATATTTTTCCAAATAAAAAAGAAACACTATGTACATTCTCCAAATTTTCTCCTAAAAATCTATTCCCCGCAAATTTTTTCTACAAAACGCCCAAAATATAGTAGAACATAGCCTCAATTTTTAACTTTTCCTTTATTTTTGGATTAAATTTACCCTAGAATATGTCACATCAAAAGTTTTTTTTTTTTATTTATGAAGTTTAATTCTCTTTAAATTTGTTTCTATTAAAAACTAAAATAGTTATTTATGAAGTTTTTAATAACTTTAGTTTTTTTTTAAGTTCATTGGACTTTAGAATGTATATGTATTTCTACATAATTTATATTTGTGTGTATATATATATTTAAAAAATAAAGGAATATATTTCGTCAAAACTTTTGAGTTTATTAAATTTATAATAATGAATTGATAGAAATTAATCGCCTTTTGTTAAAGAAAATATAAATTCAAAAAGGCTAATCATTAAGTTTCTAAACTAAATAACTTAGTGATAAAATAAAGAATTTAACAAATGAAGTCCCATCTTGAGCATGTGGTTTTATTATTAGTTGGAATCAAATTTCAGTACAATTCATAAAATACTTCAGGACAAATAAACATAGGTAGAGAAGAAAAATGAAAGTCGAATTAGTCTCTGAAAGGTAGATTAAAAACATCTATATATATATATATGTGTGTGTGTGTGTGTGTGTGTGTGTACAAATGTATTTGCATTTGTATAAATTGTATGAGGAACTTATGTGTGAGTAATGATGATAAGGTGATATGTTAAAGTGCGTTTTAATTAATGTTTAATTATGACATGGTATTTGATAGTTTGATCCTGTACCCATATTTTTTCAATTTAAACAATTAATTGTCTGAGTACACTAAAAATATGATTGACAAAAATTGGAGCATAAATAACAAAGAATATTATTAATTTTTTAAAATTGTCACTATTGAAAGAATAGGTAATTATAATGTAATGGATGTTTCTACAAATGTATTTGAAGTCATATAAATTTTCTATAAGAGAAAATCCAATGTGGATGTACCGTGTTATAGTCTCCCATGAGAACGTAAGTGCATTTAAAATTTGACGTGTTTCTTAGCAGTGTTTAATTTTAATCCTAACTTAATACAAATTTGTTGCAATATGATTAAGAACAATTTTCAATACGTTAATATTCACAACAAAGAAATTTGCATATGATGGGAATAACTTAATGATATTCTGTTATATAATGACACAAGAAAATAATATAGTGATGCTCATAAAAGAATGCCAATATAATTTAATATTTAATGACAATTGATTATTGGAAGACATAAAATATTCTAATGACACACATATGTAATATGATCATAATTGAAATAGAAATATGTAATTGTATTATAATATTTACTGCAAATTAGTTAATAAATGGCAAATAAAATTAGCAACATTTGATTGAAAATGTTTGCATAAATGTATTTAAAAGGCATTTAGTATTGTCACTAAAACATTCCACAAATTATTTAGTAGCACCAACTTTACATCAATTTACATTATCGTGATATCTAAAAATAATATAGTAATAGTAATAAAAATTACTACTATAATATAAACTTAATGGCAATTGATGAATACAAAATTTTGAATAAAATAATTTCTTATAACAGCTAAAATAATTATATATATAAAAAAAATTTAACTAGTGTCAATATTTTGTTTAAAAAAAAAGTTCCTCATATAATTTAGTTGAGAATTGATATAATATAAATACATTAAACTTAGATAAAGTATAGGTGTATTAATAGTTGTAAAATTATTTAAGTTGTGCATTATCATAAATTTTTTGATTAAATTATGTACTTGACATACTTATAATGTAGCAATTAAATTAATCATATTTTAAAATAATTGTCAAAATGTAAGTTTTTGTCCTTTTTTCTCTCTCCTACACATTATGTTTTTTATGAATATTTCCCAACACTAAATTTAGTCTATCATTTATTTTTAAATGTGTTATTTAATATGTGCCCTAATGCATTTTTAGTAACATATGAGCAACAATAATGGATCTAGAAATGAAAGTTTGGAGGGGCCAAAGGCTATATAAATATAAATTTTACATTTTACAAACTCAGAACTTATTGTACGAAAAAAAAATGAAATTTTCAATTATTTTGCAAGTTTTTAAGGTTCTTTTTAACTAAACCCATATAACTTTTTTCTCACACAAATTGAATTAAAATCCTAATGGGTCTAACCCAAATATACTCTTCATTTGATTACTTGATTGTGAATATAGACTTAAAACTTTATTTTGAGTTTATAAAATTAATTAAGTAAAAATTAAATTAATTAAATTTATTTTTATCATTAACTAAAAATCAATTAATTTAATTAAAACAAGTGTAAATAAATAATGTTTTTATTTAAGGAACAAGAAGAAAAGTGGAAGAGGTTAAAATTAATGAATGTTAATTGAAAATTAATATTTTAATTAACACTAAATAATGTATTCTTTTAAAATCTAAATTTAAATTATCAAATCATTTAAAATTATCTTTAGCGGCACATTCTCATGTTTTTTTTGTTGCATATTATTAAATAAATTAATGGCATTTATATCTTTAACTACACTTCTACATAAATATTACTTAAAAATAACTAATTAATAATGGTGTAATGTGAAAATAGGTTTGACATCTATTCATAATGTTAAAAGGACAAGAAGTTGGAACACTAAATTTGGGAATATTGAATCCTTTGTCGCCATTATCCATGGTGATACTTTATGTTAGACTTAACCAGTTTAGCTAAACAATTAATATGCTCGGGAAAGTCAATCCATTAGGATGAAAATTTTGTACAATGTGCATGCGCCAAACAAAGAGGCGACTACATTGATGGTGGACCTACTCGTAGAATGGAATGGATGGTGAATAATCCAAATTCAAAATTGAAAGTACTAGTAGTGGGACCACAAATATTTAATATAAAAGCTACAATATAATACAAGTGCGTGTGTTATGTATTTCTACATTTGAATCAATATTGAGTTAAATAGTGAAAGGAGTGTCAAAATAAAAAGTTTATTGTAATAAACATAATATTTTTATTGGTTAGTGTCTATACCAAAGTTAAAACTATCCAGTCATAATCATTTCTTTTATTTATAAAAGTAACACTTGTGGTTTAATTGTTGAGCCAATTAGATTACCGAACATAAGTCACCATATATCTAATATTGAAAAACAAATATTCTTTTTGCAAGTATAAAAAGATACTTTATCATGTTAATATAAATACAAATGTCTACCATTTAACAATCATATTAGTATGCATTTCATTTCTCAGCTATTGCTTCTCCCACCACTATAGATGTTGGGAAGAGATACACTAAGAATGAGGTGGTCTTGTCATTTTTCAAACCATATCCAATTTTCCATACTTAATTAAACAAGTATGATTAGACAACTCCATGGCAAAGAATTTTTGTTTGAAATTGAATGATTCACTAGACAATTAAGGTGTGTCAGTTACCTAAAATGTGCTTATCCGGCCAGTGATTATTTAATATGGGTATTCATCATTCAATATCTTCATATTTATACAACTATATAAAATAATGATAAAAATCCAAAAATGGATTTGCTAGTGCGAGTGGCAACAAATGTTTTTGGAATTTGGATAGAGCTAAAGAAAATTTGTCTACTTACATGCAATAAGAAATTAGTACGATTTCAAGCAAAAGTGTGATTTCATTGTGCAAAGATATAATCGGATTATTAAAGCAAATTTATAGACTTTTGATGTGATTCACTGTCATGTGTAAATTGTGTGTGTATATATTTTTGATAATATTCTAAATTGTATATATAGTTTAATTAATTCAAACAGCAACATGATGGTATGATAACTTATTATAATTTGCATACTTTAGTCATTGTATATTTTTGATAAAATAGATACTTGATGAAATTTAAATTCTGGTAGCTATATAATGTTTGTTTGGTCATTTTTTAAGTAGGAAGGAAGCCTTGTTAATTAAAATAATTGTTTATTATTAATACACAATTATTAATTATTAATAATAAAAATAATTTAGAAGTGACAAATATAGTCATAGCCTATATACTTGGAATAGTAAAATGGAAAGCCTATGCTAGCTAGCAACCATGCGTATTTTAGCCAAAACTTCCAAGACTCCTCATCATACACTCACTTTATAATGTACCTTCTGAAAAATAAAATAGATATTTGTTTACTTTGCAAAGACTTGTGTATCATTGTCTACACACTGCCGACAAGCTCTATCCAACAAGGAAGATATTGCAAAATATTTTAAATTCACTTGATAATCTTTTGACAAGACATGAATATTATTTTTTGTTATTATTATTACTATTATTATTACCATTACTATATATTCTTACTATATTATATAAGCGTTGAAGCGCAGGTGAATAGTGGTTGTGCGCTTGAGCCTTTTTTCCCCCTTTTTTTTTCATTTTCCCATGCACAAAAATAGCATCGTTTTTCTAGCTGGGCGCTTCATCTTTTTGTACTTTGGTCTTTATTTCTTGTACAATGGTTTAGCGTTTTGTGTTTTCTCTTGGGACCCATACACAATGGTTATAAGAAAATAGATGTTTTCATTCTTTTACCATATTTTTAGGTTGGATGCTTTGTTAATTTGGTTTTAGCTCCTTTTTATTGTACGTTGGTTTGGCGTCTTGTGCTTTTTGCCAAATCCACACACAAAGATGAATTTCTGTCACAACATATCATGACAGAAAAAGTACAATGGTTAACCATTTTTTCATTGTATTGATTTTTTTTTTAATAATGATCAGAAGAAATTGGTGCTTTTTTTATTATGCTTCCTGTTTCTATATAAAATGATCGCTTTAATATTATGCTTTATAAATTTGTACATTTTGCTGTGATATCTGTTCATTATTTTATTTTGTTGTAGGAAGATCAAAAGAAAATATGAATGTATTGATTCTTTAACTAAAGAAGAATGGAGATAAGACATTTTCTGAAAAAGGCTATGCACCTCACTGAAAAGCCTACTCATGATCCCCACCCACCCCCTATACTCCTCCATACTTCATACCTCTAACTTTATCATATCACATATTTGTTTTTCATTCAATTTGCTAAGGATTTTGGAAATGGAAATGGAAATGGAGCAATTGGCTGCTTCTCTATTTTTCGTTCATTTTTTTAACTCTTTTTCCCTTTTTTTCAGCTCTTGCTCTTCTTTTTATTTTTCTTTATAGAAATTGTTTTTGTATGTTTTTGATGATATATATGACTATATGTTTTAGGCTTTTTGCCAAAGCAAAACTTTTTCAAGGGAATATTAGCATAATATGAGTAACTTTGGAAGATTGAATAAATTGGAGGACTAAATCAACATTGCAAAGATATTCTCTTGTTTAGATGTTTTCCTTTTCACTTTCTACATTAGGAATTGGAATTCTTTCATTTTTTTTGGTCTTTGAGAATTTATCTTAAGTATCTTGTAATGGGTTGAAAGGAAAGGTAGTCAAATAGTGTGTTCTGTGTGTTTTTTTTTTTTTTTTTTTTT
>JACGDI010005601.1:1080816-1147568 GCA_014898725.1 Jacaranda copaia
TTTTTTTTTTTTTTGTTTTTTCTGCCTTTCGTTTTATGGCTTTTGATGAGATAGAAAGTGTAAAATATAGACTAGATAGAAAGAAAAGTGAGAAGGAGAGGTGTTTTGCCTGGATTCGGAGGGGGGTGCAGAGTTGTCTACAAGTTGTTAGGAGTGGGGAAAATTACTTTTGTCCTTTTGATGGACTCCCCCGGGCCTTTTCTTGCAAAAAAAAATCATGCTTGTAGTATTTTCTTTCTTTTCTTGAGTTTATCTTTTAAAATTAGCATTTAGAATATGGGATATGAGATTTCCACTTTTGTTTTTATTATTATTATATCTATTCCTCCCAAAAACTTCAGAAGAAAGTAAGAAAATTATAAATAGAAAAAATGATGAATAGTGTTCTTTATCTTTATTCAGAACTGAGTTTGTAGAAGTTGATCCTGCTGGAAGATATAGAAGAGCATTGCTTCTTTTTCATTGTCATTGAAATCTTGATGTGTTTTTAGTTTTCTTTTTCTATTAGTGCTCATTGCTTCATTTTTTGCCATGAATTTCATTTGTTTCTCGGATTTGACTTCCGTTTTCCCTTTTTTGATTGCAATACAATGAGATTCTTGGAAAAGGGGCTTTAGAGATAGTGCGTGCACAAAATATTCCACATGGATTTATGGCAAATCTGATCTTAATTATCATGGTAAGAAAAGATTGATGGTTTTTGTAATTTGTGGGCGTAGTTGGTTTTTTCTTTCTTCTTGTCCTTCTTTATTTTGTTTCAGTTATAGAGCTTCTGTAAATTGTGTCTAAATTTGTGAAGTTGATAAATTTAAAATATGAAGTTTATATGTATTGTGGTGGCCCCTCTAAGGACAGCACCTAAGTTGAGGTACTACTCTAATTCAAACTTATTTCTCAGAGTATAATTCAATAGTAGGCTCATTCATTCAACCATCTTAAAATGAATATTGATACTATTCCATCAATACCTAATAATCTATGAAACAGAAATACCAAAGAGTTCAGGAGACTAAGCTATATTATAGCCTCTGAAGGATCAAAACCATCATTTCATCTTATACTACAGACTTCAAACAAAATAGATACATCACAAAGTTAATAAGATCAACCAAACAGTTACAAATTTCATACTTAATAACGGCTCTAGTCCTACTACAAAACAACTATATATATGCCATTCTATCTTGATGTCCACCAGAGCCCATCCCTATATGAAAGATTATGAAATATAGGGGGGTAAGTCCAAAAACTTAGTAAGGGATAAGTACAAGTAACAACAGTGTTTATCGAGGAGAAACTCAACTCGATAAGATATCATTTTCAAACTAAATATAATGGAATTCAGAAAAATAGACAGATAGTATCGAAAAGCAAACAGGAAACTCTCCTGCCTTATTGCTCCAAGAATAGCTTACAAGTAGACAGAATCATGTAGGCAAATCAAACCCAAAGCATATGCATTCCAAGAAAAATTGTAAGACATGCATTGTAGATTCACCTTATACCAAACAGAAAAAAAATTTATCTAAGCGTAATAGCTTGGTATGTGGCATATGCCTATATAGACTATATAGCACACCATGGATACCTAGGGGGAAATCCCTAACATATCGCTCATACCTAGGGGGAAATCTCTAGCGTACGATTGGTACTAAAGGGGAAATTCCTAGCGTATCGGTGACATCCAGGGGGAAATTCCTAGCATATCCATACATAACCAAACAGATCGCCCAGTATAGCCCTTGGCCCATAAATTACCATACAGATAATAGAATAACCGCTCATATAGATACCTAAGGGGAAATCCTTAGCGCACTGTCAGTTTCAAAGTAACAGATCAGAACAGAATAGAATAAAACAGAACAGTATGCCGTCAAGGTAACAGAAAATAGTAAACAGAATAGATAAGCCAGCACGACCAATGAATACAAAGGTGATAACAGATATGTCGACAAGGCAATAGATACAGTATAGACAGTACAGATATGAGATAGATAGATAACAAACTTAAGTTTTGGGTGCCAGAACAGATAGAAAAGTAAATTAACATCAGAGATAACCCTCACAGGGGTATTCAAAGCAGATAACAGATAGCAGATAGCAGACAAACTCCAAATACAAATTAGAATATGATTCAGAAATAGAGAAACCCACACAGGGGCTTATTCCAACCACAGATAAGAAATATAATGCCAGATTGGCACACCCTCACAAGGGTTTCTAACAATTTAGAGTAGCTTAACAAAGTAATACCTAGAGTGGGAGACCCTCACATTTTGCAGTCCCAATAGCAATAGCTAAAAATTGATTTTACTGCTCGTTGGTGCCTAGCTCGTCGTCACCTAATCAAGAAAATATGCCACAAGTCAAGATTCTGCAGATTCAATATTCATGCATAAATTCCTATCAAATTCCAATTCCAACATATAATTCAACTTATTATTAACCAACATATTCAACTTATTATATTCAACTTATTATTAACCAACATACAATTCCAAATACATATCTCTCATAACCTTATTCCTCGCATAGAACAATAGTCATCAAAATACCTATATCAACTCAAAGGCTCGACCGGGATAAAACTAACAACTATAAGCATGCATATATATATATACATATATATAACATGTAATAATCACATAGATATCAAATCTCACTAACGATGCTCAAAATCACAAACCAAAAGCACCGGGACAATCATCGCATCTAGACGAGGAGACTGTCCCCTTACCACCATTGGACTGCGGCCGTCGGCTGCCGTCTACCGTCGTCGAAAAGTGAAACTTTACCACTAAATTGTTTCTCTCATTGCAAGGATTCCAATGCCACATTTGGTTTCCAATTTTGAGCAGTGTACACACCAGAACGGGCCAAAAATCACCACTTTCTTCTTTTCTCCAATAAGCTTCAATCACCGCCTTGCTGTTGTCAAAATTGCCATGCAAGGATACCACCGCGATCTTCTCATCAAGAGTTTCCTAAACCTACCCTCAAAATGAAGAATCATCACTGGAAAAGAAGAAACCCGACAACCCTATAACATGCATACCTAGGTCCTCCTCCGTTCGCCGCCATTTCGCTGCCCGATTAGTGGTTCTAAAGTGTGGGAAGTGCTGGTTGTGGTGAGGGGAAGAATTTGATTGGTTGGAGTGGAAGAAAAAGCCGCTGGAAATGGGCTGGAGATGGTGATGAAGCCTCGGTGAAGAAGAAAAAAAAAAGAGAGAGAGAAAGGAAAAAGAAAAGGAAAGAAGAAGCAAAAGGAAAAAAAGTGGTCGCCCAATTTCTAAAATCTAATTTTTGACCCTTTTTTTTAATAAAATTTTAAACTATACAATTTCCCCCCCAATTTTTAGAAAATTATGATTAACCCCAAATTGATCAAAAGTATACACAATTAAGTATATGAAAATTATAATTTAACCTACAAAATTTTTAAAATAATTAATAATGTAAAATTCATAAAAGTTTCAAATAGCAATGAAATTGTATTTTATAAATAAAATAAATAAAATTTTAGGGATGTTACAAACCTTTCCCCCTAAAAGAATCTGGTCCCCAAATTCTCACCTGAATATTAAAATAGCTTGGGATATTGTTGGCACATGAGATCCTCTTGTTCCCAAGTTGCTTCCTCAACATTATGATTGTGCCATAGCACCTTCACGTGAGGAATCTTTTGATTCCTAAGCTCTTGGAACTTTTTATCAATGATACGAATTGGTCATTCCTCATATGATAGGTTGCCTTCTAGTTCCATGTGTTCATGCGATATGATGTGAGATGGATCTGGGTAATACTTTCATAGCTGCGACACATGAAAGACGTCATGTATCCCAGCTAAAATCTGGGGTAACAGTAGACGATAAGTTGTTGGTCCAATTCTTTCGCATATCTCATATGGCCCCACGTATCTTAGACTTAGTTTTCCACCTTTACCTATTCTTTTGATCTCTTTCTGTGGAAACACTTTAAGAAACACTCGAATGCCAATCTCTAATTCTAAGGTTTTTCTTCGCCTGTCAGCATAACTCTTCTATCAATCCTGAACAGCCTTCATCTACTGTTTTATAATATACACCTTATCTATAGCCTCTTGGATTAGTTTAGGCCTTATAAACCCTGGAGACTCTTTAGTGGTACCTTTATATTCCAATAAATCCCAATATAGCAAAAACTGACACTTTCGACCGTACAGTGCTTCATATGGTGCCATTGGAATGATAGACTGATAGCTATTATTATAGGTAAATTCAATCAGAGGCCGATGTTGAGTCCAACTTCCACCAAAGTCTAGAACACATGCCCACAACATATCCTCCAAAATTCGAATGACTCTTTCTGATTATTTGTCGGTCTGGGGATGAGCTGTTGAACTAAATTGTAATCCTGCTCCCATGTCTTTGTAAACTCTTCCAAAGTCTCAATGTGAATTTTGGGTCCCTATCAGACACAATACTCACTGGAATTCTATATAACCTGACAATCTCTTTAATGTATAATTCTGCCAATTTGTCAACCTTGTAGTCAGTTCCAACTGGTAGAAAGTGTGAGGACTTTGTTAGTCGGTCTACCATTACCCAAATACTATCATAACCTCCTCTAGCCTTCAGCAAACCAGTCACAAAGTCTATAGTAACTTGCTCCCATTTCCAATCTGGGATAAGAAGTAGTTGCAACAAACCTGACGATCGTTGGTGTTCTGCTTTCACTAACTAATAGGTTAGGCATTTCTGCACAAAATCTGCTACATCTTTCTTCATACCACTCTATCAGAACTATTTCTTTAAGTCCTGGTACATCTTCATTCCTCCAGAATGCATGGTGTATCTTGTTCGATGTGCTTTTTCTAATATTTTTTCCCTCATCTTTTCTGGTACGCAGATTCTGTTTCTATAGAGTAGGATGCCTTGACTATCTGTGCTGAATTCAGACTCTACAGAGCTTTTAGTTATTTCTTTCTGTTTCAACATCTAGTTCTCCCTAGCTTGAGCTTGCCGAATTTCTTCATACAGTTCCAATTGTACTCTCACTCCTGTACTCCAAACTTGTTGTTTCAGTCTTATCATGGCACTTGCTTTCAACTCTTCTGACATCTTCGCACCTTTCAGATGAGCCATTCCTACTTTCCAACTCAAAGCATCAGCTACATTCGCTTTTCCAGGATGATAATTAATAGAAAAGTCATAATCTTTCAAAACTTTCATTCATCTTCATTGTCTCATATTCAAATCCTTTTGTGAATGTAGATACTTGAGGCTTTTGTGATCTGTGTACACTTCAAATGTAGCCCCATAAAGATAGTGCCTCCACTTTGATAGTGTAAAGATAATTGCTGCTAATTCCAAATCATGTGTGGGGTAGTTTTCCTCATGAAGCTTTAACTTCTTGGATGCATAGGTAACTCGTCCCTTTTGCATCAACACACTTCCTAAACCTTTATATGAGGCATCTGTATATACAACAAATCTTTCAACCCATCTGGAAGGGCTAATACGAGTGCTGTAGTCAAACGGTTCTTCAGTTCTTAGAAGCTCTTCTCATATTCTTCATTCCAAAAAAATAGCTCATTTTTTTGGGTCAACTTGGTTAGTGGGCTGGCTATCTTGAAAAAGTTTTGAACAAAAATTCGGTAGTACCCGGCCAATCCCAAAAAGCTTTGAATCTCCACAACATTCTCAGGTCTTTTCTAATTGACAATCACTTCTATCTTGAAAGGGTCAACTTCTATCCCATTTTGAGTGATTACATGACCCAGGAAGACTATCTTATCTATCCAGAACTCACACTTATTGAACTTAGCATACATCTGATGTTTTCTCAAAGTTTTCAGAACTATGTGTAAGTATTTCCTGTGCTCTTCTATAGACTTAAAGAAAACCAAGATATCATCAATAAAGATGACCACAAATTGATCTAAATAGGGTTTGAATATCCGGTGCATCAAATCCATGAAAGTTGCCGGGGTATTGGTTAGGCCAAACGGCATTACCACAAATTCATAGTGGCCATATCAAGAATTGAAAGCCATCTTTGGAATATCCTCTTCTTTAATCTTTAGTTGATAATACCCTTGTCTTAAATCCAACTTTGAAAAGATTCTTGATCCTTGTAGAAGGTCAAATAATTCTTCTACATGAGGTAGTGGGTACTTATTTTTAACAGTAACCTTGTTTAATTCTCGATAATCGATGCACATTCTCATAGATCCATCTTTTTTCTTGACAAACAGCACTAGAGCTCCCCAAGGTGACGTGCTGGGTCTGATAAACTTTTTCTCTAACAATTCCTACAGCTGACTCTTCAATTCCTTAAGTTCAGCAGGTGCCATTCGGTATGGCGTTTTTGAAAATGGCGTAACCTTTGGGAGAGTATGAATAAAAAACTCTATTTCCCTATTAGGTGGCAACGAGTATAACTCCTCAGAAAATACTTCAGGGTATTTTGCTACCACGTCTACTTCTTCAACTCTGACCGTATTCCGAGGTTTGTTGATGAGGTATGCTAGGAATTTTTGCCCACTCTCATTCAGAATCTGTCTTGCTTCTACAGCTGATATGATAAGTATCGAAGAGGTTTTATCTATGGAAGGATGTGAAGATATCAACGTCCCTCCCTTGAGTGTGATGCACTTAGTGAAACAATTCACTTGTGCTTGGTGGTTGTACAAGCAATCCATTCCAAGAATTATATCATATCCTTGTATAGGCATCTGTATTAAGTTGGTTGGATATACTTGACTTTCAATCACAATCGGGCAATCCCGATACATAATTTTAGTGACTAGTCCTACCCCCAATGGTGTTCTCACTTCCACTTGATATGCCATAGTTTTAGGTTTCATATTCAGTTTTGCAGAGAATTCAATAGATATAAAATAATGGGAAGTGCTGGGATCATATAACACTTTACCAAGAGCTTTGGAGATAGTGATCATACCTTCTAATACCTCATTAGGATTTGGTGTATCTTTTCCAGTAAGGGCATAGGCACGGGCCTGGATTTTTTGCTTTCCTTTTTCTGTCAGAACTAGACCTTTCTTTCCTAGGCAATCTTTCATATGATGTTGGATACTACCACACCGTAGGCATTTACCATGTTTTCGCCAATAGTTGGCTTCCTCATGCCATGCTGACCTACAGAATCCACATATTATCGGTGTCTTTTCTTGAACCCAATTCACCATTCCATCGACTTGGGTAATCCTCTGAGTTGCACCCTCAGTTTGTGGCCTCCATTGTTTCTTGCTAGTGCTACTTGGTTTCTAGCCTTTTCTTCGAACTTTCTCATTTCTTGCAGCTCTAATTCTTGTTGCAGTACTTTACTAACTGCTATGTTGAAATTTGGTAAATAAAAAATGGCTAGACCCCATCTCAAATCTGGCTGTAGTCCTTGGATAAGCCGTTGAATTTGTTGGCTTTCATTATTTTGAACATAGGGCGTATATTGGATGAGCTAGCTGAAGGTTGCCTCATACTGACAAACAGTCTGATTTCCTTGGATCAAATTCATGAACTCACGTTCCTTGGATTGTTTGACCACCAGAGGTATATACTTATCCATGAATTTCTTAGTGAAATTATCCCATGTCCTTTGGGTTCCTAAGGCTGTCCAGCGACGATCTATCATTTTCCACCAACTTCTAGCATATTCCACCAGGTAGTGTAGTGTATCAAATATAACCTCAAGATCTTCCACTCATTCTTCAGCCTTTCAGTCATCTAGTTTCCCATGGAACTTTGGGGGCTGAAAATGAAGAAATCTTTCTAGGGCTCGATCTTCTGCTATGGGACGGGCTAGTGGTCTGACCTCTGGCTCTCTCTGATATGCAGGTCTCATTGGCTGTCTAACCAAAGGAGTTTGTGATACCTCCTCCCTCTGTTCAGTTCGAGAATGAGTCGAAACTCTTGGTCTGGGGGCACACTGGCCTTGAAATCACTGTCTGGGAGGTCTTCCTCGCCGACCCAATCAAGGTAGTGCAGGTCTAGGGACACTCTCATAGGATGCCATTTATCTCAAGATTTCAGGAATATCTCAACCTGAAATTAAAAGTTAAAGTTAACATCCCAATTCTCAATATCCTTTTAGTAATTTAGGTTTCAAAAAAGAAAATAATAAAAATTAAGTAAACTTTCAAAACTCATAACAGAAGAAAAAAAATTAAAAATTTTTTCTCTAAGAGTCATATATTAGCATAATATAGGTTAGCAACAGTAGATTACAAAAGCATATATACAATCCAAGGTAGTAAAATTGGCTATGCTAACAGAACGTCCAATCGAAGACAAAATGATAGGACGTTCAAAGGAAAAAGGGAAAAAATATTAGTTATAGTCATAAAGTTGTCTACTGCGGTTACAAGAGTTGAATATTATGAGCCATCAAATAGCCTGTCAACCTACTAAATACTACAACGCCAGAATTCACGTTTAATCTTTATCCTCATCAGTGATATTAGATGGCTCGCTCATCTCATCTGTCATCTATTGATCTTCTTCATCATCTATCTCAAGCGGTGCTAAGACTAGAGGTTTTAGGTTGATATCTGCATTGGGGGCTTCCTTTGGTTCCTCCTCTAATTCTTCTTCTAGTTTAGCTTCTGGCTCTTTCTCTGGTTCTAGAGCTCGCTTTTGTTGCTGTCAACCCTATCCTTGATCAAGAGCGGGGATTCGGCAAATGCCTGAAGGACCGATATCTACGTCTATCCTTGGACCGACTCCAATAGCTTGATTGATAGCTCTATAGTAGTAGTCCAATGCTCGATCTATCTCATCCATGATTGGTAAGGAACTTATACTAATCTCCTATAATCAGACTGCAAAGCCTGAAATGTTGCCTCCATGTTAGCCCACAGAGAATAAAGCTCTTGGATCTGTGTTACAACGATATTAACTCAAAGGCGCTCCCGTTCGAGATCACTCATGACTCGATCATGCAGATAATATTGAGCACCCAACATACCTTTCAAAGTACGCACCTCTTCTCGAACCTGATGAACATGCTCATGTTGATCATAACATTTCTCTTCCAAAGTCTTGCAAATCTTCCTGAAATTCTTCCTTTTCTTTTTCAATTCTTTGACCTTGTCTTCTAGGTTCTCGTTATTTTGGTCATTCGCAAGGGCTTTCCCTTTGTCAGATCTACTGGCCATCCTACAATAATTCAAGATTTCATCTCAACAAAATCAAGCAATATAAGAGAGCACACCTTAGGATCCTACTAAACTATCGATCCTCCTATAACTTAGCAATCCTGTTAATACCTTAAGCGCACAATCGAAATAACATAAATAGAGATCACTGAGGGTTTTATCACATGTTCACACCTAAGTTATCTAAACCTAGGCTCTGATACCATACCTATAGCGCCCCTTCTAAGGACAGCACCTAAGCTAAGGTACTACTCTAATTTAGACTTATTTCTTGGAGTATAGTTCAATAGTAGGCCCATTCATTCAACCATCTTAAATAAATACTGATACCATTCCATCAATATCTACTAATCCACAAAACAAAAATACCAAAGAGTTCAGGGGACTAAGTCATATTATAGTCTCTGAAGGATTAAACCATCATTTCATCTTATACTACAAACTTCAAATAAAATAGATACATCACAAAGTTTATAAGATCAACCAAACAGTTACAAATTCCATACTTAATAACGGCTCCAGTCCTACTACAAAACAACTATATATATGTCATTCCATCTTGACGTCCACCAGTGCCCATCCCTATCTGAAAGATTATGAAATATAAGGGGGTAAGTCCAAAGACTTAGTGAGGGATAAGTATAAGTAACAACAGTGTTTACTGAGGAGAAACTCAACTTGATAAGATATAATTTTCAAACTGAATATAACAGTATTCAAAAAAATAGATAGACAGTACCAAAAAGCAAATAGGAAACTGTCCTGCCTTATTGCTCCAAGAATAGATTATAGGTAGACAGAATCATGTAGGCAAATTAAACCAAAAGCATATGCATTCCAAGAAAAACTGTAAGACATACATTGCAGATTAACCTTATACCAGACAGATAAAAATATTACCTAAGCATAACAGGTTGGTATGTGGCAGATGCCTATATGGATTGTATAGCACACTGCGGATACCTAGGGGGAAATCCCTAGCATATTGCCCATACCCAGGGGGAAATCCCTAGTATATGGTTGGCACCCAGGGAAAAATTTCTAACGTACTGGTGACATCCAGGGGGAAATCCCTAGCATGCCTCTTCATAACCAAAAAGATCACCCAGTATGGCCTTTGGCCCACATATCATCATATAGATAATAGAATAACCACTCATATAGATGCCTAGGAGGTAATCCCTAGCACATTGTTGGTTTCAAAGTAATAGATCAAAACATAACAAAATAGAACAGAATAGAACAGAATAGTATGTCACCGAGGCAATAGAAAATAGTAAATAGAACAGATAAGCCAGCACGACCAATGAATATAGAGTTGATAACAGATATGCCAACAAGGCAATAGATACAGTACAAACAGTATAGATACGAGATAGATAGATAATAGACTTAAGTTCTGGATGCTAGAACAGATAAAAAAGAAAATCGACATAAGAGATAACCCTTACAGGGGTATTCAAAGCAGATAACAGATAGCAGATAGCAGACATACTCCAAATACAAATTAGAATATGATTTAGAAATAGAGAAACCCATACAGAGGCTTATTCCAACCATAGATAAGAAATATAATGCCAAATTGGTAGACCCTCACAGGGGTTTCTAACAATTTAGAGTAGCTTAACAAAACCCTAACAATTTAGAGTAGCTTAACAAAGTAATACCTAGAGTGGGAGACCCTCACCTCTTGCAGTCCCAATAGAAATAGCCAAAAATTGATCTTATTGCTCGTTGGTGCCTAGCTCGTCGTCACCTAATTAAGAAAATATACCCCGAGTTAAACTTTTGCAGATTCAACATTCATGCATAAATTCCTAATCAAATTCCCATTCCAACATTTATATTCAAAATTTATATTCAACTTATTATTAACTAACATACAATTCTAAATTCATATCTCCCATAACCCTATTCCTCGCATGGAACAATAGTTATCAAAATACCTATATCAACTCAAAGGCTCGACCTGAATAAAACTAACAACTATAAGCATGCATATATATAACATATAATAATCACATAAATATCAAATCTCACTAACGAATGCTTGAAATCACGAACCGAAAGCATCGGGACGATCACCGCGTCGAGATGAAGTGACTGTCCCTTTGCCACCGCCGTACCGCTATTGCCGAAAAGTGAAACTTTACCTCTAGATTGTTTCTGTTGTTGGAAGGATTCCAACACCACCTTTCGTTTCCAATTTTGAGCCGTGTATGCATCGAAACGGGCTAAAAACTGCCACTTTTTCCTTTTCTCCAAAGAGCTCCAATCACCGCCTTGCCGTCGTTGGAATTATCATGCAAAAGTACCACCGCGATCCTCTCATCAAGAGCTTCCTAACCCTACGCTCAGAATGGAGAATCATTGCTGTGAAAGAAGAAATCCAGCAACCTCGTAACATGCACGCCTCGGTCCTCCTCCGTTGGCCATCGTTTTGCCGCCCGATTGGTGGTTCTAAGGTATGGGAAGTGTTGGTTGTGGTGAGGGGACAAATTTGGTTGGTTGGAGTCGAAGAAAAAGTCGACAAAAATGGGCCAAAGATAGTGAAGAAGCCTCGGTGAAGAAGAAGAAAAAAAAGAGAGAAAAAGGAAGAAGAAAAGGGAAAGAAAGTGGTTGCCCGATTTCTAAAATCTGATTTTTGACCCTTTTTTTATTTTTTAATAAAATTTTAAATTATACAATTTTCCCCCCAATTTTTAGAAAATTATGATTAACCCCAAATTGATCAAAAGTATACACAATTAAGTATATAAAAATTATAATTTAACCCCTAAAATTAACTTTTAAAATAATTAATAATGTAAAATTCATAAAATTTTCAAATAACAATGAAATCATATTTTATAAATAAAATAAATAAAATTTTAGGGGTGTTAGATGTATTCTATTAATTTTCCTTCAACCTTTGATCGCTAGTATAAATATAAGTAATTTGCTTGAGATAAAATGTGCCAATACATTCGGTTGCCGTTCCCTTCTCTAGCCACTTGACTACTCCCTTGATATCAAAATCAAAAAAATAGTGGACTTACAAATTAAAAAAAATATAGGAAATGTTTTATATTCATTTCATGCCGCCACACATTAGTGAAATATATTATAAGGAGTTGGTACATTAGTAATATATTATATAATTTATGAGCAATCTCATAACTTATTTTATAATTTAAAATTTTCAAGTGTGTAAATTCATGTTTATTACTCAATACACTTTTTTGGAACATGGCCTATACATATGCTCTAGTCCATGTATCACCATTACTTGTCCCAAGGATGTAAGCCCCACTATGTCTTCCCTACTTTGAGGTTTCAACATGGGAGGGAGAGGAAGTTGTGACTTTCTCCAAATTGCTAAGGGAGCAACTCAAAAGTTCCAAATAACTTATGTAATAGGATTTGTTCCAAAAGATATTTTATACCATTATGATTTTTTTTTCATAATTTAAACATGTTATAATTATCTCGATTTGGCTTTCAGTATTTTGTTGGAAATTATAAAACTTTAATTTCAAATATGTGTTTCTTTATTTGAAATTATGGCATCTACACCATGTATAGGAATTTCATCATTAACCTTATCATTATTGTCTAATTTTTTTAAAGATAGTAATTGGAAACTGCACACTTCAATAACTTTCTTTAGATCTAAATTTCATAGTTATTACTAATTGTAAATATCAATGTTCTAAATATAACATGCTATTGTCTTACATGAGCCTTTTTAATTCTTAACTACTATCAATAAAAATGGGCCAATATTGAAGTTCTCTCACAGATATTGTAAGAGCCCAAACCCATGAGAAATTTTTACTACCATTTCGTATTGGCCCTAGGTCCAATGCCTTAGCCCTTAAACAATATTTTAATAAGTTGTGTTTCCATATATATACAACTCACACAAAATAATTTTTCATATTTTGTGGTCAAAAATATTTACCCATTATAATAATTTAAGAAACCCAACCTCGCCGCCCCCGTCCCCCAATATTCATGTAAAATTTTAAATCAATTGTTTTGTTTATGCAACTGGCAATTTGTCTTTTTCACGCTTGCCTTTATGTATAAATAATCAAACCAATTAGTTCGCTACTTCCAATGTCAACTACATTGAAAGAAATTAGGATTTGTCAATAACTTATTCACAAATAATTAGATATTAGACATATATCAAATTTTTCTGTTAATTTCTATTTAGTGTAGCAACAACTTTTTGTGAATTGATACTAACTATAGTGACTAGATGTTTGAATGACAAGATATTTGAATAATATTATTTTTTTAAAACGCATATGTAGATATATTTTCTTTGTTGGTAATGTTAACATGCATATTTATGCTGCTAAAAATAAAAACAAATTACATGAGTGTATTTTGCATCATATGTGTTGCTTAGCAAAAAAGCGATTCTTTCCTACAAGAATTATAAAAGCAAATTTAAACAAATTTTAAACAAAAAATCTACTTCTCAAATTAGTTAAAAAAATAATTTTTTTCATTTGAGTGACTGCTCATAAAAGCAATTTTTTGTTTGACTAATTAAAATTTAATTGAAGCAAATGGTATAGCAACATCTTCATTTAAACAAAAAACACACATTGCTACTGACAATAGCGACTTCTTTGTTTTTTCAATGCCACCTCTCACTTTTTCACAAAAGAATTATGGCACTTTTTTTTTCTTCTCTCTCACTTTAGTCGCTACTCGTAGTAGTGATTTTTCTGCCACACAAATATTTCACATATTTCTCATTTTTTTAAATGCCACAATAAATGATATCCATGACTTATTTTTTGACAGAAAATCTAGATTGATCTTGATATGTTTGTTAATATATGCTTTTATTTAAATATAATATTTGTTAATATTATGTGACAATTAAAAATTAAATGTAATTAGTAAAGTGATGAGAAAATTTGTAACGCCCCTAAAATTTTATTGATTTTATTTATAATAATATACAATTTTATCATTATTTGAAAATTTTATGAATTTCATATTATTAATTATTTTAAAAACTTTTGTGGGCAAAATTATAAATTTTGTAGACTTAATTATGTTGACATTTGAATAATTTGGGATTAATTATAATTTTTTAAAAATTAGGGGTAAAATTGCAAAACTTAAAATATTAAGGAATTAAGTTGAAAATTAAAAAAATGGAAAAAAGTGAGATTTAAAAAAATCGGGTAGGTTCTCTTCTTCCCCATTTTTCCTTCCTTTTTCTTTCCTTCATTTCCTTTCTTTTTTTCCTTCTCACCGAAGCTCCACCACCTCCAACCAACTTTCCTCAGTGACCATCTCAACCCTTAAACCCATCAATCTACTCTTCACACCATCATCTCCACTCCCAGCCACACAAATACCCTCATTCGGTGGCAGAGCAGCGGCGGCAAAAAGAGACCAAAAAAATGAGCTACGGTGGCCAGCTGGGTTTCTCACTTTTTGGCGACCATTGATGGCTTTGAGAGGTGGGTCTAGTAGCATTTGACGAGAGTAACATGTTGGAAGCATTACATGGTGACTTCGATGAAAGTAGAGTGATGATCGGCGCACCGTGAAAGAAGAGATAACTCGACTATTTTTAGCCCGTTCTGACGTCTATGTTGATTGAATTTTGAAATAAAGGGTAGCATTAGAGTCCTCTCATCAAGAGGAATAAATCTATGGTGGCGTTGAGTTTTTCGATGGTGTTGGAGAGGCAGTCTACTCACCTCAATATAGTGATTGCCCCTATGCTATCGGTTTCTGATTCCAAGCCTTTGATAGTAAAAATTGGATTTTAATTAGTTATTGTATGTTATATATATACATACATGCATGCAAATGCTAGATTTTGTTTGAAATAAGCCTTTGGAATGATATATGTACCACTATGACTGTTTACCTATGTAAGGAATAGGGAGATAAGAGATACTAATTTTGGACTCAAATATTAGTTAATAATAAGTTGAACATTAATTTTGATATCGAAAACTATTATAAGTTAATTAGTATTAAAATGGGAATTTAACTAGAGATTTATGCGTAAATATTGCTTAAGATTGTAATACCTTGATTTGTTATCGTAGAAATTATGTTATTCTGGATTTAACCTAGACCATTGTAGATAATTCAAAAATATTGATTCTAGAGAATTTCATAAAGAATGATCTTAATCTGTATTATCTTGATGATAGATAAGGCGTTAAAATGCTAGGTGCATTTCTACAAGGTCATTAGGATTGAATAGGAATTTTGATTCTTGGAATATTTTTCTAATTAGGTGACGATGAGTTGGGCATTGACGAGCAAAAGATTTTGGTTTTGACTATTGCTGATTGATATTACAAGAGGTGAGGGCCTTCTACTTGGGTTGTTGCTTTGTTAAGCTTACTCGTATTTATTGGAAACCCTTGTGAGGGTCTGCTAATCTAGCGCTTCATTTCTTATCTGTGGTTGTAATAAGCTCTTGTGTGGGTTTTACTATATATAAACCATACATTGAACTATGATTGAAATCTGTTTATTATTTGTTATCTATTATCTGATTTGAATACCCCTATGAGGGTTATCTCTGATGGCAGTTCTATTTTTTGTCCATTATGGTACCTAGAACTTTTATCTATTGCTTGTTATTCTAATATCTATCTGTCTTGTATTTGTACTATTTGTGTCATATCTGTTGCCTTGTTAGCATATTTGCTAGTAGTTTTGTGTTTATTGGCCATGTTGGCTTATCTATGTTCTATTTACTATTTTTTATCGCCTTGGTGGCATTTCTACTCTATTTTGTTCTGAACTATTGATCTAAAATCAATAGTGTGATAGGGATTTCCCCTTAGGCATTTATATAAGCGGTTATTCTATTATCTATACGGTGATTATGTGGGCCAGGGGCCATATTGGGCGATCTATTTGGTTATGCAGGGGCATGATAGGGATTTTCCCCTAGGTGTCATCGGTACACAAGGGATTTCCCCTTAGGTGCTAACCATATGCTAGGGATTTTCCCCTAGGTATGAGCAATATGCTAGGAATTTTTCCTAGGTATCAGGGGTGTGCTATAGAGTTTCGTATGGGCATCTGCCATATGCTAAGCTATTATGCTTAAGTAAATTATTTATTTATCTGGTATAAGGTGAATCTGCAATGCATGTCTTATAGCCTTTTATTGGAATGCATATGCTTTGGCTTTGATTTGCCCAAATGATTTCTATATGTTTGTAATATGTTGTTGGAGCAATAAGGCTGGAGAGTTTCCTATTTATTTTTCTATACTATTTATTTTCTAGATTCTGTTATTTTCAACCAAATAAAAATTATATTTTATCAAGTTGAGTTCCTCCTCGATAAACCCTGCTATTACTTTACTTATCCCCCATTAAGTCTTTGGACTTACCCCTTATATTTCATAATCTCTCAGACAGGGATGGGCTCTAATGGATGCCAGATTTGGAATGAAGTGTATATTAGTTTTGTAATAGAACTAATGCCATAGTTAAGTATAAGACTTGTGACTGTTTTGTTTACCATGGAGATATTGTGATGTGTAAATCTTATTTTGAAGATTGCAGTAAGATAGCATTGATGACATAATCTGTCAAAGGTTGTAATTTAACTAAGTTCCCTGAATCTCTTATGATATATCTATTTTATGGTTTTAATCAGTCTCGTTTGAATTGAATCGACATTTACCTTTGAGACGTTTGAAATTTATGGGCCTACTTTTGAAATGTAACTTTGAGAATTAAGTCTGAATTAGAGTAGTGCCTTAGTTTAGGTGCTATCCTAAGGTGGAGAGCTATAGAGATGGTATCAGAGCCTGGGTTTAGATGAATTAGGTGTGAACGAGTGATAGAATTCATAGTGACCTCTATTTATGTTATTTTGAATATACACTTAAGGTACTAACAAGATTGTTAAGTTATAGCAGGAACAATAAGGTATAGTAGGATCCTAAGGCTTGGATTTAGTTATATTGCTCGATTTTGTTGAAATAAAATTCTTGAATTATTGTTGGATTGCCAGTGGATCTAACAAAGGAAAGGCGTATGTGAATGACCAAAATAATGAAACTCTAGAAGATGAGATCAAGGAGTTAAGAGAAAAAAGGAAGAACTTTAGAAGGATTTGCAAGACTTTAGAAGAAAAATGGTGTGGGCAAAATGAACATCTTTGTCAGGTCCAAGAAGAGGTGAGCAATTTGAAAAAAATATTGGGTGCTCAGGACTACCTGTATGATCAGGTTATGGGTAACCTCGAGCGAGAGCTCCTTTGAGTTAGTATCATGAAAACACAGATCTAAGAGCTTCGATCCTTATGGGCTAACATGGAGGCAATATTTTAGGCTTTGTAATTTGATTATAGGAGATCGGTACAGGTTCCTTACTCAGTGGTAGATGAGATGGATCAAGTGATGGACTACTATTATAGGGCTATTGATCAGGCCATCAGAGTAGGCCCCAGTATATACATAGAGATTGGTCCATTAGGCATTCGATGGATCCCGCTTCGAAGTAAAGATAAGGTTGGTAATAGCAGGAGTGAGCACCAGAACCCAAGGCAGAACCAGAGAACGAATCGAATGAGAAGTCTGAGGAAGAACCCAAAGAAACCCCTAATGCAGATGTCATTCCAAACCCTCCAGTCGTTGCACCACTTGAGATAGATAATGAAGAAGATTAGTAGATGATAGATAAGGTGAGCGAGCTATCTAACATCACTGATGAGGAAGATTAGATATGAGTCATGGTGTTGTAGTATCATAGTATGTTAGTTGGATAGTAATTGATGACTTCTAAGTATTGAACCTTGTAAGCGCGACTGATAACTTCATGACTGTGATGAGATCATTTTTCCCCCTTTTCCTTTGAACACCCTATCATTTTATCTATGACTAGGTGTACCGTTCGCATAGCCAATTTTGCTATCTCTAATTTGTATATACACTTATGTAATCTGCTATTGCTAACTTATATTATGATAATGTATGACTTTTGGGGAGATTATTTTTAATCTTTTTTTCTTTATTAGAACCTAAATTGTTAAAAGGATGTTGAGAATTGGGATATTGACTTCAACTTTCAATTATAGGTTGAGATATTCCTAAAATCTTGAGATTGTGATAGCATCCCGTGGTTGTGTCCTTAAACTTGTACCACCCTAATTTGGTCAGTAAGAAAGACCTCCTAGGTAGTGATTTCAAGACCATCGTGTTCCTAAATAAGGAGTTTTGACTTATTCTCTAGCTGAGCAGAGAGAGGAGGTATCATAAACTCTTTCAGTTGGGCAACCAATGGGACCTGCAAACTAGAGAAAGCCAGAAGTTAGGTTACCAGCTCAACCTATTACTGAAGACTAAGCTTTAGAAAGATTTCTTTATTTTTAGCCCCTTGTGTTCTATGGAGAACCAGACAATTAAAAGGCTGAAGAATGGGTTGAAGACCTTAAGTTCATATTCAATACTTTGAATTACCTGGATGACCAAAAGGTGTGGTTTGCCATATTCGTCCTAGCGAGATCTGCTAAAAGTTGGTGGAAAATGATAGATTGTTGTTGGGCAACCTCAAGAACCTAGAGAACATAGGACAATTTTACTAGAGAATTCATGAATAAATATATACCCCTAGTGGTCAAGCAGTTTAAGAAACATGAGTTCATGAACTTGATTCAAGGAAATCAGACTATTAGTCAATATGAGGCAACCTTCAGCAGGCTCATTCAATATGCGCCCTATGTCCAAAATGATGAAAGTCAATAAATTCAATGATTTACTTAAGAATTATAGTCAGAGTCGAGATAGGGTCTAGCCATCTTTGATTTGCTAAATTTTAACATAGCAGTCAATAAGGCACTACAATTGGAATTGAAGTTGCAGGAAATCAGGAAAATCAAAGAAAAAAGTAAAAAGGGGAGACTGTCTCCTGGTGGATTGAGTGGCACTAGTAAGAAATAGTGGAGCCCACAAGCTAAGGGTATGGCTTAGAGGACTACTCGGGCAGATGGAATGGTGAATCGGGCTCAAGAAAAGGCACCGGTACTATATGGATTCTGTGGGTCAGTAGGGCATGATAAAGCAAACTATTGGCGAAAATAGGGTAAATGCTTATGGTACAGTAGTAGCCAGCATCTTTGAAAAGATTGCCTAGGGAAGAAAGGCCCAATTCTAAATAGGAAAAGGAAAGCAGAAAATCCAGGCCCATGTTTATGCCTTCATTGGAGAAAACACACCGAATCCTAATAGGTAGTAGAATGTATGATTACTATCTCCAAAACATTTGGCAAAGTATTATATAATCCTAGTATTTCCCATTCTTTTATATCTATTGAATACTGAATATGAAATCTAAAACTATGGCAATCAAGTAGAAGTGAGAACACCTTTAGGAATAAGGTTAGCCACTAATATCATGTATCGAGATTGCTTGCTTATGATTGAAAGCCAAGTGTGTCCATCTAATTTAATATAGATGCCCATCCAAGGATATGATATAATTTTTGGAATGGATTAGCTGTACAATCACCAAGCACGAGTGAATTATTTCACTAAGTTCATTACACTCGAGAGAGGGACATTGATATCTTATATCTTTTCATTAATAAAACTCCTCAGATACCAATCATATTAGCTATAGAAGCTAGATAGATTTTGAATGAAAGTGGACAAAGATTCCTAGCATACTTCATCAACAAACTTCAGGATACGGTCAGGATCGAAGAAGTGAAGTGATAGTGGAATACCCTGAGGTATTTCCTAGAAAGTTAAACTTACTACCCCTTGAAAAGGAGATAGAGTTTGTTATTCACAGACTCTTGAGGCTGTGCCATTTTCTAAGACTCTGTATTGGATGGCGCTTGCCGAACTTAAGGAATTGAAGAGTCTACTATAGGAGTTATTAGAGAAGAAGTTTATAAAACACGGCACATCTCCTTAGGGAGCTCCATGCTATTTGTCAAGAAAAAAGATGAGTTCTTGAGAATGCACAACAATTATCAAAAATTGAACAAGGTCACCATCAAGAACAAGTATCCATTACCCTATGTGGAAGAGTTATTTGACCTCCTGCAGAGATCAAGAATCTTCTCAAAGCTAGATTTGAGGCAAGGGTATTATCAGCTGAAGATTAGAGAAGTGGATATCCTAAAGACGGCTTTCAATTCTTGATATGGCCATTACAAATTTGTGGTGATGTCATTCAACCTAACTAACGCCCCAGCAACATTCATGGATTTGATGTACCAGATATTCAGACTTTATTTAGATCAATTTGTGGTCATTTTTATTGATGATATCTTGGGTTTCTCTAAATCCAGAGAGGACCACAGGAAGCATTTACACATAGTTCTCAAGACTCTAAGAGAGCATCATATGTATGCCAAGTTTAGTAAGTGCGAGTTTTAGGAAGAGAAAGTAACTTTTTTGGGTCATGTAATCACTTAAAATGGGATAGAAGTTGACTCATCCTAGGTAAAAGTGATTGTCAATTGGAAGAGACTTGAGAGTGTTATAGAGATTTGAAGCTTTCTGGGATTAGCTAGTTACTACTAAAGATTTGTTCAAGATTTCTCCAAGATAGATGGCCTACTAACCAAGTTAACCTAAAAAAATGAGCCGTTTGGTTGGACTGAAGAGTGTGAGAAGAGCTTCCAAGAGCTGAAGAACCATCTGACTATAGCTCTGGTATTAGCCTTTTTAGATGGGTTGAAAGATTTTGTGGTGTATACAGACACCTCATGTAATGGGTTAGGATATGTGTTGATGCAGAAAGTGCGTGTTATTGCCTATGCATCTAGGAAGGTAAAACCTCATGAGGAAAACTACCTTACACATGATTTGGAGTTGGTAGCGGTTATCTTTGCACTGTCAAAATAGAGGCACTACCTCTATGGGGCTACATTTGAAGTGTACACAAATCACAAAAGCCTCAAGTATCTATATTTGCAAAAAGATTTGAACATGAGACAGCAAAGATGGGTGGAATTCTTAGAAGATTATGACTTTTTTATCAATTATAATCTTGGGAAAGTGAATGTAGTAGCATATACTTTGAGCCTGAAGGCAGGAATAGCTCATTTGCAAGGCACAAAGACATCAAAAAAGTTGAAAGCAAGTGCTATGATAATACTAAAACAACAATTTGGATTGTAGGAGTGAGAGTAAAATGACTATATGAGAAAATCTGGCAAGCTTAAGTTAGAGGGAACTAGATGTTGAAACAGAAAAAAATGATTAGATGCTCTAGAGATTCTAAGTTTGGCATGAATAACCAACATATCCTACTCTATTTGAATAGAGTCTGCATACCAGAAAAGATGAAAGAAAAGGTTATTGGAAGAAGCATATTGAGTAAGGTACACTGTACATCCCTAAGGAATGAAAATGTATCAGGACTTAAAGAAATAGTTCTAATGGAATGGGATGAAGTAGGATGTAGAAGACTTTGTGCAGAAATGTTTGACCTGCTAGTTGGGGAAGGCGGAACACCAACGACTATCAGGTTTATTGCAGCCACTTCCTATCCTAAATTGAAAATGGGAACAAGTGACTATAAAATTTTTGACCAGTCTGCCAAAGGCTAGAGGAGGTTTTGATAGTATTTGGGTATTAACAAAGTCCTCACATTTTCTACTAGTCAGAACTAATTATAAGGTTGAGAAATTGATAGAATTATATATTAAGAAGATTGTCAAGTCGCACAAATCCCAATGAGTATTGTGTCCAATCGAAACCTAAAATTCACATCGAGACTTTGGAAGGGTTTATAGAGATATTTGGGAATAAGATTGCAATTTAGATCAATAGCTTATCCTCAAACTGACAGACAGTCGGAAAGAGTTATTTGGATTTTGGACGATATGTTGCGAGCATGTGTTTTAGACTTTGGTGGGAGTTGGACTTGACATCTACCTCTTATTGAAATTGTCTATAACAATAGCTATTAGTCCATTATTGAAATGGCACCATATAAAGCACTATGCAGTCGAAAGTATCAGTCCTTGCTATATTGGGATTTAGGGAAAAGTAAAGGTACCACTGAAAAGTCTCTAGGAATTATAAGGCCTGAACTAATCCGAGAGACTATAGAAAAAGGTACATATTATAAAATAGTGGATGAAGGTTGCTTAGGATTGACAGAAAAGTTATGCTGATAGATGGAGAATGGACCTAAAATTTGAGGTTGGCAAACGAGTGTTTCTCAAGGTGTCACTATGAAAAGGAATCAAAAGAATAGGCAAAGGTGGAAAACTAAGTCTAAGATATGTGGGGCCAAATGAGATATGCAAAAGAATTGCATTAGTAGCTTATTAGCTGTTGTTAGCCCAGAGTCTAGTTAGAATACATGACGTCTTTCATATGTCATAGCCATGAAAGTACTATCTAGACCCTGTTCATATCTATCTCATGAGCACATGAAACTGAAAGGCGACTTGACATATGAGGAGGAACAAGTTCATATCATAGATAGAAAGTTTTGAGAACTTAACAACTGAAAGATTCCTCAGGTGAAGGTGTTGTGACACAATCATAATGTTGAAGAAGCAACTTGGGAGCAGGAGGATCTCATACACCAACAATATCCCAAGCTGTTTCAATATTCATGTGAGAATCTAGGGACAAAATTCTTTTAGAGGAGGAGGTCTATAAAACCCCTAAAATTTTATTGATATTATTTATAATAATATATGATTTTATCATTATTTGGAAATTTTATAAATTTCATATTATTAATTATTTTAAAAAGTTTTGTGGGCTAAATTATAAATTTTGTATACTTAAATATGTTAACCTTTGAATAATTTTGGGTTAATCACAATTTTCTAAAAATCTGGGATAAAATTGCATAACTTAAATTATTAAGGGATTAAATTGAAAATTTTAAAAAATAGAAAAAAAATGAGATTTATGAAAATTGGGTAGGTTTTCTTCTTCCCTATTTTTTCTTCCTTTTTTTCCCTCCATTTCCTTTCTTTTCTTTTTTCTCACCAAAGCACCACCACCTTTGACCAACTTTCCCTGGTGACCATCTCAGCCCCTAAACCCATCAATCTACTCTCCACACCATCACCTCCACTCCCAGTGACATAAACACCCTCATCCGATGGCAGAGCAACGGTGGCAAAAGGAGATCAAGAGAACGAGCTACGATAGCCAACTGGGTTTCTCACTTTTTAGCGATCATCGACAACTTTGAGAGTAGGTCAGAAAGCATTTGATGAGAGGAATGTGTTTAAAGCATTGCATGGCAACTTCGATGATGGTGGAGTGGTGATCGGAGCACGGCAGAGAAAGAGATAACTCGGCTATTTTTAGCCCGTTTCTACATCTACATTGCTCGTATTTTGAAATAAAGGGTAGCATTGGAATTCTCTCATTGAGAGGAACATATTTGTGGAAACATTGAGTTTTTTGATGATAATGGAGAGAGTTTACTCATCTCAATGCGGTAATCGTCCCTGTGCTATTGATTTATGATTCTAAGCCCTCAATAGTAAAAATTAGATTTCAATCAATTATTGCATGTTATATATATACATGCATGCATGCAAATACTAGATTTTGTCCGAAATAAGCCTTTGAATCGATATATATATATGTACCTCTATGACTGTTTACCTATGTGAGGAATAGGGGGATGAGAGATATAAATTTTGGACTCAAATATTGGTTAATAATAAGTTGAACATTAATTTTGATATTGGGAACTATTATAAGTTAAATAGTATTAAAATGGGAATTTGACTAGAGATTTATACATATATATTGTTTGAGATTGTAATACTTTGATTTGCTACTGTGAAAATTATGTTATTTTGGATTTAATCTAGACCATCGTAGATAATTCAAAAATGTTGATTCTAGAGAATTTTGTAAAGAAGGATCTAAATCTATATTATCCTGATGATAGATAACGTGTTAGAATGCTGGATGCATTTCTATAAGGTTACTAGGATTGAACAGGAATTTTGATTCTTGGAATATTTTCTTGATTAGGTGATGACGAGCTAGGCACTGATGAGCAATAGATTTTGGTTTTGACTATTGCTGATTGACACTATCTCCCACTTGGGTTATTGCTTTGTTAAACTTACTCGTATTTGTTGGAAACCTCTATGAGGGTCTGCCAATCTTGCGCTTCTTTTCTTATCTGTGGTTGTAATAAGCCCTTGTGCGGGTTTTACTGTTTCTAAATCGTACTCTAAACTATATTTGAAATTTGTCTATTATCTATAATTTGTTATTGATTTGAATACCCCTGTGAGGGTTATCTCTAATGACGGTTCTATTTTTATCCATTCTAGATTTTGGCACCTAGAACTTCTATTTATTGTCTGCTATTCTAATATCTCTCTATCTTATATCTGTACTATTTATACCATATTTGTTGCCTTGTTGGCATATTTGCTATTAGTTTTATGTTTATTGACCATGTTGGCTTATTTGTGTTCTGTTTACTATTTTCTATTGCCTTGGTGGCATTTATGCTCTGTTCTATTTTGAACTATTGATCTAAAACTAATAGTGTACTAGGGAATTCCTCTTAGGCATCTGTATAAGCGATTATTTTGTTATCTGTACGGTGATTATAGGGGCTAAGGGCCATACTCAGTGATCTATTTGGTTATGCACGGGCACGCTAGGGATTTCTCCCTGAGTGTCACCAGTACGCTAGGGATTTCCCTCTGGGTGCTAATTGTATGCTAGGAATTTTTCCCTGCATAAGAGTGATACACTAAGGATTTTGCCCTAGGTATCAGTGGTGCGCTATAGAGTTTTGTATGGGCATCTACCATATATCAAGTTGTTACGCTTAGGTAAATTATCTATATGTCTGGTATAAGGTGAATCTACAATGCATGTCTTATAGCCTTTTCTTGGAATGCATATGCTTTAGGTTTGATTTGCCTAATTGATTTCTATCTACTCGTAATATGTTCTTGGAGCAATGAGACATGAGAGTTTCCTGTTTGCTTTTTTGTACTGTTTGTTTGCTAGATTCTATTATGTTTAGCCTGATAAAAATTATGTTTTATCAATTTGAGTTCCTCCTCGATAAACCCTGCTATTACTTTACTTATCCCTCACTAAGTCTTTAGACTTACCCCCTTGTATTTCGTAATCTCTCAGACAGGGATGGGCACTAATGGATGCCAAATTTGGAGTAAAGTGCGTAGTGGTTTTGTAATAGAACTAATGCCATAGTTAAGTATGGGACTTGTGACTGTTTTGTTTACCTTAGAGATATTGTGATGTGTAAATCTTATTTTGAAGATTGTAGTAAGATGACATTGATAACATAATCTGTCAAAGGTTGTAATTTAACTAAGTTTCCTGAATCTCTTATGATATATCTGTTTTATGGTTTGAATTAGTCTCGTTTGTGTTGAATTGGTGTTTGCCTTTGAGTCGTTTGAAATTTATAGGCCTATTGTTGAATTGTAACTCTGGGAATTAAGTTTGAATTAAAGTAGTGTCTCAATTTAGGTGATATCCCGAGGTGGGGTGCTACAAAATTAGTAATCTCTAGTTTCACTAACTATTTCTTTCTCTTATTCAAATATATGCATTCTTTTAAATATAATATTTTTTAGTATTATGTAACACAAGTAAAAATTAAATGTACTTAGTATAATAATAATTAAACAATGAAAGTATAAAATGGCAATTATTTGTAGTTTGAAAGTATATAATAATATTAATTTAATATTATGAAACACAAATAAATAAAATATAATGAATATAATAATATTTAAATAAAAAATTTATATAAAAGAAATAAAACCAACTAATGACAGTCTAATATAGCAACAAATTTTAGTAAGAAACACAAATATTTAAATATTTAAGAAAAGAAAATACCCATAGCTTTAAAAATATAAAGTTTAAATATAAATTTTACATTTTACAAACTCAGAATATGTGATCCAAGTCGAAATTGAGTACCACGATTTTTTATATTATAAATTTTTTAGTAATCAAATTATTGTATAAAATCTTTGTAATATCATTCTCAATATAGTTAACTAAGCAAATTGGCTAATATATTTTTTTTTTTCATTTTTGAGCAAATAAGTAATCACTAGTCAAAGTAGCAATTTCTTTGTCCTTCATTGAAATATATTATTTGTTAATATTATAAGATGCAATTAAAATTAAATATAAGTTGGAAAGTGATGAACAAATAAGTAATAGCTAGTCAAATTAGCAACTTCTTTGTCCTTCACTTAAATATAACAAGACAATTGTTTTAATAGTACTAGTTGTTAATCAAAGTAGCAACTGCTGTTAAAATGTTTAATAGTACTATTTGCTAATCAAAGTAGCAACTTCTGTTAAAATGTTTAATAGAGTTAGTTGCTACTTAAAGTAGTGACTTCTGTTAAAATTTTTTATAGAGTTATTTGCTATTTAGAGCAATGACATTTGTTGAAATTTTTAATATTTAATAAATTTATTCGCTAATTAAAGTAGCGAATTTTGTTAAAATTTACGTAACATATTTTTAATAGTATTATTAGTCGCTTTTGAAAGTAGCAACTTTTACTGTAGCTCTGCCAACTTTTATGGTGCAATAGTGTTTTTATATTTAAAATTTGTAAAATGTAATTTTTAATAGAATTAGTCGCTTGTTAAGGTAGCGAATTTTGTGTTTCTCAAAGGTAGTTGCTACTCAAAGAAGCGACTTTTGTCATAAGCGACTATTATAGCTCTGCCATATTTATTCTGCAAGAGTATTTTTATATTCAAAATTTACAAATTGTGTATTTTTTTAATATTATCTTATCATATGAGGGCATTTTTGACAATAGATTCTCAGGTGTTGTTAAATTCAAAATATGAGTTGTAACAAAAAATTGAGGGAAATTTTTTTACTAGCTAACTATCGTCAAATTAGTACAACTGTACCTGACTGTAGAAAGCCCCATCTTAGTGCATGCCATTTTAAGTCGTACTTTTCTCTAGTCTCGCTCTGCAATTCACGTGGTTCCATATTTCGAAATTTCATGAAACCTCGCTCTTGATGATGTTTTGATATTCAAAAAGCATGTATTAAGTTATATATATATATATATATATATATGTGGGACTCATTTAAATCATGAATTAACAACGAAAAGAAAAAAAAGGAAAAAAGAACTACTTTCTAATGTGAATATTTATGATTAATATTGGTAATAAGGATGTAATATAAAAAAGGAAGCTCCATTCACTATCTAATAATAATAAGCAAGTCAATCTCCCTATTATTCAAACAACTTATGATATATTTTCTTTATAAAGTAAAAATTGGGAAAATTGTAATTTTAGTTTCTCAATTATTACGTATTTTTATTTTACTTCATTTGATATGAGGTTACTACATTTGATTCATTTTTCACTAAATTTTACCACATTTAACCCATTTTTCATAGATTTTGCCCATCGGATTGAAAATTGTTCAATTGGGCTCAATAATTGCCTAGGCAATAAGATTGTAAATGCATATTTGTAAATTCATTTATTATTCACATTCGTATCTACTTATATAGAATTTATCCATATATGTTTAAAGTAGATATTATCTGTATTTGATTAGTAGATATCCAATTATAAATGGATATGGTAAATGCTTATCTAATCTGTTTAATATTCGGTCTGGATATATATTTATTAAATAGTATATTGTTTATATATTTCAATAAAAATCTCATAATCCATATATGCATATATATAAATTATAATTGAAGAATTAGGAAGAAAAAGAATAAATTTTAAAAATGATTGTAATATAGAGAAAAAAATTGAAGAGTAAAGTTAATCAAATACCTTTTTAGTACTAATAATTATTTATAAAGCCAATTATTAATTAAACATTATGCTATTTATTTGATTGCTTTCTTTTTAATGAAATTGTACAATTCCTTCTACTAATTACAAAAAAGGCATTCGTTATGGTTCTTAGATTCACATATTTGGATATTTGTGAATAAATGTCTAAATAATTATTATCAAATATGAAATTAAAAAAATTATTCGAATACAGATAAGTTTTATCAAATATGGATGCATCTGAATAATTATAATCAAATACAGATATATCCAAATTCAATTGATATCCGATAAATTCGAATTTGAATATCCTTTTTAAATATGTGTCAAAATTATATCCATATTTAAATATTTAAAAAGTTAAACAGATACAAATATGAAATAATGTATTCAAATCATTTAATATTCATTTACACCTCTACTAGTTAGCATCAATTGAGTCAAAATTTTGAAGATATTTTGACATTTTTCACCGAGCTCCACATCACTATCCATCTAATCAGCCTTGTCAAATGGATAAAACCAAAGACAATGCTAAGAAAATAACAAAAGAACGTGACTAAAATGGTAAAATACACTGAAAGCGCTAGAATACAAAAAAAATGTTTTTTTTTATGCCGATTTAAATTTCTAAAGTTCATTCCTCTTCATTCTCTCTCCTCTAATATTGCTATACGTCATCACTCTTCGTTTTTTTACCACGGCAGCATCTCCATTTTTTTCCTTTATTTTTTGCCCAATGGAAGTTTCATCTTCAACTTCGTTAGCATCATTAAGGCCACTTGAATGCTCATCTGGTCATAGATGCCTAGTGAAGATCTGTTGGATTGACCAAAATCCTAGTAAAAGATTTATATCTTGACTAAAATAAAATGTAAGTATAATTTTTTTACAATGGGCATTTCGATTTTTGCTTCTCATATTGATTTTTGCTTAAGATTGGTGTTGATTTTTATTTTCAGAGGAATGGGTGTGGTTTCTTTGAATGGATTGACCCACCCATGTGTACAAGGTCAAAAAGTATAATCCAAAGTCTCCTCTAGAAAATAAATGAATTGGAGGCTGTTAATGCAAGATTGAGGAGCTGCAAATTGAATTGGAGGAATGGTTGTAAGTTCATAGTTGCTATTGTTGCTATGTTTTGGTTGGTAGGGTTTATCTAGGTTGTGTAAGATGTTTGGGGATGTTAGGTTTGTAGGTTTGAGTGGCACTAGGGTTCAAATATTTTCACAAAAAACTAAAAAAACTAGTTCACACAAACACCCCAAGGATTAGGACATGCATGAAATTCAGATTTGGATAGGAAAAGAACCTTGGTGATGACAAAAAACAAAGAGCAAGAGTCAAATTCTTCCCTACTGTCAAATGGGCTCTTCACTGGCGTAGCAGGATCACCACCATTTTTCCCTTGGATATACTTATCCATTTGGGCTGAAATTTTAACTGGAACTCCTTAACCCTTTGAGTATTCTACAATAAAAATTTCAGGCCGATCAGATCTCTAGAGATACTCCAAATAAAGGTAAAAATTGGCTACCAGAAACAGCTCCAGTAAAGAGCAAAAAGCAACCAAAATAGATTACCTCTAATATGAATATCCACACACAAAATATATGGCCTATTATATATAGAAAGGATGGAAAATATGGAGAGAATGAATGGAGGAAGGTTGGGAATATTGAGGTGGAAGGAGGAGGGAGAAGGAGAAAGTGATGGGAGGCTAACAACTTAGATTCCCACTACACAATATTCTTGGGAGAAAATCACACAAAATGTGCACTCCTCACACACATCTGGCTAGCCACTCTACCATATCTACATATAGGAGTGGTCACACACCTCCCACAAGGAGGTGATGCCAAGTATCCCTCGCTTTGGTGGCCACTAACTTTGTGATTAATGAATTTAATTGAAGCACAAATTTCATCTAATGAAATGTCTTACAATGAAATTCTAACTCTTATTAAATGAACTCTTTATTTAATAGTTCTCCTAAAAATTATCTCTCCAACTTAATTAAATTAAATACTTTAATTTAATTAAAAATCGTTTGACTTAACTCTTAAGTCAAAGCACGTAACATTTTAAGCTAGTCAAAATTAACTCGATCTTTAAATTAATTTTGACCAATTGATAGTCATGTGACATCAATTAATAAACCTTTAATTAATTAATTTTAATTTAATTCTTAAATTAATTTAACCAATTTAACAATTAAATTGATCAAGCTAAAATTACTACAATTTTGTCTCCCCCAAAAATTGGTCATGAATTTTCTAATTCTTAGAAAATTCTCCTTCAATCAATAGACCATGTCATTGGCTTTCGTGTGTGACCCATTAAATTTTAGCATTCATTGGACATGGGCTCACAACTCCTTATGACTTTTGGAATAACAAATATTCACTTTAGTTTAAATTCCTTTAAACTAAGTGACTCAATTCAATTAATCTCATTAATTAAAGAGTACCCAATCTCTAAGGTCAATGTCCAGCCTTAAGCCCATGAAGCCTAACTAATTGGCTAAAATGAATGCTCTTGAAGAATCATTCTAGCATTACACGTACCATGCAAATATGGCCCTTCCGTCTCTTATCTCCTGAAAGAGGCTTAGGGCAAGATATTTGTCGGCTCGCTAATAGCCTTGATACTATGTTTCTATTCTTAATGTTTGATTTCCTTTGTGACCTCATCTTTGAAAACACCTTCCTAAATTGTCACATGACTTTGCGCAAGAATTTCTTAGAATCGATCATTATAGAATACATAGGAGATGCACTCACCCTTCATAAAGATAAGAAGTCAAACTCCATTTTGGATCTCACAAACCTTCATACCAAGTAGCTCATACCCAATCTCAACCTAAAAGACCCGCTATGTGGTTAAGGAAGAGTTAAAGCATAAGGACTGAACATAAGGTTACCATAGACCCTCAGGTCAATGGACTAATAATATGCACTAGCATAAGTAGGAGCAATATCCACTACCGACTTGCCACTATGGCTATCTAGTGGATTCTCCAGTAGGTTTTTAGTATCTTATTTTCTAACAAGCACCTACTAATATGCACCCGTATCTCATACAATTGCTCATGGAACGAAGCAATCTTCAACCCTTAGATTTATGCATCATTAGTGCAAGTCTATCTGGATCTTAGATGCCCTATCTCATAAAATCCTATGATTTGGAAGATTTAAGATCATTACCGTATGAGACTTATTCCATGATCACCACCTAGTGCGTAACCAAGTCCAATAGTCTTGTGTGATCCAAGGGCTTCATCCAAATGCAAGTGAAGTAAACAAAGAGCATATGATGAAGATGGCTATGTAATGAATAGTTTACTAGGCCAATCCAATTAGCTTGTAGGGCACTATTCCAACAAGGTTGGTTCATTGCAATAGGGTGGTTTTTTTTTTTTTTTGTATAATGGCTTTTCTTGTGTATTTGGAGTAGTTAGGTTACTCCAGTCAGCTGCATTTGTATTATGCTTGAGTATTTAGATATGTTGACTAAAATGTATTCTATTTCCCTTTATGTTGGATTCAATCTCTCTTTTATTTCTCCTTATTTTAATTTTTTTTAATATTTTTTTTGGGCATGTGGTGAACCAATTGGTGAAAAGTTTGTTTTATATGCTAATTGGTCAATAATTTATTTTATATGCATTAAAAACATATGTATACCAACACAATGCAAGAACAACTAAGAACCATTATCTCTAGTGGCACCTAACATAATGCACTACACTACATTGCACTTCAACAATGCACTATTAGTTAAACTGCAGAAAATGTTGGAATGATAAAATCAAATATTTCTAGAGAACCCAAGTAATTTTATGATTTGTTGTCATGCCTGGAACACAAAGTAGAGATGCTTTGCATAAAATTATAGAATGAATACAATTCCACAATAGCCCTAAATTGGTTAGAATTCCACAATGGCATTAATTATGTTAATATCATTAACAAAATGCAATTTTTCAGAATTTTGGCACATAAATAGTAGTTTGATTCCCTATCCTAAAAAAGGCACAAAGATTGACTTCAAAGTAAACCAAAGCTGGTTTGAACACCTTAAAAGCATTCATATCTTTAATGCCCAAAAAATGTGACAAAATACCAATACTAACAATTTCAATTACATAATCCTCCTAAAAAACCAATGTAGATTCACCTTTTTTTTTTCCCACTATCTTCTTCTTTTTCCCTAGTAGTTTATCCATTGCTTCTATGATGTTGTTGAGCTAGACAAACTTTTTCTTATCTTGTGTAGTGGTCACATTGCTTTCGCTTTGTGACATTTGAAGCTATTGGTATATGAATGGTCTAGGTACCTTATTTGATACTTGAACTGTATTTTTGTTGTTTTTCTATATATAAAAACCAAAATTTAGTTTATGTAATATTTCATTAAGGTGTAAAAGCATTAGTCAATGTAAACTATATATCTTTGCTTTATCTTTTGCTCTTGGAGATCTCTTAAGTCTAATATTCTCTTCACCACCAATTAGAAATTACATAAACAATAGAAAATTAGCCACATGAGTTGCAAGACTTAAATACACTTAAATTGATTACCTTTGATAAACTTCTTGGAGATCTCCTAATAGCACCTGTGATAGTTGTCCTCATGTTTACCATGACCTATATTTGATACATTATCTTAGTTGATGCATTCAAAAAATTTAAAAAGGTAAAGCTACAACTCAAACTTAGAGCACCATCAATTGACCACCATAATGAGACAAACTTACATATCATTGACACAGCACACATATCAAACTCGCAGTAGCTTATCCCACACATCTTATCCTATAGTAGCTCACTTGAATCACCTATGTATTTGCATATCAATCCCCAACCAATGTTTTTCTTCCCTAGAGTGAGTGAACAAGTGAATATTACCAGTATAGAAAATAAAATTTAGTGCAAAACCACTCAAAATACACACTTTGTTTTTTTGTGTATGAGATTATGTTTAGGTTTGGGATAGTATTTAAGACTGTGTTTGAAATGGTGCATCAAAATAGAGACATAAGGAAATTAAATATTACAGCATGTTTTGAGCACTTACACATGTTGGAATAATGCCCTGCAAGTCAATGAGATTAGCCTTGTATAAATGATTTCCTTGCAAAATGTTCATGATTGAATGATATCTTTATATGGCTATCTTCATCTTATGTTTTATTTCAATTCACTTGTATTTGGATAAAGCCCTTAGATCACCTAAGACTATGGGACTTGGTTTGGTGACCATGAAATAAGTCTCACACGATTGTGATCTTCAATCTTTCAAATCATAGGATCTTATTAGATGGGGAATTTAAGATCCAGATAGACTTGCACTTACAATGCATAAATCTAAGGGTTGGAGATTACTCCATTCCATAAGTAATTGTATGAGATACGAGTGCATGTTAGTAGATGCTTGTCAGAGAATAAGGTACTAAAAACCTACAAAAGAATCCACTAGATAGCCATAGTGGCAAGTTAGTAGTGATTAGTTCTCTTACTTATGTTAGTGCATATTATTAGTCCTTTGACTTGAGGATCCGTGGTAACTTTGTGTTCGGCCCTCATACTTTGACTCTTCCTTGACTGCTTAATGGGTCTTTTAGGTTGAGATTGGGTATGAGCAACTTTGTATAGAGGTTTGTGAGATCCAAAATGGAATTCGACTCCTTGCTGTTATGAAAAGCAAGTACATCTCTTATGTGTTTTATGATAATTGATTCCCAAAAATTCTTGCGCAAGGTGGTGTGAAAATTTGAAAAAGGAGTTTTATAAATGTGAGGTCACATAATAGGGATTGAACATTAAGAATATAGATATAGTATTGAGGCTATTAGGGAGCCGTCAAATATCTTGTCCTAGGCTTCTTTTGGGAGATAGGCGCTGGAAGGACTGTATTTGTATGGCACACGTAGAGCGGTAATAGTTCTCCAGAATATTCATTTCGGCCAATGAGTTAGACTCCATGGGGTTGAGGTTGGATATCAACCATAGAGATAGGGTACTCTTCAATTAATGAGATTAATTGAATTAAGTTGACTAGTTTAAAAGGAGTTTTAAACTAGAATAAATATAAGATATTCAAAAGTTACAAGGAGTTGTGAGCCCATGTTCAATAAATAGTAAAACCTATTGGGTCATACACAAAATTCAATTAGCTTTCAATTAATTGAGAGAATTTTCTAAGGCGTTAGAAAATGAAGTCACCTAGTGGACCGATATTTGGTGCCAAGTTTAAGGGTCAATTTTGGCTTGATTGATTTAAGTGTTAAATTAATCAACTAATTTAAGAGTTAAATTAGATCAATAATTAAGGAGTTAATCATTTGGTTCCAACATGACTATCAATTAGTCAAGTTAACTTAAAGAGTAAAGTTAATAAATTTAGCTTAAAGATTTAAGTTAGTTTGACTTAAAGAGTTAAGTCAAAGAATAATTAATTAAATTAAAGAGTTTAATTTCATTAATTAGGAAAAATGAATTTTTTAGGGAACACTCAAATGATATTTGAAATGGCAACATAATTAATTTGAAACGAGATTCCAAATGTAATTAAGATGTAAATGAAATTCAAATAAGATTTGGATTCTAATTTTGCCACCTAAACAACCACCCCACTTGTTTGCCCCCCTCATGGAATGTGTGATGCCTCCTTGGCATCACACTATTCGGCATCTATATATAGATATGAGAAAGGGTTCATGCTTATTGGTGTGAAGAATTAGATTCTTTTCTTTCCTTTGAAAACCACTTACAGGCAATCATTCATATGTTGAAAGCTTAGCTTCCTTCTTCTTCTTTCTACCCAAATTCAGCCTCCACCATTAATAAATTTTTTGTCTTACTCCAGCTTATAGACTAGATATTTAGGAATATCTCATTGGTGTGTCAATCATTACAATAGAGGCAAGGCATGCGACTTGCTTATTTTTGGAGATCCACCTGCACAGAGTTTGACTTGGCAATTTTCTCCAGAGAGTTATAGATGGATAATTGATCTGAAATTTTTAATAGAAGTTAATAAAGGTGTTAGGAAACTCCATATAAGTTTTTAGAATATTTGGAAGACATTTGGTAGGCCGATCACTTCAATCATCTAGCTATGCTAGAAGTAGGCAATTTGTAGAACTAGTGAAGTGTTCACTTGCTACTCCTTGAATTTTTCTCTTCAAGGTAATCCTATATCTAAATATGAATCCTAGTCATGATTAGATACTTGTGTTGCTTATAGGCACTAGTTAATTTCATGTTTTGAAGCGTTGATATTAGATCCTAGTGCCTTACTTACATTTAATACAGAGTTAAGAAATAAAGTATTGCATTATAGTACCATCTACTACCCTACAAAGCTGTCCAATTGACCCACCTACACACAGATTTCTAGATGCAATAGTCAATACAAAGGAAAGGGAGAGAATATATTGTGTGTGAATCTTCAACACATAAATATTACACTCTTGGAGGGAAATAAGGGAAGCACAATAACTACTATCATATGGCCAGCCACTAGGCTATTTACAGAAGGTGGGGAGGATGCAAGCTAGCACCGCACCTCTCATGCTTGTTGGCCAACTTACCAACTTGCATGTGAATGTGAATTTCATATGCAGTTGCATTTAACTAGCATCTACATCTCATCTTATGAAATGTAATGCAAATTAACTCTAATTTAAATTCAAATAAACTCTTTCATTTGATTTCCTTACAAAATCCAAATTCTCATTTTAATTTAGTTAACTCTTTATTTTCATTAATTAAATTGACTTAACTCCTTAAGTCAATTAACTTAATTCTTTAAGTTAATTAGTGTTAACTTAACTCTTTAAGTCAACTGATTAATTAATTGTCACATGGCACCAATTAAATTAACTCCTCAATTTAATAGATCTAGTTTAATTAAGTTATTTTGATTAAATTCAACAATTTAATTAATCAAGCCAAGATGACCAAAAATTAATCAACCGTTTTTCTCTCCAAAAATGCCTAGGTTGAATTTTTTAACTCTTTATAAAATTCCTCCCATCAAGCAAGAACTACTTTTAAGCTTTTGTGTCTAACCTATTAGGTTTATCCATTCATTGGACATGGGCGAAAACTCATTATAATATTTTGAATATTGTAATATTCTCATTAGTTTAAACTCATTTAAACTAATAACTCTTTTGATTAATCTTCATTAATCAATGAGTACCCAATCTCCGTGGTCGATATTTAGCAACAAGCCCATGGAGCCAAACTAATTGGATGAATGAAATATGTATTGATGAACCATTCTAACTATACGCTTTTCAAGCAAATATGGTCTTTCTATTTCATATCTCTCGAACAAAACTTACAACAAGATATTTGTCGACTACCAAATAGCCTTAATAACTATATTTTTACATTCCAATGTTTGATTCCCCTTTATGACCTTATCTTTGAAAAACTCATTTTCCAAATGTCATACTACCTTACGCAAGGATTTTTTATAATCAATCATTATAGAATACATGGGAGATGTACTCATCCTTCACAATAACGAGAAGATGGATCCCTTATTAGATCTCATAAACCTCTATGCTTAAGTAGCTCATGCTTAATCTCAACCTTGAATGACCTATTACGTGGCTGGAGAATAGTCAAAGCACAAGGACCTAAACACAAGGCTATCATGTGTCCTTAGGTCCAAGGACCTATTATATGTACTAATGTAAGCTTTGAAAACTCATCACTGCTGATATGTCATTATGACTATTTAGTCAATTCTCAAATCAAGCCTTCAGTGAACTTGTTTTGTAACAAGCACCCACTAACATGCATCCATGTCTAATATATATTACTAATAAAATGGAGCAATATCCAACTTCTTGGAGTATGCATCGTTAGTGGAAGCCTATCATAATTTTAGATGCCCTATCTCATAAGATTCTATAACTTAGAATATTTAAAATCATAATCGTAAAGACTTGTTTTATGATCACCATCATAAGTGTGATCAAGTATCATAGTCTTGTGTGATTTAGGGGTTTCAACTAAATGTCAATGAAATAAATAAGCATAAGAGGAAGATGGCCATTTTGTAAGAATATCATTTAACTATGATTGTATCACAAGTGAAATAGTTTTTACATGTTAATCTAATTGGTTGTGGGGTGCTATTCCAACAATATGTGACCCACAACTTCACATTGATGGATGCAACTGTAGACAAATTAAATTTTGATCGATTGAAAAGTGACACATGTAAAATAGTAAATTAGATATCAGTTTAAAAATCTCTATTTATATTTTGAGATTTATTAACTTTAATTCTCAATGATAACATAGTTAATTTTAATTAATACCCTAGTATTTATTTTATCCTCAAATCAAATATTAACAAGTGTGAAATATGAAGTATTAGGGAAAATCCAATCAACTCTTGTGGTTTAGCAATTTTGAGCTACCCAATTTGTTACATGTGGCATATTTATGTATGTGGATCAATCAAATTAAAGATATTTGATGTTATCTCTTGATGTTTGACATAATCATTTGATATTTGATATTATCAAATTAAAGATATTTGATATTATCTCATCAAAAAGATAACTATCAAAGATGTTCCAGATTATTTGAGATCTCTTACCAAGCACTTATATAAGGGGGTGATCACCGCTCATTTGACATAACAATAATTCCAACAAGTGAGAGGAACTTTGAAGGAGTTTAGCAATTCTCTCAATCAAATTCAAAGAGATCTATGAAGTCGAAGGCATTTTTTGTGGAACTCATCATATTTTGGTGTTTGATTAGAGATAAAGGTACGAAGCCCTCAAATTGGTGTTATTTTATTTAAATTAAATTCTAGGAGATCCTTGGAATTCTTCACGAAGTTCATATATTTTGGCATTAGATTTGAGATCAAGGTGTGAAGCCTTCGAATTGGCGTTATTTCTCAAATCAAATTCAAGGAGATCCATGATATTCAAGACATTTTTCTTGGAACTCATTAAATTCAAGATCATATTTGAAGGGAAATAATCAAACGATTAGATTATGGATTGAATATACAATTAATATATTTCAATTTTATTTTATTTGTATAATTTTTCATGTGTTGTAATTTAATTTTATAGACAGAAATTTATTTTTACAAATTTTTGGCATGCTCAGTAAGACAATCTCTACCTCTCATCTCTTTCTTTCATCAAGATTAAAGTATTATGGTCACCAAAAAGACAACAACACTTAAAATTACTACCTTAAATTCCTCAGGCACTGGAGCAAGAATTGTTGGCATCACCACAAAAAGTATGTCCAAAAAGTTGTAATCATCTTCCAAGGTGGCTCCTACACTTGATTTGAAATTGTGGAAAATGCATTGCTACATACTATTAATACTAATAAAGGCGGTGAAGACTCAAAGGAAGAATCAACAACATCAACTCCTCACTCAACATCAAGTTCATCAAGTATGGTATTGATGATGGTGACGAGCTTGACAACTTTGGAGGAGCAAATTACTAATTTGACAAAGATTATTGAAGGCCTTGCAAAATATGTCCAAGAGTAAAATTCTCATATCACCAAGTTGATGAACAAGATAGATAATGTTGAGACTGTTCATGTAATCAAGCAACAAGTAAAAGCTTAAGATAACGGCGAAACATTCACAAAGAGATAGCTAGTTGAAAATCAAGAGCTTGGAACAAAGCAACTACAAGTTTCCACTAATGGGCTAATCTTATCAACCAACTGAGGGAGTTCATTATGAGGACTATTAAAGACAAACTTGAAGAAAGTTCTAAGTCATCTATGACTTATTCCAAGTCATATACTCAAAGGATTGAAACTTGAAGATGCCAACTGTTTACCATCCCCTAAAGTTTTAGCAATTTGATGGTGAGAGTAATCCAAAGCAGCATATAGCTCACTTTATCAAAACTTATAATAATGTTAGAACATATAGAGATCATATAATCAAGAAATTTGTTTGATCTTTGAAAGATAATACTTTTTATTGGTATACTAACTTAGAAGTAGGCTTAATTCATAGTTGAGGGTAATTGAAGAATTTCTCAATTGCCTCTATAGTACTTGAAGAATGGTTAGTATGATTGAAGTCACTAATTCTCACCAGTGGAAAGAAGAACCAATCATTGAATACATCAATTGCTATAGAAACTTAAGCCTTAATTGCAAAGATCATTTGTTGAGGCTTTAGCCATTGAGATGTGTATCTAAAGGATGCATTGGGGACTTTAATATATTCTCCAAGGAATTCATCCTAAAACACTTGAAGACTTAGTTACTCTTGCCCATGATATGGAGTTAAACATATCTATTAGTGGAGTTGAAGGGCCACTAGTCTAAGAGCCTCGCAAGTCTAAAGAAAAATAAGAATTCAAGAAAGAGGCCAAACCTCTTGGTAAGGCTCCAAGTAAAAATGCTCTAGTAGTGAATACAACACCCATCAAATTTTTTGCAAAAGTAAATAGCACAAATGAAGAAAAGAAGGATGTTTCCTAAGAAAGAGGACAAAGAAAATTAAATCTGAAGGTGATATAGGCTAAGATGTACCCGTTCCTCGATTTTGATGTCTTTGGAATATCGATGATTTGCTAAATATAAATTCCATTAAATTACCTGAAATGAAGTGATGTGAGGGAGCCAAAAAAATTGATGACCTGAAGTATTGCAAATACTATCGGTTGGTGGGTCATCCAATCCATGACTGCTTCGTATTCAAAGGCAAAGTGATGTAATTGGCTTGACAAGGGAAAATTTCACTTTAGAAGGATAATGTAGTCTCAAATCATGTTACCATCGAGGATGAAAAGGATATAGTTGGTGATCATGACAGTGACATTGCATGCAACATAACAAGTAAAGAAAAGATTTCCTTTAGTGAACTACATTTATTTGATAAAAAGAATCATGGTATAACTAAGAAGCACACGTCAGCAATAACATTCACTGATGAATACTTGTTAAATGGATCTAAGCATCACAATAGGCCACTATTTATAACTGGCTATCTTGGAATGGTGCCTTGCAAGCCAATGAGATTGGCCTTGTAAATTATTTCATTTGTGGTACAATTTTGATTAATAATATTCTTTATATGACCATCTTTATCTTATGCTTTATTTCACTTTACCAGCATTTAAATAAAGCCTTTAGATCACCTATGACTGCAAGACTTGATTTGGTGACCATGGAATATGTCTTACATGATCGTGATCTTAAATCTTTCAAGTTATAGAATCTTCAGAGATGGGGCATCTAAGATTTAGATAAACTTGCATTAACATTGCATAAATCTAAGGATTTGAGATTGCTCCATTCCATGAGCAACTGTATGAAATATGAGTACATATTAATAGGTGCTTGCTAAAGAATAAGGTACTGAAGACCCACCGAAGAATCCACTAGATAGTCATACTGGCAAGTTTGTAATGTTAGTTCTCCTGCTTAAGCTAGTGTATATTATTAGTTTTCTCACCCAAAGGTCCATGGTAATCTTGTGTTCGATCCTTATGCTTTGACTCTTTCTTAACCACCTAGTAGGTTTTTCAAGTTGAGATTGGGTATGAGCTACTTGACCTGGAGGTTTGTGAAATCCAAGATGGAATCTGACTCCACATTGTTGTGAAGAGTAAGTGCATCTTATATGTATTCTATAATAATTGATTCACAAAAATTCTTGTGTAAGGTGGTGTGACAGTTTGGAAAAGGCATTTTCCAAAGGTGAGGCCACACAATAGAATTGAACATTGAGAATAGAGATATTGTATCGATGCTATTAAGAAGTTAACAAATATCTTGCCATAGGTCTCTTTTGGAAGATATGAGATGAAAGGACTGTATTTGTATAGTACGCGTAGAACGATGATAGTTCTCTAGAATATTCATTTTAGCCAATAAGTTGGGCTCCATAAGTTTAAGGTTGGACATCAACTATGGAGACTAGGTACTCTTCAATTAATGAGATCAATTAAATTAAGTTGACTAGTTTAAAAGGAGTTTTAAACTAGAATGAATATAAGATATTCAAAAGTGACAAAGAGCTGTAAATTCATGTCCAATGAAGTGTTGGAAAAGGATTTCTCCTAGTGGACTGATTTTTAGGTACTAAGTTTGACAGTCAATTTTGGCTTGATTGATTTAAGTGTTAAATTAATCAACTAATTTAAGAGTTAAATTAGACCAATAATTAAGGAGTTAATTATTTGGTGCCAACATGACTATTAATTGATCAAGTTGACTTAAAGAGTTAAGTTAATAAATTGAGCTTAAGGAGTTAAGCTAGTTTAACTTATGGAGTTTAATTTAATTAATTGGGAAGAATGAATTTTGGATGGAAATTCAAATAAGATTTGAGATGGCATCTTAATTAATTTGAAATGAGATTCCAAATGTAATTAAGATATAAATGAAATTCAAATAAGATTTAGATTCAAATTTGCTACATTGGCAACCCCAGTTGGCCGCCCCCCTTATGTATTGTGTGATGCCAACTTGGCTTCACACATTGTCAGCATGTATATATAGATATAGAGAGAAGAGGTCCTGTATATCAATTATGGTATGAAGAATTAGATTCTTCCCTATTTTTCTCTAAAACCTTTTGTAAGCAAGCATTCATATGTTAAAAGCTTTGCTCTCTTCTTCTTCTTCCCTACCAAAAATGAGCCACCACCATTGTTAAATCTCTAGTCTTAATCAGCCTATAAACTAGATATTTAGGAAGATCTCATTAGTGTGTGGATCATTACAATAGAGGTAAGACATTTGGCTTGCATATTTCTGGAGATCTACTTGCATAGAGTTCCATTTGGTGAATTTCTCCAGGGAGTTCTAGATGGAATTTAGATTTGAAATTTTAACTGAGTGTCATCAAGGTGTTTTGAAGCTCCATATAATTTTTGGAAATGTTTAGATGAGATTTGATAGGGTGATCATTACACTCTTCCAGCTGCGTCAGTTGTAGGCAGTTTTTGCACTAGTGAAGAGTTCACTTGCTACTTATTGAATTTTTCTTTTCAAGGTAATGCTCTCACCAAATTTAAATCCCTAGCATGATTAGATCCTTGTTATGCTTGTAATCACTAGTTAATTTCATGTTTTGAAGTTTGATTATTGGATTTTAGTGCTTTACTTGCTTTCAGGCTATGCTCGCAAGTAGAAAATAAATAGAATTTTGATTGATGGAGTCTCTGCAGTTAATATCTTGCCATTGCATGCAATGAAGGATTTAGAGATCTCCATCGATGAACTGACAAAATATCTTATGATGGTCTAAGGATTTTATTAAAGGGGGCAAAAGGCTTTTGGAATAACAAGGATAAGGTTATTATTGGAATAGTATCTTGTAGCCAATTAAGATTAGCATGCATAAATTATTTTACTTATAAAACAATCTTTATTAAATGATATTTTTATAAAATAGCCATCTTTATCTTATGTATTTCATTCTTTGTTAACATTTGGTTGAAGCCCTTAAATCATACAAGATGACAGGACTTGATCACACATATGATGGTGATCATGAAACAAGTCTCTATGATCATGATTTTAAACATTCTAAGTTGTGGAATCTTATGAGAAAGGGTATCTCAAATTTAATAGACTTACACTAATGATACATACTCTAAGGAGTTAGATATTGCTCCATTTCATGAACAATTTATGTTAGACATGGATGTATGTTAGTGAGTACTTATTAGAGAACAAGTTCACTGAAGGCCTGATTCAAGAATCTACTAAATAGCTATAGTGACATGTCAGAAGTGATGAGTTTTCAAAACTTACGATAGTGTATATAATTAGTCCTTAAACTTGTGGATCCATAGAAACCTTGTATTTAAGTCTTTATGCTTTGACTTGGTCTTAACTATGTAGCAAGTTTTTTGGGGTTTAGATTAGGCATAAGCTACCTAAGTATGGAGGTTTGTGAGATCGAAGATAGGGTTTGTTTGTTTTTTGTGATGAAGAATGAGTGGATTTCCTATGTATTCTATAATGATTGTTTCTAAGAAATCTTTGCGCAAGGTAGTATGACAATTTGGAAAAGGTATTTTCCAAAGTTGAGGCCATAAAGGAGAATCAAACATTTGATATAGAGATATAGTTATTAAGGCTATTATAGAGACGACAAATATCTTACCTATGGCCTTTTTCAGGAGATAGGAGATAGAAGGATCATATTTACATGGTAAGTGTAAACTATAATAGTTCACCTTGATAAAATTCATTCATCCAATTCATCAAGCTCCATGGCTTATTGCTAGACATCGACCATGGAGATTGGCCATTCTTCAATTGATGGTGATTAATTGACAGAGTTATTAGTTTAAAAGAGTTTAAACTAATTCGAATATTTTGTATTCAAAAAATCACAAAGAGTTGTGAGCCTATATTTAATGAATTGGTGAACCTAATGACTCACACACACAAGCAGAGGGAAACTTTAATTTGATACGAGGAAGTTTTCTAGGGAGTAAGAAAACTCAAGTGGCGATTTTACCCTAGAAATGGAGAGAGTAAATTGACTAATTATTAATTCATCACTTTGGCTTGATTAATTTAAATGTTAAATTAATTAAAATAATTTAAAGAGTTAAATTAAACTAATTAAATTAAGGAGTTAATTTAATTGGTGCTATGTGACAAATTTAATCAGTCGCAAGTTAATCTAAAGGGTTAAGTTGATTTTAATTAACTTAAGGAGTTAAGTTAATTAATCTAAAGAGTTAAGTTAAAATTATTAAATTAAAGATTTAATTTGATTATTTGTGAAATTAAATAAATTGGAGGGAAATAAAACGGAAGTGTTTATTTTAATTGGGAGAATATGATTTTAAATTGAGAAATTAGAATCTAATCCAAACTAGATTTGAATCTAGCTAGTTGGCACATGTGGATAAGGCATAAAGAAAGCTTCCTAAAGGTTCCTACTCACACTATAAAAACCATAAGGGGTTGGCCCTGGGAGTTCTAACAAAAGCATCATTCTTCCCTCTCAAGGTAGCACAACTCTTGTGTTGAGTAACTACCTACAATATTCTCTCATGCCTCTCTCCTAAAAATGCCAACTCCATCTTCTTCTTCCTCATCTCTTCCCTGGATGTTTCACAAGTCATGGGTCCACAAATAATGCCTTTGGACCTTGATTTCTCACTAAGGAAATAAGATTTCTTGAATTCCTAAAAGGGTAAGGAATTTGACAAAATAGTGAGAGCAAAACATGCTTGAAAGTCCATAAACATGTTTTATCAATATTCAATCAAATGCATGTATTCTCTTTCTTGAATTTGTAGATTTGTTGAAATCTCAATCAATGACAAAGAATCCACTAAACATAATACTAGAAACTAATAAATTTATTAGGCCTAAATTCCGCTATTAGCTAAGGACCTCACGATTATTCTTGACTCTAAAAAGAAAACTTATGCCCTTACTCAAAGTCCACTAGGTTTCCTTGGCAAAGATGTCGATGATGAGGCCCACAAAGCATTCATAAAATGGGTAGAAAATGATCTTCAAACCCATTGCCTCAGATGGTGTCGATATCTAATGAGCTCTAGAAATCTCATGAGAACATGAAAAGTGCTTCTAAGATTCATTTACTCCTACTAAAGTTGTATGGAGTGTAATCTAAGCATGAATACTTGCTATTAAGAGAGCTCTTTAGGAAAAGAATGGTTGAAAGGGTGAGTATACATGATCATGGGCTCAAAATGATTGGGCTTATTGAAAAGCTTGCTCAATTAGATGTGGTTATGGACAATGGCCTTTATATGGATTTAATCCTCCCATCATTGCCAATTTCATTTGATCAATTCATTATGAACTTCAACATGTCAAAACAAGAGGTGACAATTAACGAATTGGTTAACCTATTGGTTACTATTGAGGTGACAATGAAAATGAACACTTTTCAATGCTTGGATCCTCTTTTAAGTCTAAAGGCCCTAGGGGCAATATAAAGGAATGTAAGAAGAAAAGAGGTTCTTCTTTGAAAGGGAAGCAACCATTGAAGCCCTTAGGAGAAGTTAAGAAAAGCAAGAGGACAAAAAAGGATGCTACATATCTTTATTGTGGTGAAAAAAGTCATTAGAAGCACAACTGCAAAAAATATCTTGCAGCATGTGGGAAGGGTATGTTATTCATTGAAGTGCACTTAGCTACAAATTCTTTTTCATAGTTATTTGATACTGCATGTGGTTCACACCTTTGTGATCTACTACAGGGGATAGAAAAAAGAAGGACACTCAGTGATGGTGGTATGATCTAATGCCTCAAAAATAGTGTAAAAGTTGCTGCCATGACTAGGGCATTGTCAAGTTAGACTTGAAACGGTAGAGTAGCACACTAGGATCCAATAATTAAAACTTAAAAAGTTAAAATTAACTAAGCTACTCAAGATATCATGGATCTAAACATGCCATGGATTCAGATTTGGTAAGAGGATTACCTTGATGAGCAAATTTTGAAGGAGAAAATGGTAAACCTTTTGCCGATCTAATATTTGCCAGAAACTGGCGTAGCTAGAAGAGAGCAACCTTTGCTTCTTCTAGATTCCTCCAAAAATCATGGTAAAATTTTGTATCTTCTTAACATCTTAATGAAGATACTATAAAAAATTTGAAGAAAAACACATTTTGAATCTCCAGGAAAAACATTTGTCAAAATTATTACTCTACAAAGTAGATCTCTAAAGGTAAGGGAACCAAACATTTTGCCTCTACTGTAATGATCCACAAACTAATTGAACTTCCAATTTCTCCTCATTTTTAACTAAAGAAAGAGAGGACTAAAGCTATGATGGAGGCTGATTTTGAGGTAGGAAAAGAATAGAGAGCAAAGCTTCAACATATGAGGTAATGCTTGGAAAGAGTTTTTGGAGAGAAAATGTGAATGATTCTAATCTTCACACCAAAATGCGAGTGTAGAATATATGTGCCACCTCTCTATATCTATATATAGAGAAAGTATGGTGTGATGCCAAGTTGGCATCACACCTTCTTCAAGTGCATGCCAAGTTGGCAAATGCAAATTCAAATCTTATTTGAATTTCATGTGCATTTCAATCTAATTTCAAATTAATTAAAATACCAACTCAAATAAAGTCTTCATTTGAATTTTCCCTCCAAAATATATTCTTCTCATTAATTAAATTAAACACTTTGATTTAATTGATTAATCTTTAACTTAACTCTTAAGCTTAATTTTTATCAATTGGAGATCAAATGGCACCAAATAATTAACTCATTAATTATTGATCTTATTTAACTCCTTAAATTAACTAATTAACTTAACACTTAAATTAATCAAGCCAAAATTGATCTTCAAATTGATCACCTCAAAATTAGTCCACTAAGAGAGAATATTCTAACACTTAGAAAAATTCGTCTATCAATTAGGAAGCTATTTAGATTTTGTCTGTGACCCAATAAGTTCTACCATTCATTGGACATGAGCACAACTCCTTGTGACTTTTGAATATCTTATATTCATTTTAGTTTAAAAAACTTTTAAACTAATCTACTCATTTCAATTAATCTCATTAATTAAAGAATACCCAATCTCCAAGGTTGATGTCCAACCTCAAGCCCATAGAGCTCAATCAATTGGCCAAAATGAATGCTTTAGGAGAACTATTGTAGCTTTACGCATACCATGCAAATGCAGTCTTTCTATTTTCTATGTCCCAAAAAAGGCCTAGGATAAGATATTTGTTAGTTCCCTAGTAGCCTCAATACTATATATTTATTATCAATGCTTGATTCCATTATGTGATTTTATCTTTGAAAAACTTTTTTTCCAAATTCTCATACCACCTTGTGCAAGAATTTCTTAGAATTGATCATCACAGAATACATAAGAGATGTACTCGCCCTTCACAAAGACGAGGAGTCAGATTTTATTTGGAATCTCACAAACCTTCATGTCAAGTAGCTCATATCCAATCTCAACCCGAACAACTCGCTAAGTGACCAGTGAAGAGTTAAAGCATGAGGACTGAACATAAGGTTACTATGGATCCTCAGATCAAAGGATTAATAATATGCACTAGCATAAGTAAGAGAACTTGCCACTACCAACATACAACTTTGACTGTCTAGTGGATTCTTTGAGCAGGTCTTTAGTGCTTTGTTCTCTAACAAGTACCTACCAACATACATTCATATCTCATATAGGATTGCTCATAGAATACAGCAACATCCAACCTTTGAATTTATGCATCGTTAGTGCAAGTCTATCCAAATCTTAGATACCATATCTCATAAGATCTTATGGCTTGGAAGATTTAAAATCATGACAATATAAGACTTATTCTATGATCATCGACCAAGTCCCATAGTTATGAGTATCTGAGTACTTTATCCAAATTCCAGTGAAGTAATATAGAGCTTAAGATGAAGACGGCCATATAAAGAATATCATTCAATCAATATTATTTACAAGAAAATAGCTTTAGAAGACCAAACCTATTGTCTTGCCCAGGCACTATTCCAATAAGACTTGGGAAATTTTTTTATTGTTTTAGATCCTTGCCATTATGTACCTAATCTTATTAGGAACATTGCAATTCTTGTCTTAGATTCTGAAAGATATGGTTTTTTAGTTTGTGATGGGAAATTGAAAGCAATAAAGAATGGTTCTTTGATTGCATATGGTATTTTAAGTAATAGATTATATATATTGAATTTCCAATCATCACTTATGCACATTCAAAGTAACAAAAGAAAGTTAGATAACTAAGAAAATGCCTATCTTTGGCACGCAAGACTTGGACATATTTTTAAAAATAAGATGAATAAGATATAAGCCCTCAAAGCACTAAAGGTTAGTGGTATAGAGGAACTTTAGAGTTGTAAATCTTGTTTAAAAGGAAAAATGACCAAAACTCCTTTTGTAGGACAAACGAAGCAAACCACAAGTCTTTGGATGTGATCTATATTTTCATGTGGGCTACTAATAGTTAGTGCAAAAAAGGCTATTCTTACTTCATTATCATCACCAATGATCATACTCGGTTCAAACATGTGTATCTTATAAAGTACAAGTTTGAAGCTTTTGAGAGTATAGGAATGAAGGAAAAAAGTAACAAGAACTTAGTGTTAAAGCTATTCAATTGAATCAAGGTAGGGAATACATAAGTTGTGAATTCTTGAGTTATCTAAAACAGAATAGAATTTTCTCACAATGGACTGTTCCTGGCACACCCCAACATAATGGAGTAGTTGAAATGAGAAATTGCACATTATTAGACATGGTGTATTCTATGATGAGCCTCATTAATGTGTCTATCTCTTTTTAGGGATTCACCTTAGAAACAACGGTGATGACACTAAATATAGTACTTTCAAAGTTGATGCCAAAGGCATCACATGAGATGTGGCATGGAAAAGCACCCTCTTATTCTTATTTAAGAGTTTAGGGGTCCCCTACATATGTCAAGATGTTAGTGGGAGACAAGTTGGATGTGAGATTCACCTTATACAAATTTATGGGATACCCAAAAGAGTCTTTGGGTTATTATTTCTATGCCCCTTGGAACAAAAGGTGTTCTTTTTAGAATGCCATTTTTTTTCAAAAAGAAATTTCTATTAGATAGAAATAGCATCGTCACTAAACATGATGAAGTTCAAGATAATCAAAAAGATCCCACAAGCGATAGAAATAAATGAGCATCCCAAGCCTAACACACAACTTTCTTAAAGGTTGGACTAAATGAATAATCAATCTAAAAGGTTTGATTCCTTTATGAAACAGGACAAATGGATAATAATCTAAAGACTTATGAGAAAGCTATGTTAGACATAGATTCTGAACATCTGCTTGTGGCCATGAAATCTAAAATGGACCGCATGTACTCCAAAAAAGTATAGACTTTAGTAGTTCTATTGGAGGGAAAAATACCCATTAGTTGTAAGTGGATCTACAAATAAAAGTTAAAAGTTGATAGAGAGGTAACAACTTTTAAGGTTAGAGTAGTGGAAAAAAGTTACACTTAAAGACCCGATATTGTCTTTGAGGAAATAATTTCACTGGTCGCTATGCCTAAGTCCATAGGGATTATGCTTGCCATAGCCACTTACTATGATTATGAAATTTGATAAATAGATGTAAAGACTGCTTGTCTCAATGAAAACATTGATTAGGAAATGTACATAGAGCAACTACAAGATTTTACATCCAAAGGGACTAAGCAAAAGGTTTGCAAACTCCAAAGGTCCATTTGTGGACTAAAGCAAGCATCCTAAAGTTGGAACATACGTTTTGATAAGATAGTTAAATCATTTGGCTTTGTCAAAAATGTGTATGAACCATGTTTCTATAAAAAAAGGATAGTGGGAGTTCGATACAACTTATTATATTTTATGTAGATGATATTTTTCTTATTAGGAATGTGAGAAAAGTATTAGAGTGTACTAAAATATATTTATCTTCACAATTCTCCATGAAGAATTTGGGAGAAGCATCCTACGTATTGAGAATACAGATCTATCAAGATAGATCAAAGAGGATATTAAGGCTTAACTAAACATTGTACATTGACAAGATACTAAAGAGATTTAGTATAGAAGAATCCAAGAAGGGATTTCTTCGTATAGGACATGGTCTTTGTCACTCCAAGTTTATAGCCTTAAGACTAAGGATAAGAAAAAAAAGAATGACCTATATACCTTATGCATCCACTATTGGAAGCATCATATATGTCGTTCAATGTACAAGATCGGGTGTAGTGCACACTCTAAGTGTTACGAGCTATTACTAATCAAACCCAATTGAAAGTCATTAGAAAGTTGTAAAAGTAATCCTTAAGTACTTGAGAAGAACTATGGACTTAGTTTTTAGTTTACAGTAATGAAGAATTGAAGCTTGAAAGAATCTTGGATTCTAGTTTTCAATCTAATGAAAATAACCTTAAATCTCCCTTATGATTTATATTTTATCTCAACGATGGCGAGGTAACTTAGAAAAGTTTCAAACAAGACAGCACAACCGATTCTACAACTGAGGTAGAATATTTTGCAATTTCAAAAACTGCAAAAGAAAGTGTTTGGACAAAAAACTTCATTCAATAGTTGGATACAATACCTTGTATTGCAGAGATAGTAGTTGTCTTCTGTGTCAATAATGGGGCCATTGCGCAAGTAAAAGACCCAAGATCTCATCAATGATCTAAGCACATTATAAGGTGTTATCATTAATTCCTAAGATCATTGATAAAAGTTACATCTGAGTGGAGAATGTAGCCTCAAAAAATAATATAGTAAATTTACTAACAAAAACCCAATCACGAAAGGTCTTTAAAAGATATCTTGAGAAGATGGGCTTAAAGATAATGGGGAATTGGCTTTAAGGCATATATGGAATTGTTGGGATAGTGCCCTACAACCAATTAAGATTGGCATGTATAAACTATTTCTCTTGTAAGATAATCTTGATTAAGTGATATTTTTATAAAATAGTCATCTTCACCTTACGCATTTTATATTTCACTAGCATTTGGTTAATGTTCTTAAATCATAAAAGACTTCGGGACTTGGTCATGCATATGATGGTGATCATGAAATAGGTCTCTGTGGTCATAATTTTAAATGTTCTAAGTCATAGAATCTTATGAGAAATGACATCTAAGATTCGGATAGACTTGCACTAATGACGAATACTCTAAGGAGTTGGATATTGCTCCATTCCATGAGCAATCTATGCAAGACATGGGTGTATGTTAGTAGGTGCTTGTTAGAGAACAACTTCACTAAAGGCCCGATTTGAGAATCTACTAGATAGCTATAGTGGCATGTCGGTAGTAATGAGCTCCCAAAGCATACGATAGTGCATACTATTAGTTCATAGACTTAAGGAACTATAGAAACCTTGAATTTAGGCCTGTATGCTTTGGCTTGATCCTAACCACATCGCAAGTCATCCAAGACTTAGATTGGGCATAAGCTACCTAACTATAGAGGTTAGTGAGACTTAAGACAGGAATCATTTCCACATTGTTTTAAAGAACGAATGCATTTCCTATGTATTTTATATTGATCGATTTGAAGAAATCCTTGCATAAAGTAGTGTGACAATTTGGAAAAGGTATTTTCCAAAGTTGAGGACATAAAAGGGAATCAAGCATTTGATATAGTGACATAGTAATCGAGATTATTAAGGAGCTAACAAATATCTTACCCTAGGACTCTTTCAGGATACATGCGACGAAATGATCGTATTTGCTTGGTAAGCATAAGCTATAATGGTTCACCTCAATAGAATTCATTCATCCAATTTTTCGGGCTCCATGGGCTTGTTGCTAGACATCAACCTTGGAGATTGAGTACTTTTCAATTGATGGATATTAATTGATAAAGATATTAGTTTAAAAGAATTTAAACTAATTTGAATATTTTGTATTCAAAATATCACAAAGGGTTTTGAGCCCTTATCTAATGAATTGGTGAACCTAATGAGTCACACACAAGAAACTCTTATTTGATAGGTGGAATTTTTCTAAGGAGTTGGAAAATTTAAGTGGTAGTTTTTACCATAGAAATGGAGAGAGTAGATGGACTAATTATTAATTGGTCACTTTAACTTGATTAATTTAAGTGTTAAATTAATCTAAATAATTTAAAGAGTTAAATTAAACCAATTAAATTGAGGATTTAATTTAATTGGTGCCATGTAACAAATTTAATTAGTCAAATTAAGGAGTTAAATTAATTAGCTTGAGGACTTAAGCTAATTAATCTAAAGAATTAAGTTAAAATTAATTAAATTAAAGAGTTAATTTGATTAATTGGGAGATTAAATAAATTGGAGAAAAATAAAATTGAAAAGTCCATTTTAATTGGAAAGATAGGATTTTAATTTGAGAAATTAGAATCCAATCCAAACTAGATTTTGAATCTATCTAGTTGGCAAGTGTGGATAAAGTGTACATGAAGCTTCCTAAAGCTTCTTATTCTCCCTATAAATACCACAAGTGGCCCCTAGGAGTTCCCATAAAAGCATCATTCTTCCATCTCAAGGTAGCACAACTCATGTGTTGAGTAACTACCTGTAATATTCTCTCATACATCTCTCCTAAAAATGCCAACTCTAATATTTTTCCTCATCTCTCTCTAGCAAAGCGTGTGACGATTTGAGAGTTTGTCCTAGGTGCATGGGTCAACATTAGAGGCTTCACACTTGGGAAGCTTAGAATTAGAGAATTGAACCTTCCACTTTGCCAATTTTGGAGAAACCTTGGGCACCCATTGGATAGATTTTTTTCTCTAGTTTTTCAGTTGTAAGTTAGAACGGTGCCTTACAAGCCAATTGGATTGGCCTTGTAAAACTATTTCTTTGTAAAACAATTTTGATTGAGTGATATTCTTTATATATCCATCTTCATCTTATGCTCTTAATTACTTCACTAGCATTTAGATGAAGCCCTAAGATCACAATAGACTATGGGACTTAATTACGCATTAGATGGTAATCATGGAAGAAGTCTTACACAGTCGTGATCTTAAACCTGTCAAGTTATAGGATTTTACGAGACAGAGTATCTAAGTTCCAAATAGACTTGCACTAATGACACATAAATCTAAAGGTTGGATGTTGCTCCATTCCATGGTGTCACGGGTCGCTCCTTGGAGAAGAATTACGACCGTAACTTGAAGGGGTGTTAGGAGCGACAAGGCATTGTCGGCTCACCCTGTAGGGTGGAAACGGCCCATGAGCAGAGACTCTTACAAGGTGTGTATTTTAAAATTATTTTGATGTCATACTCTATGAGTTATGAGGATGCTTCCCACCAAGTTTGAAGTCATTGCGTGTCTGTTTGGGTACCGAACATTAACGGTGACTGGGAGTAGTCTTTCTACACACGAGCAGCGCAAAGATGCGTGGAGCAGAGTGGCTTGGAAAAAACCTTTTGTGAAAATGTTTCATTGGGGTTTGCCTTTGAGTATGGGAAATGTTTCCACCAAGTTTCACCAGTAGATGGTTCCGTTTGGATAGAAAACGGTGAAGACCTTTAGAATGCGGTAGTGTAGTGGCATTATTTTGTTTCCAGTGTATTACGAGGGCAATTCCTATTCATAATCAGATGGGCTTGGAACTTGGCCGAGTTAATATAGAAGCCAAGGGCTATCCAACGGTTCAATCAGAGAGTGATTTGCATGTCGAGAGGTAGACTTTCAAAAATGTGTGCGTATTTGGCATTTTAATGTTTACTATGGGCACATCAGAAATCTTTTTTAAGCTTATTGTAAGGGGGACAGGTGTGCCTGAAGGCTGTTGGGATGGTGGGAAATTGGTTGGTTCTTCCCGTGCTGTCTAGGCACAAAGTGGGCAACTCCTTGAAGGTGATGGAGAGCCTTCAAGGGCTGGCTATAGACATCTCGTAAGAGTGTTTGGAGTCCCCGTATGGGTTGGAAACCAAATAGGGGGCGTAGGGCTAGGTGTGCCCACGTTGGGTCCGGAAGGGTACCAAGAGGTTGTAAGGCGGAAATGTTTGTGCCCCGCGGCTTCAAAAATTATGGGGCAACACCTCTAGGTCGATTGAGTGATCGAGACGAACACCTAAATATCTTATGAACTAACTTGTTAAGCATGGGTTATGGGTTCTAGCCTTGTTTTGGGGGTCCATTGGCTTAAGATATGTAGTCGTGGGGCGATGCCGCATAGGATAGTGAAGCATGATGCTAGCAAGCGAGAAATCAAATCCAACACTCCGTGTGGGACTTACATAAGATGATGGCACATCACATAAGCCTTGGACTTACATGTGGCCTACTTGGGCAAGGCACAAATAAAGGGTGCTACGGCATGGCCTAAGAGCTCCAAGTGAGTGACAAGCACGAGGATTGCATTGTGGGCACACAAGTGACCCTCAATGCTGAGACGAAGTGAGATTGCTCCTTTGCCATTGAGAAGTGCATGTAAGGGACCTAGATTGAGGACGTGCATGCTAGCTAGTCGGGAACTGTTAAGTAACACACTTGGCATGCCGGACGCGAGCCTCTGACGATTGTGGGTGTTTGGAATAGGCGAGTATGTCAGTACTGTGAGGTGTTTTGATGCTTATGCTATTAAGCTACTAGGCTAAAATGAGGAATGGGTCATGAGAAAGACTTGAGATGGATGTTGGTAGATTGAAGGTTGGGTGGAACTTGAGATGCCATCACGAACAGATGAGTGTTTTGCTACAAGATAGAGTCCATCTGTGAGAAAGTGGTATTAGAGCCTGATTTTTTACTGTGTGTGAGGATTCAAGTAGGAAGTAGGTTGAGCCAATTAGATGATCAACCTTTTGGAGTGGCCGTTATGATTGGGTGAAGTGTACTAGCCTAATTGATTTGTGCTTGTCAGTGACTATAATTGAGCTCTGTTGGCAACCTCAGTTACTTTTTGTTGGCAATTTGTTTGTGCTAGGCACATGGCTACCAAAAATTTCATGAGGTAAGGAATTGATGAGCACATTAAGTTATTTTTTTGGGCAAGCAGGCTATTGACCCTTTTTTTGGGAAAATTTGGAAAGAAAACCAGTATTAAATATTCTTCTTAACTTCCAAGAGGGGAGATGCTGGAGAGCCAGGTGGACTGAGTGAACCACATTTGTGAGGATAAGCAACCATGTTGTAGAGAGTTGCAAGTCAGGAGGTGATCAAGGCGATATGGCCATTTTGGTGGATGGGATACCACCTTTGAGGAGAAACTTTCCATGAGGGAAAGGTGAGCGTATTGTGGAAAGGCATAGAGATGCCATAGCACATGAGGTGTGCAGAGTTGAGATTTGAGAATTTTTCTTGGATGTTATGGGAATGGATATTTCAAGTTGAGAAGCTATCAGAAGTCTCAGACATCGAGTAGCAACTTTATGAAAATTTGAGTTTCCTAGTGGGGAATGAGTACTCTTGGGCAGATTGCGTGCTCCACATAGGGTTGCATGCTACTAAGTTTGGAATTGAAATAAATTTCAATTCCGTTCATGACAAAGAGATCCCATTTTGGATGCAATTAATTGAGACTTGCTCTGAGCTTAAGTAGGGAAGCCTACCAAGCCGTTTTGAGCTAAATTTGGGAATGTTATTTAAAGGGATTCCAACACTGGTATATGGGCTCTGCGGTTTAGGGATTTCTGAGAGGGGCAGTTGAGTTGAGAATTGAGAGGGGTGTCAGATCCCATGAGCAGAATTGAGAGGGGCATGAGGCCCATATAAAGAATTGGGTGGAGCAGCAGAGCTCCTTGGGTGGTGCCAATCGATAGGGAGGCCGAGTTGAGCAACCAAGTTTGAGATCAGGTAGGGAGGCCTTTAGTCTCGAGTGTTGGGTGTAGGCCTTGAATTTTGAGTTCAAGTGGGCTAAGGAGTAGTCACTTGAGGAGGATGTGGGTTGCTGAGGGCGGCAACACCTCGGTAGGAGAGAGTGTGGGGATTGCACATAGACTTCATGTTTCATGATTTGAATTGAACAAAGTTGGCTGAGTTAAGGGTTGTCACCTTTTGGTAATCATTGGGCAGCCGTGTTGGCTTCTTTTGGGTTGTACTGGAGGGCACCATTCAAAGGAATGAATTGAGTTGTGCAGGGGCACAGTTTTGAGCACTCAGGGGAGCGAAAGACTCATCTGGTGCAAAATTGATCAGAACTGAGTTAGGGCACCACGTACACTTTGAGTCCTTGTGTATGTGTTGATGAAGACGTCAATGGATTGAGTGGAGGAAAATGTCATGGGTTGCTTATTGGATAAGAATGACAACCGTGACTTAAAGGGGCGTTAGGAGCAATAAGACGTTGTCGGTTCACCCGATAGGGCAGAAATAGCCCACGAGCAAAGATTCTTACAAAGTGCATATTTCAAAAATATTTTGATGGCATACTATATGAGTTATTAGGATGCTTCCAACCAAGTTTGAAGTCATTCCGTGTTCGTTTGGGGACTGAACATTAAGGGCAACCGGAAGCGGTTTTTCTGTGCGCGGGCAGCATAACGATGCGTGGAGCAGAGTGGCTTGAAAAAGTATTTTTGTGAAACTGTTTCAGTGGGGTATTCCTTTGCGTGTGGGGAATGTTTTCTTCAAGTTTCAGAAGTAGACGGTTCCGTTTGGATAGGAAACGGTGAAGCCCTTTAGAATGCGGCAGTGCAGTGGCATTATTGTGATTCCAGTGTATTGTGAGGGCAATTCCTGTTCCATGGAGAATCGGATGGGGCTGGAACTTAGCAGAGTTAATATAGAATCCAAGAGCTATCCAATGGTTTAAGTATAGAGTGATTTGGATGTCGGGAGGTAGACTTTCGAAAATATGTGTGTGCTCGGCATTTCAATGTCTATTATGGGCACAACATAATTTTTTTTTAAGCCTATTATAAGGAGGATAGGTGTGTCTGAAGGCTGTTGGGACGGTGGGCATGCCATGGTGGGCAACTAGCCGGTCTTCCCTGTGCTGTCTAGGCACAAAGCGGGCAACTCCTAGAAGGCAATGGGGAGCCTTCAAGGGCCGGCTCTAGACATCTTATAGGAGTGTTTGGAGTCCCCAAATCGGTTGGGAACCAAATGGGCGGCGTGTAGCCAGGTGGGCTCATGTTGGGTCCAAGAGGGTGCTAAGAGGTTGTAAGGCAGAAATGCTTGTGCCCCGTGGGCTTCAAAAATTATGGGATAACACCTCTAAGCTAATTAAGTGATCGAGATTAACACCCAAATGTCTCATGGACTAACTCGCTAAGCATGGGCTATGGGTTCTAGCCTTGTTGCGGGGGTCCATTGGCTTAAGACATGCAATCGTGGGGCTACGCCCTATAGTAGGCTAGTGAAGCATGATGCTAGCGAGCAGGAAATCAAGTCCAACGCTCTGTGCGGGACTTACATAAGATGATGGCACATCATATAAGCCTTGAACTTACATGTGGCCCTACTTGGGCAAGGTACAAATGAAGGGCGCTACAACACAGCCTAACAGCTCCGAGCGAATGACAAGTATGAGGATTGTGTTGTGGGCACACAAGTGACCCATAACATTGAGACAGAGTGAGATTGCTCCTTTACCATCGAGAGGTGCATGTAAGGGACCTATATTGAGGACGTGCATGTTAGCTAGTTAGGAATCGTTAAGGAAATATGCTTAGCATGTCGGACGTGAGCCTTTAATGATTGTGAGCATTTGGAATAGGTGAGTACGCCAGTACTGTGAGGCGTTCTGATGCTTATGCTAGTAAGCTATTGGGCCGAAATGAGGAATAGGTCATGAGAAAAACTCGAGATAGGTGTTGGCAGATTAAAGGTTAGGTGGAACTTGAGATGCCATCATAAATAGATGGTCATTTCGCTACAACATAGAGTTCGTGACACATGAGCAATTTCATATGAGATACGGGTGCATGTTAATTGGTACTTGTTAGAGAACAAGATACTAAAGACCCACTTAGATTACTAAGGATCCATGGTAACCCTATGTCCTATCCTCATGCTTTGATTCTTACTTAGTCACTTAATGGGTCCTTCAAGTTGAGATTGGTATGAGCTATTTGATATGGAGGTTTGTGAGATCTAAGATGAAATCTGACTCCTTGTCATTGTTAAGGGTGAGTACATTTCCTATGTATTCTATATTGATCAATATTAAGAAATCCTTGTGTAAGGTGGTATGACAATTTGGGAAAGAAGTTTTCCAAAGATGAGATCATAAAATAGAATCAAGCATTGAGAATAAAGACATAATATTGAGGTTATTAGGGAATCGGCAAATATCTTTCCCTAGGCTTTTCTTGAGAGATAAGAGATGGAAGGACTGTATTTGCATAGTACACGTAGAGCTATAATAGTTCTCCAAAAGCATTAATTTTGGTCAATTAATTGGGCTCCATGGGCTTTAGGTTGGATATCGACCATGGAGATTGGATACTTTTCTATTAATGAGATTAATTGAATTGAGTCGATTAGTTAAAAGTGTTTTAAACTAAAATGAATATAAGATGTTCAAAAGTCACAAGGAATTGTGAGCCCATGTCCAATAAATAATAGAACCTATTAGGTCACACACAAAATCTAATTAGCTTCCCTATTGATGGAGGAATGTTTCTAAAAGTTAGAATATTCACACCAAGTGGACCGATTTTGAGGTGATCAATTTTGAGGTCAATTTTAGTTTGATTAATTTAAGTGTTAAATTAATTAATTAATTTAAGGAGTTAAATTAGATTAATAATTAAAGAGTTAATTATTTGGTGTCATTTGATCTACAATTGATCAAAGTTAACTTAAAAAGTTTAGTTAACGAAATTAAGCTTAAGAGTTAAGCTTGTTAAATTAAGAGTTAAGTCAAAGGCTAATTAATTAAATTAAAGTGTTTAATTTACTGAGAAAAATATATTTTGTAAGGAAAACTCAAATGAAGAGTTCATATGATATGGCATTTTAATTAATTTAAAATTAGATTCCAAATTAGATTGTATTGCACATGAAATTTAAAGAAGATTTGAATTTGCATTTGCCAACTAGGCATGCAAGTTGGCTACCCACCTTGAGGAAGGTGTGATGCCAAATTAGCATCAAACAATCTCTCCTTTATATATAAATATAGAGAGGGCACATATCCAGCACTTGCATTTTAGTGTGAAGATTAGAATATTTCACACTTCCTTCCAAAAACTCTTTCCAAGCATCACCTCACAAAATTGAAGTTTTGTTCTCTATTCTTCTCCTACCTCAAAATTGACCTCTACCATAGCTTTTCTCCTCTCATTCTCTAATTAAAAGTGAGGAGAAATTGGAAGTTCTATTGGAGAGTGGATCATTACAATTGAGGCAAAATGTTTGGTTTGTTTACCTTTGGAGATTCACTTTGCAAAGTAGTAGTTTTGATGAATTTTTTCTAGAAGATCTATAATGTGTTTTGTTTTGAAATTTTGAGAAGACATAGTCATTTTTCCTTGATTTTGGGAGGAGTTTGGATGAGGTAAAAGTTGCTCTCTTCTAACTATGTTGGTTTCTAGTAGATTCTAGATCAATGAAAGGTTCACCATTTTCTCCTTGAAAATTTACTCATCAAGGTAATCCTCTTACCAAATCTGAATCCATGGCATGTTTAGATCCTTGTTATCTTGAGTAGCCTAGTTAATTTTAACTTTTGAATTTTTAACTATTGGATCCTAGTGCAACTCTGGCCTTTCAAATGGTATCGAAGTCTAATTCAGACTATCATTTAGGTTTTTGATTGATTGATTCATGTGATGAATTGATCAAAATAACCACATACTTGATTCATATGATGGATTGGAGTGTTTGGTTGATATTGTGTATGGCTCCTTGATTGATGAATTGAAAGTATGTTATTATGTGATTTAAGTGTTGATTCATGCCATTAGTATGTTTTAATTCTTAGCCTCTAACGTTGAAGGTTGAATTAGCATTACTTGATTTTATATGTTGATATAGTGTGTTGCTTAATGGCTGAAAGTGTTTTAGCCATTTTTGGATCCAATTGGATTAGAATTTTAGTTGGAGATTTTTGGAGAATATGATTCTCACTTGAACTTGTTTTTGAAAGCATATTTGGAGGCTTGAAATTTTAGTTTTGAAAGGTACTTTAATGTTGAAATTACATCCATAGGGTGTGTTTTGATGTCTAAAAGATGTTCTAGAGTGTTTGGTGCATAAAAGTTGAGCTAGAGTAGCTTGCTCGTCCTCAACTTGAAAATAAGGCAGTTGCCAGCCTTAGTAGTGCACAAGATAAGACAATGACCAAGTTTTGCTGGCTAGCTGTGTGCACAACTTGACCAGCAATATCTAGTTTAAGGTTAGGTGAGTTTTGAGCGTTATTTTGGTTCTTTTTGTGACTATAAACCTTTTTAAGTCACCTCTAATGGATGCACAAGTGTTGTGCAAGCTCTTAAAATTATGTTTGACATTTTTTATTACTTTTAAAAACTTATTAAAGTTAAGCACCTACTTGCTGCATAATTGTTATGCATGACCAATTATTTATTTATGAGATAAGCATTTAACTGATGAAATTGAATGTCAATTCTTGATTTATTTATTGTTCATTTAAGTGTTGAATGAATAATGAATCAATGGGAATGATCATGAGCCTTTTAATATTGATTTTATTTATTTCAAGTTGTTGAAATTGGATATATTAAATGGGGCTTGCATGCCTCCTTTTCTATCTCGTAAAAGTTATGAGAGTAGAATCACTAAGAGTGAGGCTTTTTTTCTCTTGTAAAAGTTGCAAGGAGTAAAGAGGATCCATAGAGGCTTGAAGACCCATGAATGTATACGATACACTCATGTAATAGCTTAGTTTAATCAACCTACTTAAAATCAACTGAGTGATACACCTATGGCTCTAAGTACATCACTTAGTTAAGCCTATGGTCATCCTACCCTAAGAGCATGCTAGGCGTATTTACTTATTTACACTTTTCTTATCTTATTGATGTATGAGATGCATGATTATGATATAGAAAACCTAAATAAGAAGATAAAATAATGAGATCTTTGCAAGCAAAAACCCTTCACTTAGAATGTCTAGTACTTTTAAATATTAAGTCAAAATGGACATAAATTAAAAGAATTTTAATTAATCCATGCCTTCTACCAATAGTATGTGGCATGACGGTACTACTATCTTTTATGTGATGGTACTTTAAGCAGGGGTCACACTTAAGGTGGAAAGTTGTGATCACATACTTTGCATATGATGCACCTTTGATTTGAGGCTTTCCACGCATTAGCACTTGAAGCGGGGGATGTCATGGAATGATCTCAAATCAAAGTTTGATTGGTAGGTTTGATTTAACACCTAGGAAATAGAGAAAATGGATCAAAGAATAGGAGAAAGTAGATTTTGATTTGGAGGAGTCCATAGGAAAATCTACATTGTTCACCTTGATTACACATAAAAGGTAGTCTTCTTATCTTTAAATCCTAATTTGTAACATGATGAATGATCCTAAATTTGCATATAAGAAGTTAATTTGCCTCATTTTGGTTTTAATTTATGGATCCTCACCAATCTCCTCACTTTAGGACTTAGGAATCTCCATTGATGAACTAACAAATAGTTTTCTAATGATCTAAGAATTCAATGAAGAGGGGCAAAGGGATTTTAGAATAATAAGGATAAGGCTATTGATGGATGATATATTGTCAATGGCAATATTTCATGTCATCAATGCTTAGAAATCATACAATAAACTTCAAGGGCAACCTTGGTTGAACAAAAATGGTGTGGTTTCCTCTACTTCGCACTAGTATCTCAAGTATTGTTGAGAAAGCATGGTAAAGGCAATGCATAGAGATAGCTAACCTTTCACTGTAGTTGATTTGCACTTAGCTGATGACAAATGCTATATCAAAAGTATGAAAACTATAAGGCTAAAGAACAAGAAGAATCCAAGCACTAAGATAATCTTGATGGAGGAAACATGGTTAACGGTTTGACTCTGAGATACAGAAGTAAAGATCACATAAAGAGTAAGTTATCTTTGATGGGATCTGAATTATTGAAAGAATTGACATTTTCTCTAATTGAGCTTGATGTGAAGAAATCATCCCCTTTGTCGTTGAAAAGGTTTGTTCACTTAACTTAGGGAGCTGAGAAAAAACATGGAGAATATTTGGATCTTTAAAAATGAGAACTGCTTTGATCCAAAAGCTCATAAACTTTTTGTCGAAGCTAGATATAATCCACAATAACGTTCTATCTTGGGAAAACTTCCTTCTGAGGCTACTAGCAAGAAAACGTATGGACTTAACACTACTGAAAAGATGTTGAAGAAAAAAGGTCATGGTGTTCAAAGCTCTTGAATGGGACTTAAATTAGTTCCTCCAAAATTCGATTCACATTATGATTAGAAGAGCCAACAACAATCATATAGTTGGAGAAGAAATTTCCTCGATAAATGATATTTTTGATGAAAAGGAAATGGACTTGGGAAGTGGAAGCATAAAGGAAATGGTAATTGAAGATTGAATTAATCTAAAATGCCAAAGTACTTGAAGTGGACTAGTGAATCTCAAAAGTTTGGGAGTTTAATTCATGCACGCACATAGCAATGTGGCAAAATCTTGAAGGTTAAATTGCAAACTACTATCTTCATATGAACTCAAAGGGATGAAGAAAATGGTAGAGAAAGCTTAGCTTTTTCATATCGTATTATTGTTAGTAATAACTAGCTAACCCATAAAAATATTATGGATTATCTTTTAAGGGCATGTGTGGAATTCAAAATGATTGAGCCCATGGAAGAGGATATTATGCTAGCCTATCATATTACTTTGAGTAAAAAAAATTTGATGGAAAAAGAAGATATTGAAACTACTCTCCCTAAGTTTGAAGAAGTTGTTAAGGTCACCGTGGATGAATTAGAAAAGATTAATTTAGGTGATGCTAATGACCCTTAACTATATACATTAGTGTTTTGTAGTTCATTGATAAAGAAAAAGTGTGTATTAAGTTATTACATGAATTAAAAGATGTGTTCGCATGGTCATACAAAGAGATACCTAGGTTAGACCCAAAGAAAGCTGGCCTTCATTTATTAGTAAAGAGGAACTTGTCTAATGAAACAAGCTCAATGTCTCTTTCACCCTAAATTGGTTTCATTGATTGAATTTGAAGTGAACAAGCTCATTGAGTTGGATTCATTCATCAAGTCAAGTATCTAACATGGATCTCTAGAATTGTCCTATTAAGAAAGAAAAATGACCAAATTTGAGTTTTTGTTGACTTTAGGGACTTAAGCGCTGCATGTCCTAAGGATGGTTTTCCACTGCCCATTGCAAAACTCATGATTGATGTTATCACAGGGTATGGAGCATTATTATTTATGGATGGATCACCTAGGCATAATCAAATACATATGTCACTAAAAGATGAAGACTTGACAATATTTTGTACTCCCAAAGGAAGATACTGCTATAAAGTGATGTCGTTTAGATTAAAAAATTGTTGATACCACATATCAAAAAAGTATGTAAAAGATCTTCGATGATATACTTCATAAGAACATTTAATGTTACATTGATGACATAATTGTAAACTTGAGAATGAGAGAAGAAGATCTGCAAGATTTGAGATAAGTCTTTGAGCACTTGAGAAAATACCAGCTCAAAATGAATCCACTAAAGTATGCATTTAGCATTACATCTAGGACATTTTTATGTCAACGAGTTATAGAGATTGAATAAGTAAAGATTGATGTGATTTTGAAGATGCCTATACCTTGAGACCTATATGAACTTAAAAGTTTGCAATGCAAGTTAGCTTTTCTCTAGAGATTCATATCAAACTCAACTGGTAGATATCAACCATTCAGCTGTCTCATGAAGAAAGATGTTCCATTTGAGTGGGATGAAGCTTGTAATAATACTTTTAAGAGCATAAAAACTTATCTGATGAAGCTTCCTATGTTGGTCACAACAGTACTTGCACATCCACTAATTCTTTATATCAATGCTCAAAAGCATTTTGTTGGAGCTTTACTAGCATAGGAGAATGATGAAAGAAAAGAAAATGCCCTGTACTACTTAAGTAGGATGATAACACCGAATGAGTTAAAATACTCGTCAACCAAAAAAATATGTTTGGCTCTAATTTTTGCAATCCAAAAGGTGAAGCATTACTTTCAAGCTCATGTTATCTGTCTTGTCTCAAAAGTAAATCTATTAAAATATGTCATGTCAAAACTTGTCATCTCTAATAGATTCACAACATGGCATCTTCAATTGCAACAATTTGAGATCGTCTATGTTCTATAAAAGGTAGTAAAAGGACTAGTTTTAGCTGACATCTTAGCTAATCACCTTGTCCTTACTGAGTGGGAATTATTAGATGATCTTCCCAATGAAGATGTCTTGATATTTGAAATTACACCTCCTTAAAAGATGTATTTTGATGGAACATCCCATAGAGAAGGAGTTGGTGTTGGAGTTGTGTTTATCACATATGATGATGAAGTATTATCATATTCCTTCATTCTAACTTAAAATTGTTCCAACAATGCTGTTCAATATCAAGCTCTTATTCTTAGGATGGAGATGGTGGTTGACATAAAATAGTTTCACCTTAAAGTTTATGGAGATTTTAAGTTGATGGTTAACTAGTTGCTTGGATCATATAAAGTCAAGAAACCTGTATTAATCCTTTATTTTAATTATGCCAAAAGAATAATTGGATGGCATGGAGATGTAGAAATTGAACATATGCTAAGGAAAAAGAAAAAGCAAGCTAATGCATTAGCTAAATTGGCCTCTTTGCTTGCCATGCTAAAAATGAAGTATGTATTCTAATATGTAAGAGTTGGGTTGTACCACCAATTTTTGAGGATAAGGATTATGAAGAAGATGAAAGCTTTGCTGTTCAAGTGTTTCAGATAGAGAAAGAAGATTAGCGCCAACCAATTGTAGATTATTTTAAGTGTAAGACGTTTAGCAATATCTATACCAAAGAGTTAATATTCGACGTCGTGCACCTCGCTTAATCTGTTACGATGGTGTATTTTATAGGCAATCATTTGATAGAGTCTTTTTGTGATGTTTAGGTGATGATGAAGCTATCCAAGCTATGAAGGAAGCTCATTCTAAAGTTTGTGGTGCTCACCAATTAGATCCGAAGTTACAATTTTGGATAAAAAGAATAGGATACTACTAGCCAATTATAGTGAAAGATTGCATAGATTATGCACAAAGATGTCAAGCCTGCCAATTTCATGCAAATCTCATTCACCAACCACTTGACCTTTTACATCCAATTATCCCTTCATGGCCATTTGATGCTTGGAGATTAGACCCATGACAAAGTGTTCTGCTAGCCCTTATATATATTAGCTATAACAGACTCTTTCTCTAAGTGGGCCGAAGCAACACCTCTCAAAGAAATAAAGAAAGAAAATATTGCTGATTTTATTCGTATCAACATTATCTATCACTATAGGTTACTTAGATACATAATCACTATTGCTAATATTGTAAAGCCCTTTCGAAATAGTTTGATAGACAAACTTTGTCAGAAGGTTCGTTTCTAAGTAGAGAAAATCCTCAATGTACTGTGTTGTTGCTAATGCTCTTGTCGAAGCATTTAATAAGATTTTGAGTAATTTTCTCAAGAAAGTAGCCTCAAAGTCCAAGATAGATTGACATAAAAGAATCAAAGAAGCTTTATGGGCATATTGAACCACTCATAGAACACCTATACAAGCAACTTCGTATTCATTGCTTTATGGAATTGAAGCTGTCTTCTCTCTTGAGCAGCAAATTCTATCAATAAGAAAAGCCATACAAGAAAGAATGATTGAGGAAGAAAATGCGAGCTTATGTCTTGAAGAATTGGAGGCCCTTGATGAGAAAAGGTTGGAAGCACAAAAATTATTTGAGTGTTATCAAACTTGGCTCTTCGTGGCATTTAACAAAAAGGTGCAATCATAATGTTTTCAAGTTGGGGATTTGGTGCTTGTTGTGAGAAGGCCCATCATCACAATTCATTAGACTGGGAATAAGTTCACATATGGCCCTTATGTTGTCAAAGAATTCTATACAACTAGTACATATAAGTTGGTTGCTGAAAATGCATTAAGAATTAGCCCTATAAATGGGAAGTTCTTGAAGCTCTACTATGCATAAAGTTAGGAGATTGCTTCTTGACGCTTGAACCTAAACTACATATTGCTCCTTGATGCATAAGCTTAAACTGCATGTTGTGCTCCTTGATGCATGAGCATAAACTACATGTTATTCCTGATTCGCATGAGTATAAACTTTGAATGGTACCTACCAAATATAATGCATGTGGTTAAACTACTAACTTACCCACCAAATGTAGTGCATGTGGTCAAACTGCTAATTTACCTCCACTAGAGATATTTTATGTGGTTAAAATATTAAATACCCTACTTAGTCCAACGTGATTAAGCAATGGATACTCCTGACTGACATGAGTATAAACCATGAATGGCACCCTTCCTAAAATGATGCTTTCTTTGAACTACATTATAATTTGATCTCTTTATTAGATACATAGCCAGCTTGGATATACTCTACGTTCAGCCATGTGTTTATTTTAGACTATGTTTTTCCTTTGTTTCAATAAAAAAGTAGCTTGTTTTAAATTTTTGAATTTATTCATTAGTTTGTTGAGTGAAAAAAAAAAAGGGAAGTAGTAGTTTAGTGTGTTCTTTTAAATAGTTTGAGTTCTTTTTTTAGTTTGTTGAATTAAAAAAAAAAAGTAGTTTTAGTTGTTTTTATTTATTAGTTTGTTAGTTTGTTGAGTAGAAAAAAGAGGTAGTACTTTAATTGTTTGTTTTGAGTTTTAGCTTGGAATTTATTCATTAGTTTGTTGAATCCAAAAAAGAAAAAGAAAAAGACAAAGAAAAAAAGTAGTTTAGTTGTTTTTATCAGTTTGAGTTTTTTTTAGCTGGTTTAATTTAAAAAAAAAAGGAAGTTTACTTATTTTTAATAGTTTAAGTTTTTAGTTTGTTGAGTAAAAAATAATAATAATAATAAGAAAGCAAAAAAGAAAAAGTAGTTTAGTTGTTTTTATTAGTTTATTTTGAGTTTGGGTTTCTTTAAATTTATTCATTAGTTTCTTATATTAATTTTTTTTTATTTTTTAAGAAGTAGTATAGTTAGTTTGTTTTAAGTTATGTTGAGTAAAAAAAAAAAGGTAGATTAAATTTTGTCTTTTTGCTAGTTTGTCTTGAGTTATGTTGAGTCGTTTTCTTTGAAAAAAAAATCAAAAGATTGCAAGATGAAAAAGAAAGAAATTTTCCATTATGTAATCTAAAAAAAAATGTAGCATAATTCATAACAAAAGGGGGGGGGGG